>CM076582.1:1038060623-1038434962 GCA_034641835.2 Pinus albicaulis | reverse complement strand
CACCTTTTCATTACTACCACAAAGTGGACTATTTTATGGTAAATGCCATGAATTTAGAGCTCGTTGTATGATATCTCCATTTGACTTAAGGAAGATTACCAATAATTCTAAAGTAGAAACACTGGGTGAATTTATGCCACCAAGACCAATTGAGCTCACATAGAAATGAATTTTCTTGGCTTGGGTTTCACATCTTGATCTATCGTCATTGATCGCTTGGGTCATTCGTTCATTAGATTTTGGTACTCCTAATCATTTTCCATCCACATTTTTTTACTGATGAGAGCATTACGGAAGCCATGATGCCAGAAGGAGAACCATGGGATGATTATCATCATCGTTCTTGTCTTCCAAATTACAATGAAGATAATATTATTGAACTATATTTCCCTATGATCTTTAATTTATTTTAGAATTTGTTCCAATTAATGCCATCGAGTCCGAGCGAAACCTGTCAAATATTGAATAAACGATTTCTATCAATATTTTGGCCAAACCTGGCATTGTATAAAACATTCATGTCGGCATGTCTTGTTATGCATCCAAACTCGACACTTATCACTCTCTTTTTCGTGAATTCCGAGATGTATTTTCTTGGTCTTATGAGGAAATTCCAGGCATATATTCTAGTATCGTTGAACACACAATTAAAATGTACCCTATTTCAAACCAGTATGTCAACGCCTTCATCCTGTTCATCCAAAGAAGGTTGCTACCATTAAAATGGAAGTTGAAAAACTTTTGTGTGCTGGTTTAATTTACCTTGTTCTGCTTACTAATTGGGTTTCCAACATTGTTCTTGTCATGAAGAAACAAGGGATAATCAAAATATGTTTTGATTATAGGGATGTCAATCTTTCTTATCCAAAAGTCAATTATCCTACTCCCTTTATCGACCAAATTATTGACGAATGTGCCGGATGTGAAATATTTTCGTTCATGGATAGATTCTCCAATTACAAGCAAATCAATATTTTCCTAGAGGACCAAGATGAGACATAATTCATTTGTCCCTGGGGCACTTTCGCTTATCATAAACTCCCATTTGGTTTAAAGAATGTTGGGGCAACATTTTAGAGAGCAATGGATTATGATTTCCATGACATTAAGCACATTGTTCAACCTTATGTAGACGATTTAATCGCGCATTCATGAAAACGGGTTGATCACCCAGCTCATTTGAGAGTTATATTTCTACATTGCCGACACTACAAGATATGCCTAAATCCACACAAATGCATGTTTTTTGTTGGTTCTGGTCATTTTCTTGGATTCTTCGTCTAAAAATATGGAGTTTGAATTGACCCACTAAAGGTCCAGACCATTCTCAATTTGCATGCACCATCAAACTTACTTCAGTTACATAGACTTCAAGGAAAGGATAAATTTATAAGGAGGTTCATACCCAACTATGCCAAAATGGTTAAAGGATTTACTCGTCTCTTGAAAAAGGGGATTCCCTTCGATTGGGATAAGGTTGTGCAAGCTTCTTTTGATTCTCTTAAAGATACCCTAATCCGAGCATCATTAATATATCCCCCTAATTATCAGATTGATCATTTCCTGTATCTCATCGCTGCAGATACAACCATTGATATGGTTTTAGTCCAAGAAGACAATGGGATAGAACATCCGATATATTAGTTGAGTCGTAATCTCAATTATACGGAAGTTAGGTACTCATACGTCGAAAATCTTGCGTTGGTAGCCATCCAAGTTGTCCAAACATTTCTCCATTATATCCTGCTCCGGAAGACCATTGTCATTTCGAATTGCAACCCTATGACATACATTCTATCATGTCAATTGGTGGGAGGGAAATTTTCAAAATGGATCATCATTTTGTAGGTATTTTATTTGTAATTCATCAAGTCCAAGTCAAAGAAGTCTTTGGTTTTTGTTGAGCTTCTCTGCGACCTTCCCTCTGATAGTACTAAGTCTACATCGGAACCATCAATTCCAGATGAGTCTATGTTTCTGATTGGTTCATCTAACCCTTGGTATGGGGATTTTATCATTTATCTCCAAACCCAAACTTTCTGGCCCGATACCTCTCACTGGCCACAACGACGTATTTGATACCAAGCCAAAGATTATCTGATCGTCGGTAATACACTTTATCGCCGTGGTGTCGATACGATTTAAAGGAGGTGCCTCACTCATGAGGAGGTCGCGAAATTTCCGAACGATTGTCATGTTGGTGCTTGTGGTGGACATTTTTATGGGTACGCTTCCGCCTTGAAGATTCTCCATGCTGGTTACTTCTGGCCAACCATATTCTGCAAATACATCCTCTCGGTCAGAGGTTGTCATGCTTGCCAGATATTTTATCGTAAGATCCGCATGTCGCCAGCACCAATGCATCCTGTCATCGTTGTGGGACCATTTGAACAATGGGGCATTGAATTCATGACTACAAACCTCGCTCATCCGGGGGGCGTGGTTATATTATCATCGCAGTCGACTACTTTACAAAGTGGGCTGAAGCAATGCCTACATTCAATAACATAGGAAAAACAACTGCATTTTTCTTTTTCAATCATGTCGTTTCTTAGTTTGGTGTAACACAAGATATAGTTACACATCATGGTAAGAATTTTCACAATAACATGATGAATGAGTTGACTGCCAAATTAGGACTGTCGCATGATAGTTCTACCCCTTATTATCCGCAATCTAATGGAAAATTTTAAGCCTTTAACAAGATCCTTAAGTGAATTCTTCAATGAATGATAGGGGTTCAAAAATGAAATTGGCATTAAATCATGTACTCGGCTTTATGGGTATATCGAACCTCAGTGAGAAATGTGACCAGATTTACTCCCTTTCAGTTGGTGTATGGTCTGGAAGCTATCTTACCAATCCAATGTGAAATTTCATCATTAAATCTCGCCATTGACTTGTTACCTGACACCTCTAATGAAGAAGCGTGTCTTTTAAACCTCATCCATCTTGATGAAACGTGTCATGAAGGCACATTGGCCAATGAATCGCATAGGAGACGAATCAAGGTGCAATATGACCGCAATTTCAAGCCTCGCATCTTCTCAGAGGGAGACCTGGTCTTGCTTTATGATCAGGAAGTTGTTTTGATAGGAACAGGAAAATTTGAGCCACTATGGCATGGCCCCTACATTGTTAAAAAAGTTCTGGCTAAGGGTGCCTACAAGTTAGTTGATTATGATGGAATTCCATTGGCACAACCTTAAAATGGGTTGTATATTAACCACTAATATGCTTAATTGAGTGTAGTAAAATTTTTTGTCATATTGTATATATACTTTGATTTTCATTCACTATCTTAGTTTTATTTTCACAGTTTTCTTGAAGTTAGTAATCCACTTTAAATTTTATCGCATACATCTAAATCTTTGGAACCATTCATTGGGTATGCCGATGGTGCTAGTCGTAGTACGTAGAACTTGTCTTCTGCAACATGGGCCATTTTCTCTCCAGGTGGCGAGTTAGTGAATTTTCAACGGATTTGTATTGGTCGATCCACGAACAATATTATTGAGTATAGAGCGTTGATCAAAGTTCTCTCTGATGCCATTTAACTTGGCATTAACTGCATCATTATTAGGTTAGACTCACAACTTGTCGTACTAAAACTTACTAGCATCTATACTGTCTGAAATCCAACAATTCATCGTATGTTCCTTAGAGTTTGACTTTTGGAAAGACATTTTGATTGCATTCAATATAAACACATTTCATTAAATTTGAACACATTAATTGATTCTTTAGCGAATTATGTTTTAAAAAGACATTTTCAACACCTGTAAAGATACATTTTCAATTCACATCATACAATTGAATAGGATTACGCATTAAACATAGGAAAACTTTAAAAGAAAATAGATAGATAGCTTATTTTTTTACAAAATTTGTGCCCAAGACACATTGGTCATCTGACCTCAAAATGTATCAACAAATTTCAAAAGTAATACTAGTGATGCTCATGATAACAAGGAAATGATCTAGCTATCCTGCGCAATAGCCTCATCCAACGGATAGGAACACCAATAGTATGGCGTTTCAGCCTTATAGGTAACTCCTAGATCAAGACATATGGTATCGCAAGAGTCAATCCCTCGAGTCAATCCCTCAACATGCTGCTACAACTTAGTAAGAGTCTCGGTCAAATTTAAATCCTGGAGGACTTCTCTCCCAATAGTCCTCTCTGCTAGTTCATTGGCTGCCTGCTCTGGTCAACCCACTGGTCGAACGCGACCCACATCTACGTACATAAAAACTTTAGTTTAGTCTTGTAAAACATCAAAAATACAAAAACATGTAGAAACCTTAAAATAAAAAACATGGTCAAAACATTTTTACTCATTGCACCCCATTTAGAGCCATCTGGTAAAATCAAATCTGGATCTCCACAGAAATCTACGCCTACGTATTGATACTCCTCTATGGCGATATTCTGTCATCGGAGCCAGGAAAATAATGCAGTAGAAAATATGATATTCGATTGACTAGCATGCCTAGCCATCAATTTGACTCATCTCTGCATCTGAGGATCTCTAGGACCATAAATGCTCAATGTCACATGTCATAAATCAATGGAACACTCTCTAAAATAAAGGAAATCAAGATCGAACCATAACTAAATTTTTTTTTCTACCACCATTTACTTTAGTCAGTTGTTCTTTCATCTAAAAGAGTACTACTTCAGCCTAGTTGAACACTGTCAGTTCGAGACACTCAAGAGCATACTGCATATATGATCGGTTTGCGACATGTAGTGTCATAGAGCCAGCAAGTTTTGCAATAGTGAAAAGGATAGTTCTTATAGGAAAATCATGCACATCACAAATTTTTATCTTTCCATATTTGCTAGGTTTAGGGCCTGGCTGACAATCTTGGTGTATGTAGTCCTTCACTGGCTCGCCTCCACCAATAGATATCGCGAGGGAAACAGGAGAACCATGTCTTGATAATCCAGTAAGAAAGTAAACATCCTCAACTAGTATTGGGAGCACTTTGTCCCCAATATGAAATGTCTGAGACGTCGGATCCCCTGAAAGAACCAAGAACTCTAATAGTTCAAGGTGTTGTCTCATCCCTGATAATCTGAAATACTTAAGTAACCCACAATCCTTGAGGGCTCTTACAGTGTTAGGATCATTTAGGGAAATCATGTCTTGTTCTTCATGTTCTCTTTCTCGCCATGTAATGGTCATTTTGATTTGATCAATACCTGAAATCCAACCATAAGCTTCATTAGGATCTATTTCATGCAAAAAATTTGGGAATTGTTTAGCACACAATAAAAAAAAGTGTAAAATGCACCCAACGCACCCCTGGTCCATAGACAAAGCATTGCAGAGCATCTGAGCTTCAATTTCAGTGCTCTGCAATGCACTTTTGACATGCAAGGGTGTGTTTCCCTCATAATGCAATATATTTACCCTAGGGGGATAAAAAATCTAAAAATTCAGCATGAAATGAAACAAAAATAACACTAAAAGGGAGATAAGGTTCAGATCTACAACCTGGATCAAACATCACGAGAAATCATCCACTGAAACTGTTACAATCGACCGCTGAAGTTCGAGGGGAAAACAGGTTCAGAGCTCCTAAATTTCAAATGGTAACTATGGAATGGTAAAATGAAATGCCACAAACTTCTTTTTATTAGTCATTTTTATTATTGTAATCATATTTAATGATGTGACTATAGTTTTTGTTCATTTATACTATGAGACAGGTATTTTTAATCCGTTTGATGGTTCTATGAACAAGTTTATAGCTGATACAGTGAGTTTGAATTGCACAATTATTTAAAAATTATTTTACCATAGAGCATAATTTTATCTCTTTTTCGAGCTCTGTTAAACATTGAAAAAGGAACCCCCTGGAGTCTTCTTTTAGCTCTTTTCAAACTCAGTTAATGTGAAAATATTGCCGAGCACTTGTATTTTCGAGCTCGTAAAAGGAAATGAAACGACATATACTCAGTATAAGTTTAACCCTTCTTCAGACTGAGATATATTACTTACGAAAAAGGACTCATGAATTTTTCTTTTCATCCCTTTTTCAAACTCTATAAACATGAAAAAGGACCGAGTTTTCAATGTCGTTAGACTCGTTAAACCATTAAATAGCGACGAACTTGTCCGATCATGACAAGATCGAGTTTCACTATCCCTAAAATCATTAAAACATCAAATAGTGATGGATTCACCCAAAGGGTCGAATTATAGATCAATCATATGTTACCCTCCTCAAGCTTGTTAAAAAATAAAAGAGGTACTTGTCAACAATGACTGGGGAAAATTTGGGGAAAAGAACAAAACAATTTATGGTAGCAAGTCGCTCTTGAATATGACACTTTCACTTCATCTTTATGGCTTTGGTTTGGGTAACCTTCTTGATGGTTTATCATACCTATGGTCTATAATACCATCCATCACTTTGGTTTTGGGTCAATGCTTCCAATCCATTCAGAGTCGCTGATATGTTCAAGAGAAGTCATCTAGTAATTCCTCATCTTCTGCAATACTCATAAACCTTCATTTTCATGACTGCCATCCCTTAATATTTCTTAATTAAGTCACATTTTGTCTCCAAAATCATTACTCCCATTTCATGTCGTATCTGCGATGATTCGCTTCCTGTTGACATCAACTCATCATCCAGGAAGTTGACTTAGAAACATCTTTCCAGTGCCTTGGAACTTTCTTGCATCAACGAAAAGTTTCTCACTTCTGGCGATAGGTGGACATCACATACCTTTGTCTGAAAGATTTTTTTGGTGTTCGACATCAAATCATCTATTCATGCCTTTCAAATTGTACTACAGTACCTTGAGAACCATTAACATCAACGGTGGTTTCTCTCGAATCTGTTAATGGCTTACATCATTGGCTGGTAATCAGACGATGTCTTCCCATGTTCGACTTCAAATCACATATTCGCAAGGTTAGAATTGTACTTGAAAAATAGATTAAATGAGATAGAAGACCTCAGATCTAGTTTCATCCATCTGGCCTATGATTTCAGGTATTGTACCACATCATCTATACAATGGCTTTACATACAGAAGGTCATCCTATTATGGGCCTATATCTATAGGCATGTCTATATATGTAGATGACTTTCTAATTTATGTATGTGTTATGATAGTTTATGTGTTGAGCATGGGTATGCCTCCATCAGAAATTCATGTCCAATATGTACAAGATATCATGATGTAATGTATTGCAAATTGATGCAAGTCATTGTCTGCTTCATATTCTAATCATCACACCGTAAAGTATCTCATCCAAATATTATCATTATTTTGACTTCATGCTTTAGGTGATAGCTGTTATAGGTAAATTTGAGCATCATCTGTAAGACCAACATGAACAGGTTCTATCATCCCCTAATTTAGTTGCTACATTCCCTAGAGAAGTCATTCCACTAATGGTTTTAATTCATGAGAGTTTCAATGTTTGAAGTTAAAATGACCCATTGACTCATCAACGCTCCTCTGAATGGGCCTAAGTGTGTTTCAAAGAACTTACCCAGATGGAAGGGTGCTCTGCAAAGAACTTCCCGACACTTAAGGGTGTGTTGGTCTCTTGGGAGTGAAATCATCATTATTTTGGGAATCTCCACATGTCCAGTGCCTTATAAAAGAGCTAATAGGTGTCATACTTCAAATACATGTGTTCATCCATCACCATTGAACCTGAAACATGGATCATCTATTATTAGAAATTCATTCAATATCATTTATTGAGAAACTACCTAAAATTTCTCTATAAATTGAGCACTCATCTAAGTGCAAGGGGGGAAGAAATTTATGTAGTGTTATGTTGTTGCATTCTCAATTATTGGAGAGCTGAAGTACTGTGATGTTGTTGGATTGATGCTTGGTGTGATGAGGACGGGATGAAGTTAGAGCAGGTTGACAACGAATTGATCGACTGGTTGTAATCTATTCCTCCTAATACTGTAATAAAGATATTTTTTCTTTCTCCCATATATGTATTTGTATCTTTTGAATGAATTCTCAATATGTGCATATATTCTCAGATTTATTCAATTCAATCTGGTTATGATAAATAAATATTGTATATTTGTATCTTCATTTTATGTCTTCTAGTTTTAATTATAGGTATTGATCTGGTGAGTTCAATTGGATCAAAAGCGACAAAAGCAATGAAAGAAGAAGAACGAGAGCGAAGGATCACAAGTAAGTCTCTTCATCTTCTGTTTATCTATTTATTATAAAGAGAAAAGCATTTACCTTTCCTCTGTTGTTCTAAGTTAAGGAACATGAAACTCAGGGAAGACTAGTTTATCCATAGATTAGAATTCCTCATAACATAGCCCAAAACCAATAGTTGGTGTACTACTTTTTGTGGCCATACTAGAACAAAAAAAATGGCAAGTAAAGAAAAATTTGAAGGAATTATTTAGAATTATCCATGATTTGACTCTTGCATGGGTCCCTTGAGCCTTTTTGTTCGAGAGTTAATTTTTTTCTTAGATTTAGTAGTGTTTCTTACCCACTATTGGATTGGAAAAAATATCTTCCACATAGAGTGTTGAGTACACCTCACTTCTCTAGGTGCAAAAAACTTAAGTTTGGAGCAATTACACAATTAAGAACTACTACCTGTTGAATAGTTCTTATGAATATTTGGAGTCAAAATACATTGGAGATGTGGATGGAGAATATTTGCATTGGCTCAAATTGGAGAATATCTCTGTTTCTTACTAGTTTCATTAAATGGATGAGAAATTTCGTGAATTGATGGAGCGAGTATACAAGAACTTTCAAATTTAAACATGAAGGAGATAACTGTAGCTAAAAAATACAAGTATAAATGAGTATCTTAAATTAATATGGAGGCCATGGATCATAAAATTATTAGGTTGGAGATAATTGAGCAAGATATTTCATGATGTTAAAAGGTGACTTCTCAATGTGCACAAATACCCATCGAAAATTTTCAATGCGACACTTAAATGTGACTATCCATTCATGGGCTATGGATTGATGACACTCACAAAATACAAACAAATAAAATATTAGTAGAAGAGAATTAATTTTAGTAAATGAAACAAAAATGCTAATATAAGTAGGAAAAAAGTACAAGGCATAAAGGGCACAAATATGTAACTCAAATGAAAATTGAAGCGATACTAGAAGTAGAAATATAGGTGGAGACGGGAGAAAAAACATGATTTTTATCCTCTGTTACAGTGAAGGGGTTGATGAAAATATTTTTTATGTCCTTTGCGTAGAACTTATGGTTGAGGGGGCTTGGCTAGGTGATCTTATGAGCTTTGGAGCAAAACGGATTGTCTCTCATGACATTTTAGGCTAAGGAAAAAATGGTCATGATGGAAACGCCCTTGCTCATGGGAGTAGGTATAACATATGTCTGGGTAAACAAGGAATTCCATATAAGATGAAAACCTTTAGTAACCACTCACAGAACTAGATCAAAGATTACAATGCTAGTATTTTTACGTGGTTAAAAACATCTAAATGGAGGCTCTTTTGAGTATGATTATTTAAACATATGTCTTCTGGATCCATCACATAAATGAATTGATTGCTGACATGTTTCGAACCAACTAATGTGGTTCATCATTGGCATGATTAGATGATTAGATGAAGAGAATCTTATCCAACATTGTTTAAAAAGAGGAATGAGTGTAAGTAAAAAAAATTAACCATTAGAAATATAATAAATTTAATAAAATATCATAATTCAATAATAAAAACAAATATAAATATAAATAGTTCTAATAAGGAAATACTTAATACAATAATATATACAATAGCATATGTAAACCAAATACCTTCTGAGAGAAAAACAATTGATGACCCCAACAAATGTGACCACTCGGGGCAATTTATTAATGAAAAAGAAAATATATTAGAGAAGGGATTTCTCACAATCAATCATCAACGATGACCTTCAATGCCCTATAAATAGAGATCATGGACCAAATGACGAATCAATAGCCATTAGTATCGAGGACAGTATTAGTAATTGGATCACTCTATTTCTACAACTTATCATGGCCATTTGATTACAATGTAATTAATGCATACTAAATAAATACACTTTTACCTAATAGACACATTAGCCCAAGTCAAACTTAAGTAACTCCTAAATGTCTAAATATCCTAACAACCCCCCTTAAGAACAACTTGGGATGGGATTGAAGGATTTAAAAAGGTGACATAATAGGAGAAGGAAGGAGGCATTAGAGCCTATCCCCACTTAATAACAACTTCCTAAACTCCTAACATAGATATAAGATTAGAATTTTTTTCTTTTGCAAGTGACTTTGTGAAAATGCCTGCAACTTGATCATGTTTAAGGAAAAATTGCACTTTAATAACTCAATCAAGAATGAGTTTTTCGATGAAGTGAATTTGTAGCTCAATGTGTTTGTTTTGTGGGTGTTGAATTGGATCTTTAGTGAGCTTTAGGTCACTCTGATTTTCATACCATAGGGTGGTTGGATGCTACTATTGGAACCCAAACTTTGAGAGTATATGTCAAATCCAAAAGACTTTTTGACTTCCATTAATTGTTAGTCCATACTTTGCTTCTGTTGAAGGAAGATTAATAGCCTATTTCTTTTTACAAGCCCAAATTATAGGTCTGGTGTTGGGTGTGTGTTATATTCTTTGCACAACTTATATGCACCACGAACAAAAGGGGGTTTGAGGGAAGACATTTTTTTGGCAGTTTTGTCCATGGTTTTGTGCATTATAGTTTTTCCCATAGTGTTGTAGATCTGGTCAAAGGAACTATGGTTATGTTCTAATCATTAATGGATTGGGGATTAATGAATGCTTCCTCATGTATATAATGTATTGTAACATTGAAAGGAATATAATGAAAAATCAATTTTGTTTTCCTGGTATTGGATTCTAAGATAAAAATATATGTGTATATTTTTTGTTCTTTCCATTGTATATATATAAGGATTCATTTGCAATTATTGCTTGTACAAGGTTAAAAAATTCATCAGGAACCAGGACTAAAAACATAACTTGCAGTAGAATTCTAATCATCAGGGTTTCCAACCTAATCTAAATTAGTGAAACCAACTAACAATGGGGCCCCCCTTGAACTGTAATGCATCGCAAACTGAACTACACCCTAAAAATATGGAAGGATTATTTTTATTTCTTTCCAATTAATTTCATGTGGTGTTTGCATATATTAGACAACAATAACAACAATAAAATAAATATCAGGATAGGTATGAGTCAAATATAGGAGGCTACTAACTACTGATAGCACAAAGTGGCATCAACTTCCAGTGTAGTGTAGATGGTAGTAATTTTGACTATAAAATAAAAGGAATAAGGGGTTGGTTTACAATATTTCATGTGAAAATGGTGAAGAATACCACATATATACTTATATTGGAAAAGACAAATTCCTTCCTTGGTTTGCAAGACTTAAAGGCTAGGGAAATAATGAAAATATCCTAAGTTTGTCATTTCAAACTTCTTCTTAAGGCTTGACTTCACAAGGGTTAAAAGCTTAGGGTCACTACCGGTGATGATAAAGTCATCAACATAAAGAACAAGGATTATGAGATCGCTTCCTACTTTCTGGGTGTAGATAGTGGGGTTAGAATTACATCTATATAAGTTAGTGTCAAGAAGAAATTTATCTATTTTTTCATACCAAACTCAAGTATCTTATTTAAGACCATAGAGGGATTTCTTAAGGTAGAAAACAAGGCTAGGGTCACTCTTAACATGGAAAAGAGGTTGCTTCATGTATATTTATTCTTGTATATCCCCATTCAATAAGGTATATTTAACATCCATCTTATGGACCTCCCATCCATGTGAGGCGAAAAGTGCCATAACAAAGTAGATGGAATTAATTTTGGTGGAACGGGAAAAGGTTTCATTGTAGTCCATTCCTTCAACTTGAGAGAATCCTTTAGCAACTAAATGGGTATTTCAACACTTACATATTATGCATACTTATTTTTATTTAACCATTTACATTTAACAAATTATCTTCCTTTTGGAAAAAGTACATGTTCCCAAATATCGTTCATCGTCAAGGAATAATATCCTTCATTAATTATTGTTTCCCAATGTTTGGATGTCTTCAAGATTCTGCAAATGTTTCTTAAACATGAGTCTCTAAAACTTGAGCCAAAAGAGAGGATTCTCATTGGAATTGTGAATGCGTACAACGTTGATCTATAGGATCACCGACAAGATCACCAATTGCTTCACTTGTTGAACAAACCCCTTTGGAAATATGTGCTACTAGTAAAAATTCATGTCGAATGGAATTATTTAGAGGAATGTGAGAAAGTGAAGGTGTATTTTCATTCTCAGTGTCATCATTTGAAGAATAAACCATAATAGGAATAGAAAGCGGCACAAATTCCAAATATGACTCGCAAGCCAAAGAGGGCACACCTATCAAATTATGCTCACATACCAAGAGATTTTCATCAAATTTAAAATCTCTTCTAATGATTATTTCATTTGAATGAGGTTGAAGAAGTATATACGCTTTTCATCTTTAGAATATCCAACAAAAATACACTTCTCACTTTTAAGTTGTAAAGCTTTCCTTTTTTCCTTAGGAATGTGAGCCCATGCTACACTAAAAAAGATATAAAAGTGGCTTACATTCGGCTTATGTTAGTACATGATCCTTTTGGTGTTATATTGCTTAAATCATTTTTGGGAGTGTGATTTACTAAGTAATTTTCACAATTGATAGCTTCCACCCAATAATGAAGACTTGATCCATTAGATTGTATCATACAATTAACCATTTCCTTTAATGTAGGATTC
Organism: Pinus albicaulis; assembly: GCA_034641835.2. NCBI lineage: Eukaryota > Viridiplantae > Streptophyta > Pinopsida > Pinales > Pinaceae > Pinus > Pinus albicaulis. The sequence goes on along the minus strand of CM076582.1, from coordinate 1,038,422,148 downwards.
TTTCTTTTAGCTACACCATTTTGTTGTGGTATATATGGAATATTATGTTTTATTTGAATGCCTTGTGTAGTGCAATAAGTTTTGGATTTATTGTTTATCCCTTCACCTCCATTATTTGTTCTTAATATTTGCAATTGATGTCTAGATTAGTTCTACAAGTTCCTTATAGTCAAAAACTTCACTCTTACGTTTTAAGAAACAAACCCAAGTGTGTCTAGAGAAGTCATCAATGAAAGTTAAGAAGTAATTGAACATAAATAAGGAAGAGGAAGGAAATGGACCACATAAATGATTATGAATAAGTTGAAAAGGCATTGAGGCTTCCTAAGAGGCATGTTTGTTAAAATTTTCCAGATGATGTTTTCCAAGAACACAACTTGCACAAAAACCATCTTTGTAAGAAACGAGAGGAAGACCTGTCACCATATTTTGATTGCATAATTGTTGTAGTGAGAGATATTTTATATAACCAAATCTCTCATGCCAAAGCTTGCTCAAGATATCACTACGAGCAATAAAAATTGAGGGAAAAGACGACGACCCAAATTTTTCAAACTTGTACACGAGGATAATATCATCAATTATTCTAGTGGAAAGGACACTATTAGGATCCTTTAAATCCTTAATTACAACATTGCAAGGTGAAAAATATCATTTTTTACCTTCACCTAAATGATTGATTTGATATACTAATAGAAGATTGCAGGGAAGACTTGGAACACATAATACATCATTGAAATTACCATTATCTACTTGAGTTGTTCCACAATGAACAACACTATGAGATATATCATCTGTTTTGTGTTACAATCATTAAGAGAATAAAAAATGGATTTATACTTATCCATATGATAAAATTCTCCAGAATCAATAAGTCATTCATTATAAGAAGTAGAGGTTGTATTGAAGGATAAATCATAAGCAAAACGTGCATCTCCAAGAGAAGAAATTTTAGAAGAAGAACCAAGGTTGATGGTGTGCATCTTCATTGTTGCTTCCAAGGCCTACATGTTGAAGGTTGCAACAAGAAATAGTGAAATTGGCATCTGGAAACAACATCCTTGATCCTAGTGAAAATTAAGCACCTACACTAGGTGGGGCCCACACAAGCTATTTTTAGGTGATATGTCTATTTTTAGAATTTGGATCAAAGTCTATTTTTAGCAGTAATATATTTATAGATGGTTGGGAAAATTATATGGATGATTGGGCATCTAAGTTTAGAATGCATGTGTGAAGTTGGTTCGTGGAATGCATGTCTAAAATTAGAATGCATGTCAATTTTTGTTAAGCCCTTAACAAAAATTAGACAAAAAACAATTGTCTATTTTCAATGAGCACTTGGAACTAGTTAACCGAAGTGGAAAATGCGTTGAAGTGGTTGGTTGGTGGACCATGAAGTGGTCTTCATTGTAACTAAGTGTGACAAATTTGTAACAGAGTTGGATGTGTAGTTATGTGAGTTCTTATTTAGTTTAACTTAGTTAAGTGAGTTAAACTCAGTTGTGCTAGTTGTACCTAGTTGTAACTAAAGATACAATAGTGATAGATCAATATATTAAATATTAAATTATTTCACATGGAGTGATCTCACATGCAACTAAAGAAATACTATTGTTAACTACATGCATGACAGATCCAGTGGAGACCCAGTTGAGAGATAGGTGAAAGGGCCTGGTTGACTATCAGTTGTGACTATAGTGGTGCATTCAATGCACCCACACACACATTAGAGATGCTTATGAGGATTACGCAGTCAAGGCTGGCCATATCGAAATCATTTAGAGGTTCTTGACCATCACGGATTGCGTAGTGGAGGTAGGTTGTCGGGAGGCAGTAAATTGGTGCATGTGTGAACCAATTTTTGTATGACAGTGTGAGACGATTGTATATTGTACTGAGAGCTCTATGAGTAGAGATTTGTATGAGAATGTTTTATGATCCATGATATACATAATATATGATTTTTTGGGTTTTTATCTTTAATCTTTCCTGGTAAAAACATCTTGTTATGTGCGATTGATTTTTCTTCATGTATTTGCAATTGGTGATTAAATTTCCGCAAATAATTAAGTAGAAGGCTTTTGTATTTAATAGTGGCATAATTTTTAGATCAAGAGAATCCGATAATACATCACAATATTGCTTAAATTTCTACATGGTATCAGAGTAGAAAAGATTGCAATATTGAAGCAATCGCTGAGTTTTGTTGGTGGAAACAATTCGAAATTACTGCAAGAATTTCTTGATGCGACAGTTGAGTAAACATCGAAATGGATTTCAATGGTTTGTGGTTAGAGTATGCACTCGAGGCAGCTCGAACTAAATTGGATGGAAGGACAGGATAGAGGAGGTGCTTGAAGATAATGTCTTGAAGGAATTCATCGATAGAGATGTTCCTAAGCCCACTTCGACGGATGCTACATTACTTGACGCATGGCAAAAGAAAGTAGCAAGGGCGAGGAGGATTCTGTTGGAAGGTGTGAGAGACCATATTGTCTCAAGACTTCATGGGAAATCCAATCCATTTGCAATGTGGAAGGCTTTGACGAATATTTTCCAAAGAAATAGCTACCATAGGAAATTGGCATTGAAGAATAAACTCAGAAAAATCAAGATGGAGAAGAACAACACTATTCCAGTATACTTAAAAACGTTTGTCCAATGTAGGGATGAGATTGGGAGTGTAGAAGTAAGTGTTTCTGATGATGATTTTGTGAGCTGGGCTCTCTTGGGACTTCCTAAGAGTTGGCACATTTATCAAGACTCTACCAATGGACGGGAAAAACTGCCAGATTGTGAATGCCTGTGGTTGGATCTAGTGCAGGAGGAGTTCAGGCAGAACACTAGAGATGGATATTCATCAAAGCTTGATGATGAAGAGGATTGTGCTTTGGCTGCCAAGGCGAAGAAGGGGAAGGGGAAGAAATTCCATTCTAAATCTAAGGTCGGTGAATATGGCAAGGAGCACAACATGTCCAAAGTGAAGTGTTTTCACTGTCATGAGTATGGACATATTGCCACCTATTGTCCACATAAGAATAAGAAAAAGATGGTTGTTGGAGTTGCAGCTGGTGAGGCTCTTGCCTAAAAATTTGAGCTTGACTTCTCATTGATGGCATGCATGGTGTCTAGTGCATTGGGATCGGGGTGGTACTTGGATAGTGGTGATTCCTTTCACATGACGAGAGATGAGAAACTTTTCCGTGACTTGGAGGAGAAAGATCTCTAGATGCATATTGAGCTTCGGGAGACGATGGACAATACAAAGGCTACCGATATTGGTACCATACATATTCAAGAGGGTGTCGTGCATTAAAAATCATTTAAATGTGTTATGTATGTTCCGGTTTGAAGAAAATTTAGTCTCAAATTTCACAATGTTGGAGGATAGAGGCTATGATGTTGTCTTTAGTGAAGGAAAAGTTTTGGTGAGGCTGATTATATTTCCTTATATATCAATGTTGGTCATTTCTTGTTTCTATGAATTGAAGTATTGCTTTCTAGTATTGTACATTTATGATTTGATAGTTAAAGTTATGAAATAGGATTGATCACATGTTGATTCGTGTAGGTTAGATTTGAAAAGAGACTTTGTTTTACCAACCCTTGATTAGAATTATAAAGCGAGTTAGACCTTTTTGGTTACTGTTAAATTTGAAGTGAGTTAGATCTATTTGGTTGTTGTTATATTTGAAACAAGTTCGATCTCAAAGTTTGATATTAATCTCATAACATTTCAGCATTTCATGTTTAGCAGACTACTTGAATTGACTTCTTCTTTTCATAACATTTTGTTAGTTTTGGTCAAGTAATTTAATAGGATTCTTCACTTCATAATATTTCAATTTTTCCAGCAAAAGTAATTAAGTGGTTTCTTTAGAATTAGGAACTAAAGTTGAAATTTGAATTTAATTTCTTGATATGGTTCAATACTTCAGTTTTGTACTAAATTAGAATTAGAATTAAATATGGCTTACCTCTATACAACTTACATATTTGGAATTTGTAGTTAGGTTATAATTTAAAGTTAGAATATTATCATAGCAAATAAGCGTGAAGAGGCATGCCTAGACTGATATTACATTATAAATCAAAGTTTATGATCATTGGTTGATACTTCAATGAAGGGTGATTAATTAGACATATAAAACCCCTAAAATATTCCCTGTGCATCAAGAAAAATAAATGTGGACAAAAAGGGAGTCATTTTATTTAAAAATTTGCATACATGTTGTTTGAACTTAAAACCTTGTAATAAAGATAATTAAATAAGTAGTATATTTTGGTCTTAATAGTCTCAACTTCTAAAAGTTGCTTATGAAGGAGGTGCTAGTGTAGGCCTAAGTGAATGACCCTTAATTGGGTAGAGAATACCCCCTTAACTTAGTATACTCTTGGAAATATTTTATGAATCAAGTTTGAGCAACATTGGCCTATGACTTAAGAGTTTTAACTCTTGAAGCATGGGTGAATTTCTCGGTGGAAGAGACTTATGATTTTTCTAAGGCTGAAAGTCCTTTTGGACAATTTTTGTGGATAGCATGATGTTTAATTTTGTGAGTCATAGCGTGTATCACATGAATTTTAATTTCATATAATACAACCCATATGCATATAGAGTTTTTGTGTGTGATATTGTGACTTATCAAAAGAAGGAAAACTAAGGGACTAAAGGTGGAGCATATTGTAGAAATTCCTTGTAGATTCAAACTGTTAATGAGATTTATCTAAATCAAAAGACTTGAATCTACTCTAACAATTATGGAAACAATTAAACAATTGAGAAAGCATACAAGAGAAAGAATTCAATCAAACATTACACAATTATTTCTAGGGGAAAGCCACATCTAAAACCCCTCTTATCTATTGCATTAGTCAGAAAAATAGAGAAGATTACAATGCTTTTCTCAAGCCTGAGCAACTTCTACACTATCACAATATATCTCATTGTTCTACAAGCTAGTCCTGGTCAATACTTAACCAAAAACAAGCTTGCCCAAGTCCATATTTCCTTGGGAATTAGCTCCTATTAATTAGGGATATTCCTCATTCATAACTGCACAATCCATCATAGGCCTTCCTCTGCCTGCATGAACCACATGTACAATTTGGATTCTTATAAAACTAATATTACACTTCCCTTGAACTCCAATATCAACTAGGTAACTTGCATATCACACATGCATAAATTAATTATGTTTAATTTACTAGTTAACTGGCTGATCACAGAATACACAACCCACTACTAGACCTCCCACTAGTTCCTCCAACAGTCGGAAATAGTTTAACTAACTTTAACTCAATTTTACTGAATTAATTAATTACAACTCAAAATAAACTCAACCTAGGCTCCTATAAAGTAGGAGACACTCTACATGACTCAAGTTAGGCCCTCAACTCGAATTAACTGAACCAACTAAGTCAAACTAATCTACTGGGAAAATTATGTTGTTGTTGATTCTGCTACTGAGCCACCTACTTTGTTGTTAGCACTATTATGAAATCCTCATTATTTGACTCACATTGATCTTCCTGATACTAAATACTATGGGCCCCCGTGGCAATGTAATGATCCATGAGACAAGAAACACCTCAATGGATCCTCCCAAAATTTCTACACTCTTGGGACTATTGCTTCACATCGCCTCACCTCTCATCTAGAGGTATGGTTGCATGTGCTCCCCCTACCCACTTGGATCGAAATTTCCCCCTACTAGAGGGCCTCTTCTTGAGTGGATTCCTCCACTCGGCTTCCTCTTTGCTTTTCCATTTGTGGTTGCTCCACAACTTGCTGAGGTTGCTTCTGAGTCTGCATGTTGAGAGATAATTCATGCTTCCTCTCAGTCACCAAGTATCTAACCTGTTCCTTTCTCCTAAAGGCTTTGCATGCATCTTCTTCCTCAACTACATGCATTTTATTGACTCACACACCAATATGATTCACCTATATAGTGGTGTTGTGTCTAAGGAAAACCTTCCCTTTGCTAAATATCACATTGTAGCCACGGTCTTCCAATATAGCAACGGAAACAAGATTATTCTTTAGTCCTGGAACAAAAATCACATCCTTGAGTATGATAGGGGAGCCAAAATCTCTCTAAAAGGTAATTGTACCAATATTGGTCATGCTATACCTCCCATCATCTCTAAACTCATTGTTCTGCTTGAGGTATTTCTCCTCCAAGTCACTAAAAATATCTCTATTTCCCATAATATGGAATGAGGCACCATTATCGAGATACCACATGCTTCCCATTACTGTGCTTTCCATGCATGCAATGAGAGTCAAATCAAACTCGAATTGTGAAGTTAGAGCTTCACCTGTTGCTGCTACTGTAGGCTCCTTCTTACTTGCCTTGTTTTGTGGACATTTCGTGGCATAGTGCCTGAATTCATGACAGCGAAAGCACTTGATGTTGTAGAAGTATTTCTTCTTACCCTCCTCACCTTAGGTCTTCTTTCCCTTGGATTTATTTCCTTTTCTGACTAATGCAAGTTCCACTTCCACTTCTTTAGATGAGGTCCCATCTCGGTTGTCCCCCCTTATTTCTTCTTGCACTAGATCAGACCATAACCACTCCCAAATAGGTAGTTCATCTCTACCATTAACGAAATATTGATAATTGTGCCATCTCTTTGGAAGACCCAAAATAGCTAGAGCTACCAAATCTTCTTCTGGAATAGAAACACTGACCCTGCCAATTTCATCATGACACTGTGTTAATTTTTTCAAGTACTGCGGAATTGTGTCAATCTTTTGCATTTTGATGCTACGAAGCTTGTCCTTCAGTGCCAGCTTCCTGTGGTCACTATTGTTCTCAAAAAAGTATGGTAGTGTTTTCCAAATCGCGAATGGAGTTTCTTTCCCATGGATAGTCGAGACATTTTGATCTCGAACTCCATCCAATATGATTCTCTTCGCTTTAGTTACATCCTTCTTCCATTGAGCAAGATCCCGGGCACCAACTACTGGGGGTTTTACTACATTTGTCTTGATGTAATCTAGTAGCTCATTATCATCTAATACCGCCTCCATACGGATATTCCATGCCACAAAATTTGGTTCCTTCCAGAGCATACTCGAGCTTGAGTCTGGTGGAAGTCATCTTCTCAGTCCTGGAGAAAGCCTACAACACTGATCTTTAAATTCAAACCTCCTGCACAAACATAGAATTCTCTTCTCTATTGTGATTCTAGCTATGATATCATTTATAAATTCATTGTAGATTCAAACTGCTAATGAGATTTATCTAAATCAAAAGACTTGAATCTACTCTACCAACTACAAAAACAATTAAACAATCGCAAAATAATGAAGCATACAAGGGAAAGAATTCAATCACACATTACACAATGATTTCTAGGTGAAATATGAAACTAAAAACCCCTCCTATATGTATATTGCATTAGCCATAAAAAATAGAGAATATTACAATTCTTTGCTCAAGCCCGAGCAACTTATGCACTATCACAATTTATTTCACTGCTCTACAAGCTAGTCCTTTTCAATACTTAACCAAAAATAAGCCTGCCCAAGTCCCTATTCCTTTTGTTGTTTCCTTGGGAATCAACCCCTATTGATTAGGGAAATTCATCATCCATAATTGTGAAATCCATCATAGGCCTTCCTCTAACTTCATCCACCACTTGTATAATTTGGATGAGTATAGAACTGGTAGTACATTGCCCTTGAACTCCAATATCAACTGGGTAACTCACATATCTTGCATGCATGAGTTATTTATGGCCAATTTATCAGTTGTTTGGTTGATCACAGAGTACACACACCACTACTAGAACTCCCACTAGTTTCTCCAATAGTTGGAACTAGTTTAACTGACTTTAACTCAGTTTTATTGAATTAATTAATTACAACTCAAAATAAACTCAACCTAGGCTCCTATAAAGTAAGAGACACTCTACATGACTCAAGCTAGGCCCTCAACTCGAATGAACTGAACCAACTAAGTCAAACTAACTTAGTTAACTCATACAAGTTGTCTTGTGATGTGGAATTACAATTTTATCCTAATTTAATTCAAGGGAAAATTAAATTAATATTTTATTGTTGTCATTTTCAATACATATCACATGGAAATTAACTTCTCACAATGTGATGTATCATGACATAAATTTTTTTATTTCTTATACACCACACAATGAAAAATTAGGAAGGCGTTATACAAAGAAGTAGAAGGAAAGAAAAGGAGGAGGAGGAGGAGAATAATAAAGGAAATAGAAGAAGACCAAGAGAAAGTTTGAATATTGCACAAAGAAAATCTTTATGTGATGCAAAAAATATGCTCAAGAAAGGGATAGTTCTCTTCATCGTGAGAAGGGAAATTTTCATCTGACATTATGAGTGAAGAAAGGCTTGCTTCCATGGGAAAGAAGATTTTCACAAGTGTGATACATTGCACCATAAAAACCTCTAAAGTGATATGTTGTACCAGAGAAAGCCGCAAGATAATTCTCATATCATAGAGGAGAAAGTTTTGGGAGATGTGATACATCATGAAGGAGAAAGTTTTGGGAGGTGTGTAAAAGGGAAAATCGTGGAAGGGAAAGTTTTTAGTGAGTAAATACATTACAAGAAGTGAAATTTTCTTGAAATGCAATAAAGTAAAAGTTCTTAAGCTTAATACATTGCATTATAAGAATATTTAAAGTGACATGTAACGAGGGACAAAAATTTATAGGATGCACTACCACGTCAATTTCCATGTGTGTTTTCATTAGGATGGAGTGCCACATATGCATGGTGACAATGCCAAGTTAACAAAAAATTCCCAAGCAACTTAAAAGGCCAAAACTCCTTGCTTGAAGCTTTGATTTAAGGAAGAATACAGTGGTTGGAATGCTCTCAATGAGTAGAATGTGTCTATGAGCTTAGAAGTGGCTTAAGAATAATGCTAAGAAAGATGATTAAGAGGAAAAATGCATTATCCCTTCTTCCTTATAGAGTTAAAGGGTCGAGATTTTCTTCGAGGAAATATTCGATGAGATCCACCAGATATATCACATCCAGTCCGACTTCTTAGTAGGCTTTAACCCAGGAGCATCGAGGATAAGCTGACCCGTGAGCCTCCCATTAGTGAGGTGATTTAGAAGCAGAGAACTTAACTCTGACATTGAGCTAACCAGGATAAAGGGTAGGGATGCTATTATTTCTTTGTAATATTTATTTATGTATTTTATATTCATTATTGTGCAGTGGCGCAATCTATTGATGCTGTTATGATGTCAAGTATGTCACGCCCTCAAAAACTAATAAATTTTGTTTTACTAATCTAAACAAAGCATTAACCTAATCTTTAATTTTATATAAATGGATAGTAAATTATCTCACCCATTTAATAATTTCTTTATTATATAAATGAATTTGCATGGATCATAAATTTACCTTGAATAAAAAAAAATTACCACATTGAATTTCCAAATTAAGTAAAATTTTAAACATCTTTACTCTTTACTAAAGTCAATACCAATTCCTAAATCAAAGGAAAAGAGTTAATTCAACACAAACAATCAAAATCCCAAATATTTTAATATTTCTTTTAATTAAATATTTTTAAAATGAATCTTTAAAAATAAAACCAATATTCTATGGATATAAATATTTCCTCATCAAAATTGAAATATTTCAAAATTTAAATAAATAAAAATCTAAATAAACGAGAGGTCTGGTAAATAAATAAAACCTATTTTTGTAGGTACTCCAAAGCTATGGTAAATAAATAAACATATATATGTAAATAAATAATACTAAAAGGTATGTGAGGTATGATAAATAAATAAATATAAAATAGGTATAAAGAGGTATATTAAATAAATAAAAATATAAATAAACTTTATATTTATGAACACTCAAAAATAGGTTTTGTTTTGCAAAGGTGAAATCTATGGTCCAAATACCATGGGCTAAATTATTATTAATACCATGCAAAAAAAACATTATTAACTCTAATATAATATTAAAAGATTAATATTATTATTAAATCTAATACTCATATTAATATTATTAAATTTAATAACTTTGGTGGAGATAGAGGGAGATTGACAAGGGAGAGATGGAGATAAACTAAAGGAAAGGGGAGAGGAGGAATGAAGAGCGAGAGAGGGAGACACAAATAGGGAGGGGGGAGAGAGAGAAGGAGAGGGGGAGGGAGATATTGATAGGATTAGAGGAGACAGTGATGGAGGAAGAGAGAGGGGGGTAAGAGATAAAGGGAGAGAGAGATAGCAGAAGAGAGAGGGAAGTAAGAGAGAAAGGGAGAGATAGGAAGGACCAGAGAGAGGACATGAGAGAGGGAGGGATAGAGAGATGAATTTGGAGGGGGAGAGAGGGAGGGAAGAAGAAATATATATATAGAGAGAGGGAGTGGCAAGGGAGAGATGGAGAGAGACTGTGTATGTTTAGGGGTGAGAAAAGATACAAAGTAGGATGTATGGAGAGAGAATGAGAAAGGAGAGAGGGAGAGATATAGTAATGTAGTTGGAGAGGGAGAGAGGCGGAGAGAGGGAGGTAGGAGAGAAAGGGGAGGGAAGGATGAGAGAGAGAAGGAGAATGATGGGGGAAGAGAGAGTATTGGAGAGAGAGAGAGAGAGAGAGAGAGAGAGAGAGGTAGGAGAGAAAGGGAGAGAGAGGAAAGACGAGAGAGAGGACTTGAGAGAGAGGAGGAGAGAGGGATCGATAAAGAGATGGAGTTGGAGGGGGAGAGAGGTAGGAAATAAGAAATATAGACAGTGAGAAGTGGGGAGGGAGAAGGAGTGACAAGGGAGAGACAAAGAGAGAGTGTGTATGTTTGGGGGTGAGATAAAGAGACAAAGAAGGAGATATGGAGATAAGGGGGGAGAGAATGAGAGATAAGGAGAGAGGGATAGAGAGAGAGAGATGGGAGAGAAAGGGAAAGAGTGGAAGGAAGAAAGAGGATGTGAGAGAGTAGAGAGACGGAGGGAAAGAGAGATGGACTTGGAGGGGGAGAGAGAGGGAGGTAAGAAGAAAGACATAGAGAGATAAAGGTGGAGAGAGAGAGAGAGAGAGAGAGAGAGAGAGAGATAAGGAAGATGGAGAGAGAGGGAGAGAGGAAATAAGAAGGAAAGAGAGATATTAGCAGGGAAGAGGGAGAGAAGGGGAAGATAGAGATATAGATGGAAGGTGAAGAGAGGGAAGAAGAGAGAGATGGGGAGAGGGAGGGAGTGACAAAGAGATTGATAGATATGGAGTGCGAGAGCATGTGTGTTTGGGGGGTGAGATAGAGAGACAAAAAAGAAGAGATGGAGAGGGATATAGATATGGATGGAGAGTGGAGAGAGGGAAGAATATTTCTTGCACTAGATGGATTGATTTAAGTGAAGATGGTGATTTCTAATCCTATTTGATTGTTTGCACTAGATTCATCGATTTTAGTGTAGATATTTTTTTCTAATGATATTTGATTACTTGCACTAGATGCATTGATTTCAGTGTAGGTGGTGATTTCTAATACTATTTGATTGCTTGCATTGGATGTGTTGATTTCAATGTAGATGTTGATTTATAATTATATTTGATTGCTTGCACTAGATGCATTGATTTCAATGTAGATGATTCCTAATCCTATTTGATTGTTTGCACTAAATGCATTGATTTCAGTGTAGAAGTTATTTTCTAATATTATTTGATTGCTTGCATTAAATGCATTGATTTCAATGTAGATGTTGATTTCTGATTTGATGTAATTGGATATATGATGGTACATTAATTTTAAAGTGACTGGATTAACAATATGCATTGATTTTAGTGTAAGCACAAAACGGTATTGACAATGCACATTGATTTTTGTGTTATAGTAATTTAACCTATTAATATTGGAGAGGAAGAGAGACAAGTATCATGTTTACTACAACACCTCGAGCTAAAGATTTAAATTATTTATGATTTAAATTTTCTTTTTCATATAACCGATATGAAAAGATGACAAAACTAACAAGGGTGACAATAAGAATAGTAGAAGAGAATAGTTTGAGATTGATCACAATGAAGGTTATTTGTAACATGAGTACATTCTTATTATTCACATTTTCTATCTTTCAACATTATTATTGTCACTTTGCATTCAAAAAAATTATTTCATCATTTTTCATCATTAAAGTTATTAACAATATTTATCATCTCAACAAACTGAGGTAACTAAGAAAATTTAAAATTAAAATGACCAAGTTAATCTCATAAATATTTAGCATATTTAAAATAATTATATTAATATTTTATATATTCACATATTATTGATAAAATTAATCATAGCTTTGATAGATTTTCCTTGGCAGTACACCACTGAAACTAGCCTAGATCCATCTTAATTTTGGATCTATCAAGCGCCGAGAAGGATCAAATCTCTCGAGATGCAAACCTTTCCTCAAGTTTTGAACCTTTCCTCAGTTTGCACTAGAAAAACTAAAGTTTTTCCTCGGAGATTTGATCATACTCGGGGCTTGATAAATCCGGGTTAAGATGGATCTAGGTGGTAGATAGTATAATTGAGACAGATATCCTTTCTAATAAACCATGATATGTTGGTTGAAGGTATGATCCCCAAATCTTGGACCTAAATAAGAGAATGGATGTGACCCACAAGTGAAAGAGGTGCATCTTTCTTCAAATGTCATGGAATTGAAATCAGAAACATTGCTTCCCAAGGGTGTGAGAGTCACATGATCCTTTCTTCATGTAGACTCTATTGCTAATGTCAAAGTAAAACGTGGGTTGGAAAATAATACCCCTAAATATATGTATGTTATGACCATCTCAACCCTCTCACTTTTATATGTGAGAATCACTTAACTCGCATATTTCTTAGAGATGTTTTTTTTTTTTAAATGGGAAAACCTATCATAACTCAGTCATCAAACCAACATCGAAGACAACCATCTCTGGCTACTATTCATGAATGCAAGCTAACTCATCATTGTTATTCAAGGAAAACCACCACCTAGAATGACCCTCTAGTGGTTTGTAAGGGGGCAGGCTTTCACTCCTGCTAAATGCCTTTAGGTCTTTGGTCATTGAGTTTTTCCTTTACATCTAAAGAAGACAAGCTCTTAGCCAAGTAGAAGCAGTTTGGAGCTATACAGACCCATTCTTGCTTAGAGATGTTGAAGCCTATGATTTTTGTTTCAAAATTTCCCTAAAGCTCACGAGTATCACCAAAACATCCTAAAATATCCAAGTTGTCTTTAAAGACCCATTAGTAAATATGACATCAATATAATCTCACATGCAATTAGGAGTAAATAGCCACTTCATGTGTCATCTAAGATACCGAATATGATATCTTTTAACTGATCAATGTGAAATCTAAAAAATGTGTGTGAGCAAAAAAATATATATATTTAAGTATAACACTTTGAATTTACTTAGACACATAATCACTCATACACACATTGCTAATGATGGATTCATAAAGTATCATGAAGCTATGCCACCACACATGATGAAAGTGAACAAACCCAATAATATACTTTGTGTTTATTTACTTTGGCCTTTGTATTATAAAAGTCACTTTGAATTTACTTAGACACATAATCACTCATACACACATTTCTAATGACAGCTTCATAAAATACCATGACAATCTATGTACCATGATAATCTATGTCACCACATGATGAAAGTGAACAAAGCCAACAATATACTTTGTGTTTATTTACTTTGGCCTTTGTATTATAAAAGTCGAATAAAAAATAAATTATATTATTAATATCCACTTAAACCAATATATGTAAAGTATTTTTGAAAAAAAAATACATCAACTTTAAGAAATCAAATGCTTTCTCTCACATATATACATATACAAAATAAATAAATAAATAAATAATTATATGGACTAAAATTTGAACTTTCACTAGCTACATAACAATATTACCACTTGAGTCATTGTCAAAACAAGCATCCCCCAACTCTAAAAGCTTGAACATAACCCGTTATTAGCCAATCAGGAGGAGAAGAAAAAACACACAAGGAGAGTTCTAAAGATAATAAAATTTAGGCTTTTATTTTTATTTTTATTATTATTATTTTATTTTTAATTTATCACTTTTAAAAAAGTTGTGTAATCTTAAATATTAATATTATGTTCGCAAAAATCCTTCTAATCTTTTTAACGAAAGAGTGCTCCCGACCACTACTTCCGTTAGTTTGCGGCAGCGGTGGGCCGGAAAGCCCTTCCCGCGCCGTGAGATTCTGCCGAGATTCGATAAAACGCCGGCCCGTCAACTGTTACTGTCCGACGGTTTTCAAGAGTGGTTTCGCAAGTACAAGTTCGCAGCATCCTGCCAACAGAACAACGAGGACTGACAGGTCATCGTGGCCCTGTCCACATCGATGGCAGGTGAGACCTGGAAAAGGAGTCCAGAAATGACAGCTTTGACACGTCATCACAGTGGTTCTGATTTCGACCACTTCACGGTACCTACATTAAATGGTTTAAGTTAAACGATGGTTTGAGATTCATGAGGACATTGGATGTAATAGGTCCACTTAATCTTGGATTTGTTATGTGGCACACTACTAGATTATGGGATCTCTAAACACATAGTGTCTCACAAAAAATATTAGATATTTCACACCTAGGAGCTAGTTCTTAGTATCTCATTATATTGGCGAATACAAAGTTTTCGAAGATGGCGGTGATTGTTAGCTCTTCTATTTCTTTACACCAACTAACAAGGTTAGGTGTTCAAAAACTCAAGCAACGAAAAAATGGTGGCATTTACAACAAAGGGCATTGAATTCACTTGATTTCCAAATTGCCAACAACATCACAGGGATATATTTTAAATTCGTAGAGAGAAAGCATTTTTATTTATTTAATAAAATGGTTTTATAATAGTGCTTAATGTGAAACTATCCAACTCAAGTACTACGAATAGAGCCCACTGTTGAATGCATGTGCATAAGGTCTATCAAAATCTCCAATGCAAGCACCACGAGGTGAGCCCACTGCTCACAACTTATGCATGAGCACAAAGTGTTGATAGGCCTTGCCCCAGGTGTGTCACACTTGGCGAACTGTGTTTTCTCCACCACATGACGCTGCCAATCTGGGATTTCTACCAAGGCGTGAGATTAATCTCCATCGAGATCTTAGAGCCTAGCAACTCATTCCCCACGCTGCATAATGGGTCCTCTTCCGAGATTCCACTAGTCTAGTCAAGACTCGACACTACATCAAGAATAAAGTTAGTGTTCTTATTACAAGAAAAGAAAAAAACTTGTTGGTTTATGAAGATCAACGTATTTTGCATTAGTGAAATTGATCATAATAAATATGTAGTAAAACCATTTTTGATATGAAATATCATCCTCACTATTTATAAGAAAGCTTCATTATCTATAATAGATGGTCCATTCCACTTTTCACATATATTTTATTTTTAGCAAATCTACATTGAATTTTTTTTTTCAATAATTATTTTCAACATAACACAAATCCCATGCACACATTTTTAAATATTTGTTCAAATCCTCAAACTCATAAAACTCAAAAAAATATGACTAATCATCCTCATGTATATAGAAAATTTTCTACTTAATAAATACACTAAAGACGCAACATGAAAACTTAACATGCATTAGCCATGGAATGACAAGTCAAGTCATGGCATGAATGACACTTGTTTCACACAAGTTTAGATATTTAGTGTTGAATGTGCACTGGTGGAGTTTTAAATAAATTATCTAATCTTGAGAACCCTTAACACATACAATGCGTTGAGTGAAATTTTAAATATTTTAAGGAAAATATCTCATCCAAATATTATCCTAGAAACTTACTTTTATCATAGTCACAATGGTACATGTTAGAAATTTAAAAAGAGCGAGAGATATTATTCACACAACAAAACAAAACAATGACAACTCATTCATCCCATGTGGAACCTTGATGTTAACCAACTCTAGGCTGTTGAAATTATACAATATGCATGTATATCTTGGATTCACCCGATCTAACAATATGCTAAAGTTAAATACTGGATCACTTATACAAATCTTTGTGGAGTTAAAAACACAATCGCCAATCACATGAACATGAAAAAAGATCAATCACACACATCACAGATAATTTATCGGGGAAAGATTATAGCTAAAAACCCCACTATCTTCTATTGTATATTATATCATGGATCATGAAACAATTCCATACAAAACTCCAATCACAAGAGCTCTCAGTACATCAGCTAATTGTCTCACACTGTCATACAAAAATTGGCAAATCCCTTAGCCAATTTACTATCCCCAGTTTCTTTGCCTCCTTTGCGCAATCCTGAATTGATGCCCTCTTGCATGCCTTGATTGCGAAATCCTCATGAGCACATCAAATGTGTGTGTGCTTGTATATGTCTGTGAGATAATGTAATGTCACAGTGATGGTTACTGCAGACTCTTTAGAACTCAAGTGGGTCTCCTTGGATCTGACATGCATGCAACTAATAATAGTAAAGTTTGGTTCATATGAGACCTTGATTGTGAATTAATTAATAATTAATTCACTTGATCTCTCACTAGTGTATCTTCGATTTACAACTAGCACAAGCTGAGAACTATTTACAACTTGCACAACTCATGCATGTAGGAATTTACAGGGTAAGTTCCGTAGATCAAGAACCAAAGGTCATCGCTCACAAACGGATCACAAATCAGTACACCAGCATAATCATGTGGTTAAAACCACTTCAGGGAATTTATTAATATAAAAGAAAAGTTACATATGTTTCTCTCATAAACGGTTACTGGGCAAATGACCCTCCATGCTCTTTAAATAGAGATCATGGACCAATCGGGTGTTAAGCCACAGATCAAGTGCCGTTAATACCGAGGTGAGAGATAATCGTCGGATCACTACAAATCGTGACCGTTGGATTATAAGTTACAAATGTACATGGTAAAGAAACACACTTTACCTAAATCTACACTAGACTAAGTTATTCTTAACTATTTCCTATGTGTCGGAATATCCTAACATCCCCCCTTAAGAACAACTTGGGATAGGATTGAAGGATTTACAAAGGTGACACAAAAGGAGCCTATTTCCAATGTGTCGAAATATCCTAACATCCCCCCTTAAGAGCAAATTGGGATAGGATTGAAGGATTTACAAAGGTGACACAATAGGAGAAGGAAGGAGGCATTAGAGCCTATCCCCCCTTAATGATAACTTTCCTGAACTCCAAGCATGGATCGAAGTTTGGTAAACTTCGCTTTTGTGAGAGCCTTTGTAAAGATATCGGCTACTTGATCATTGGTTGGACAATACTACACTTCAAGAACACGATCATGAATGAGCTTTCTGATGAAGTGTATGTGGAGTTCAATGTGTTTCATACGCTGATGCTGAACTGGATCTTTACATAGCTAAATGGCACTCTGATTATCACACCAAAGTGTAGTTGGATGCTGCCAATGAAGACCAAATTCAGACAGGATCTGACGAAGCCACATGGCTTCCTTGTCGGCTTCAACTGCACCACGATACTTTGCTTCTGCTGAAGAAAGAGAGATGGCACTTTGTTTCTTACAAGACCAAGTAATAGGTCTTGAACCAAGAGTGAATACATATCCTGCAGTAGACTTTCGATCATGAGGGTCACCAGCCCAATCAGAATCAGTGAAACCAATCAACAATGGAGATGCTCCTGCACTATAATGAATCCTGAACTGAACTGTACCTCGAATATATCGAAGTATTCTCTTGGCTGCTTTCCAGTGACTTTCATGAGGTTGGTGCATAAACCGAGCGACAAGACCAATGACAAAGGAAAGGTCAGGACGAGTGTGGGTTAGATACAGAAGTTTACCAACAAGTTGACGATATAAGGTAGCATCAAATTCAGGGGTAGTACAAGTGACTGAAAGCTTGACTCTAGACTGAAAGGGAGAAGGGGCTGGCTTACAATCTTCCATGTGTAAGTGGTGTAGAAGACCACAAGCATACTTGGACTGAGAGAGAGTAATGCCTTCCTTGGATTGTAAGACTTGAAGACCAAGGAAATAATGCAAGTGTCCTAAGTCTGTCATTTCAAACTTCTTTTTGAGGCTATAATTCACATGGTTTATATGGTATGGATCACTACCAGTAAGGATGAGATCATCAACATAAAGAACAAGGATGGTTAAGGACTTACCCACTTTCTTGGTGTAGAGAGTGTTGTCATAATGGCACCTAGAAAAGCCATTATCTAATAGAAATCTATCCATTTTGGCATACCAAGCTCGAGGAGCTTGTTTGAGACCATCGAGAGACTTCCTAAGGCGACAAACAAGGCTAGAGTCATTTTGGATAAAGCTAGGGGGTTGTTCCATGTAGATTTCTTCATGTAAATCTCCATGTAAGAAGGCATATTTAACATCCATCTGATGGACTTCCCATTTAAAGGAGGCAGCATGGGAAAGAACAAGGCAGATAGAATTCATTTTGGCAATAGGGGAGAAGGTTTCAATATAGTCAATGCCTTCAACTTGTGAAAATCCTTTAGCAACAATACGAGCTTTATGTCTATCCACTTTTCCATCTGGTCCAAACTTGGTTTTGTAAACCCATCTGCATCTGACAAGTTTTCTTCCTTTTGGAAGAGGAATAGGATCCCAAGTATCGTTTGCCAATAAGGAACGATACTCTTCATTCATAGCTTCATCCCAGTCTGGATGACCGGAGGCTTCTTCAAAGGTTTCTGGATCAAGTTTTTCCTGGAACTTGAGCCAATAAGGAAGAGGCTCTTTCAAACTGAGAACGAATATGTTGTCGATCGGTAGGGTCACCTGCAAGAGAACCTGCTGCATCCCGAGTAGAGCAGACCCATATTGGAAGCGGTGGAGTATAAGGAACAATTTCAAGAGGTGGAGGAGGATTGTCATCCTCGCTGTCATCATCTGAACTAGAAGGAATGCTATTAAAAATAGAAGAGAGAGAGAGAGGTGGCACATATGCCGAATCAAGCTTGCAGGCCAAAGGTGGCACACCTGCCGAACTAGGCTCGCAGGCCAATATATTTTCATGAAATTTTACATCTCTTATAATGATTATATTTTTGGATTTTGGTTGAAGAAGTCTATATCCTTTGACATCTTCAGAATATCCAACAAAAATGCATTTTTCACTCTTAGGTTTTAAGGCTTTATGTTTCGCATCTGGAATATGGGCCCAAGCATCACTTCCAAAAACAAGAAAGTGACTTACATCTGGTTTGATTGAGCTCCAAGCTTCTTCTGGAGTTATATTCTTTAAAACCTTAGTAGGAGTGCAATTTACTATGTAATTTGCATAGTTAATGGCTTCTGCCCAAAAATTGAGACCAAGTCCTTTAGATTGAAGCATACAATTAGCCATTTCTTTTAAGGTGCGATTCTTCCTTTCAACTACACCATTTTGTTGTGGAGTATATGGAACGGTATGTTGCAATTGAATGCCATGCTCAGTGCAGAAGTTGATAAATTTGTTGTTAACATATTCTCCTCCATTGTCTGATCTTAACTTAAGAATTTGATGTCTAGATTGTTTCTCAACAAAGGCCTTAAAGGCCAAGAACATGTTAAAAACTTCACTCTTGAGTTTTAAGAAATATACCCAAGTGCGTCTGGAAAAATCATCAATGAAAGTTAAGAAGTACTTGCAACCAGAGAAAGAAACAATAGGAAGTGGACCACATAAATCATTGTGCACAAGCTGCAAAGGGGTTGAAGCGTGCCAAGAGGCATGTTTGTCAAAACTATCCCAATGATGTTTTCTGAGTACACATCTGGAGCAAACACTATCTCGGCAAGATACCATAGGAAGGCTCGTCACCATATTTTCCTTACATAGAGTTTGAAGAGAGCGATAGTTTAAGTGACCAAATCGCTCATGCCAAAGTTTGCTCACATCATCATTATGAGCAACAAAAACAGAGGGAAGAGATGATGACCCAAAGTTGTCAAACTTATACAACCTTTTGGAATCATCAGCAATGCCAGTAGCTAAAATATGTTTAGGATCTTTGAGGTCCTTGATTACAACATCATGAGGTAAGAATTCTACTATTTTCCCTTCACCTGAATGAGTTATCTGATAAACAGATAGAAGGTTGCATGACAAGGTAGGAACACATAGTACATCATTAAACTGACCATTATCTATATGAATGGTTCCAGATCCTACAACACTAAGAGATCTATCATCTGCAACATAAATATGTTTGGTGTTACAATCATTTAAAGAAGAAAACATGGATTTATTTTTAGCCATGTGGTAAGAAGCTCCGGAATCAATGAGCCATTCATGAGAAGGAGAAGAAGAAGATACCTTTAATGCATAACCAGGTCTTGATGCTTGACAACTACAAGCAGAAAGTGCCATGCCTGAAGATGAAGGTGAAGAGTGCTCCAAATTGATGTTGTGCTTCTTCATTGCTGCTTCTAAGGCTTCCATCATCTTAAAACATTTGAACTCTATATGGCCATCCCGATTGCAAAAGTTGAAATGTCTATCTGTCTTCTTCCCTTTGTTTTATTTGCCTTATTATTTTGGTGATTTGATTTTTCAGTTTGCGGCTGAAATTGCTTAGGGCCCTTGTTTGGTTTAGGACCATATTTTTTAGGATACTGCTTCTTGGGATTCTTTTGATATGGTTGTTGTTGGGCTGCTAAGGCTTTCTTAGAAGCATTTCCAGCAGTGATAAGACCAAGGTGTAAAATTTTTTCTTGTTCTCTTATCAAAGAATCGCAAAAGGAATCAAAAGAGGGATTCTTGTAGGTGGTTCCTGAAGAAATGATGGCTTCTATAGTGGAATGGAAGGTAGAAACAAATACAAAGTATGCAGGGCCAAGCTTAGCAAGAATGCAATAGATGAGGCTACCATCATCCTTTTTGATCTTACAACCTTCTAAAAGAATTCTGAGGGTCTTAAATTTGGACAAAAAAACTTCAATGGAGGAGAATTATTGGGGTCCAAAGTAAGCAACTCATTTTCAAGCTGGTGGGTCCTGATTTGAATTTGAATGCCAAAAACAATTTTTAGCTTTTCCAGGGATTCATTAGGGGTGTCAATGTCAAGGATATGAAATCGAATATCTTGAGAAATGGACATTCCTATCAACACTTGTGCTTGATCTTGTTTATTTTCCCATTTAGCAGCTTTATCATCATCAAAAGGTTTAGTTTCTTGTCCTATGGATATTCTATAAATCCCTTTACTTCTAAGTATATCTACCATGTGAGGTAGCCATTGGAAATAATTGGTGCTGTTAAGAATAACCGGGCATGCACTTTCCATTTAAAAAAAAAAAATGAAGCTGAGAAAAGCTCAAACTAACTTCTCCAATGGAAATATCTTGAAAAATTAGGCTGTTTAAAAAAAAGGCTCGAAAAACGGCTTCCGGATGAAGAAGTTATGCATTTTCAAACATCTGAGTTGTAGATGTTGAATAGCTACGGTAATGGGATGAAGTGTAGCTTTTTAAAAAAAATTCCGCCCCTTTTAACAAATTTTTTTTACAAAAGAAGCTTGAGAAGGAGACTTGAACCGAAGACCTCTATTCTCATAAACTAACCCCTCACCAAGTGAGATAGTACAAGTATCACGCTATTGTATGAAAGGAGGAAGGGGGGTGTTTTTGTTTTTTTTGTTTTTTACTCTTCGGTGTGTGTGCCTTTTCCTACACAAAAAAACACAAAAAACGAGCAAAAAAAATGAAATGCAAACCCTTACGGCAGAATGTTAGATTTTCGGTTAGCTTTACCGGAAACTATCACTTTTTTCAATATTTCTGATTTCCCAGGATCACACAAAGACACAGGGAAAGAGCATACGTAGCAAAAAAAAATCCCTTTTCCTGTTTCTGATTTGCTAAGATCGCAAGAAGCACACTCTATACACAGAGAAGAGGGTATAGATCCGACAAATAAATAAAACCTAAAAACCGAAAATAAAAAAAGGGAACCGAAATAAGCAGAACTCTTAACAAATATAACTGCAAAACAGATGCTTTATACCTCCAGATCTAAACTGTCATAACTTGGGCAGCTGGAAACCTTTTCACATGAAACAAAAGGTTTTCCTCATTGTAATAGACGCTCCAGACACACTCGAGTAGTTCTCCAAACCCAAAAATATTCAGAAATAGTAGATCTACAAAACGACATTCGCATGCAGTCAAACCGGCTTCGGATTTTGATCAACAACGGACGTGGCCCTCAAAATAGCTTTGATACCATGTAGGAATTTACAGGGTAAGTTCCGTAGATCAAGAACCAAAGATCACTGCTCACAAACAGATCACAAATCAGTACACCAGTATAAGCACATGGTTAAAACCCTGAAAGAGGGAAACAGTCCACGGCCTGAGCCAACACGACCACTTTAGGCAATTTATTAATATAAAAAGAAAATTTACATATGTTTCTCTCATAAATGGTTACCGGAAAAATGACACTCCATGCTCTTTAAATAGAGATCATAGACCAATCGGGTGTTAAGCCATGGATCAAGTGTCGTTAATACCGAGGTGAGAGATAACTGTCAGATCACTACAAATCGTGACTGTCGGATTATAAGTTACAAATTTACATGGTAAAGAAACACACTTTACCTAACTCTACACTAGACTAAGTTATTCTTAACTATTTCCTATGTGTCAGAATATCCTAACATTCATAGTCACAGATTAACACACTTAATTCAAAGCGCACTTGTTGAGTGCAAAAGAGGAAAAATTAAGAAGTCTGAAACAAATTTCTTTCCGGTTAATGCTTGGTTTGACGAGGAATGCAAAAAGGCAAGGAGAAGGTGGAAGGAATCAGACACTGATAACATAAATATCAAAGCTTACAAGCAGATAGTAAGAAAGAAAAAGGCTGATTTCATGGTTTCAAGGAGAGAAGATCTAATCTTCCTTGGGAAAAATAACCCCAAATTATTCTGGAAGGAGCTCCAACCAAAAAAGGTGCAAACTGAAAACAACATTACAACTTCTAAATGGTTTGACTAAGCAAGACAACTTTATGAGAAATATCCCAAGGTTGACCCTCCTTCCTTGGTCAACACAAACACAAAAATCTTCATGGTGCAAGAGGTAGAGATGGGTATCAAGAAGTTGGGCGCTGGAAAAGCAAAAGACTTAGATGAACTCTAAGCAGAGTATCTAAAGTGGGGCTTAAAAATTATTTCACCTCACATCACAAAAATTTTCAACAACATCATACAGTAGGGGTTCCCCACAGATTGGACAACTAGTATGGAAATACCTCTTTTCAAGAGTGGTGACGTCAATAATCCCTCCAATTATAGAACCATAATGATAAACCTCTTGTTTGCAAGGTTATTTGGAAGCATGTTAGAAAATAAAATCAGCAAGTGGGTAGAAGAAAGAGATAAACGTGCTAAAGGGCAAGCAGGTTTTAGACCTAAACATTCCATAGTTGATCATTGTATAACTTTAAGGCACATCATTGAAAAATTTTGGGAAAAAAAGGAAGAAGTTTTCTGTTGCTTTGTTGATTTCAGAAAGGCCTTTGACACGGTTCCTAGGGATAAGCTTTGGGGCAGAATGGAGGAACTCGGGGTTCCCAAAAATTTGAGAGCAGATGTGCATAGGCTATATAAAGAGGTGAAAGTCAAATTTAGAACTTCAACAGGCATTTCTGAAAGTTTTAGAAGCGATATCGGGGTCAAGCAAGGTTTCCCATTGTCTCCTATCCTTTTTGGGTTATATATTGACAAGCTTGAAGAGTGGCTAAATTCGCAAGGGGGTGACAATATTCATTTGGGCAAGTTCATTATAAGGCTTCTTTTGTACGCAGTTGACCTTATATTGATTACTAAATCGGCTCTTGGTTTTCAAGAGCACTTACGCTCCCTTGAGAATTTTTGTAGAAGGGTTGGGATGCAAGTCAATATTAGCAAAATGAAAGTAGTGGTTTTCTCTAACAAAAGAAAGCATAACTAGCATAAGTTATATTTTGAAGGCAACATTCTGGAAGAAGTTGCAGACTACAAATACCTCGGAATTGAATTCAACAGAAATTTAAGTTGGGATGGTTGTAGAAAGAAAAGAAATTTAGGGGGTTGGAAAGAATTTTATGCTCTTAAAAACAGGTGTAGAGAGGCAGAGCTGTGGGACTGGAAAACCACTCTAACTCTTTTTGGGCTTCTAGTGATTCTGGTGATTCTCTACGGTTGTGAATTGTGGGCCAGCAGCACAACCGAGATGTAGTGGAAACAAATTGAGAAAATTCAGAAGCATTTGATTACAAAAAAATTCAAAATTAAAAGTGCGGTTCCTTATGCTATCCTGTTAAGTGAAACAGGGGTTGCTCCTATTGAAGCAATTGCTATGGTGCGATTCATAAGGCATCTGAAAAAAATTGAGCAAATGGAAGAGGGTATGATGGCCTGAGGTTGTGTTTAGTGATAGATTGTGCAAAAGAAAGAAGACTTGGATGTGGCAAAATAAAAAATGGTCTAGTAAATAGGTATTTGCTTGAGCATGTGTCCTACAAATAGTAAAGAGATATTTTTTTTTGTTATGGATAAGTTCCACAAACGTACTTGGGAAAAAGAGCTAGGGAGAAAGAATAAGTACTACATTGAAGAGTTTAACCCCACGCATAACCATCAACAAAAGGTGTACATAGGGGGTAATATTTCTTGGAGATCTAAAATTATTATTGCTCAATTAAGGACTAATTCTCATCAACTCCGTTGTGAAACAGGGTGCTGGAAAAGGCCAAAAGAAACGTGGGAGGAAAGAGTATGTATTTTTTGCTCCTCCGGAAAAGTGGAAACAGAAAAGCATTTCATTTTAGAATGCAAGGCCTTCAAAGACAAAAGGGAAAAATATGCAGGTATTCTGGCAGCTAGTTCTTGGGATAATCTATTCAGCAAAGAGTTTGTCAATAAGCTCGGAGTGGTTATTGTAAAACTTCATACGAAAAGGGCCGAATACAAGAGCCAAATGGAGAAGCAATTTGTCCCATAGGCTATTTTTAGCCTTGTGGACATTAAAAATACTTTCTTTCTTTCTTGCTTACGTTGATGTTAGGTTTACAAGGAATGTAGCGTTGGAATTCAAGTAAAGATAAGTGGATAGAAAATAATTTTCCATGCATATCGATCATTATAGAACCAAACACCACTTATATACCACATTGTTCCATCAACAAACTAGGCTACAAGTTTAAATGTTAAACCTTCACATGTGTAATGTAAAAACCCAAAACACCATGGTTAATATGATTGTATACTTGTGTATGTAAAAGGTTTTTCTTATAACACCATGATAAGGATAAACAATCGGTTTATATCTAATATATAGAGGAATGTATACATGTAGATAAGCCCATGATGGGGTTATATTTTAAATATATGTGGGGAAAAAATATGTTCAAAGGATTAGGTAATCAATATAAGTAGAATAAGTAACATGGAGAAATTAAGAATGAATAACGACCTCCAAACAAACATTTATGTTACCTATTTTTAAGATAATGTATTGATGTATAGAATGAAATAACATTAGAGAAATCCCATTTCAATAATAAATGTTTGAGAGGAACTTGATACATCATATTAATTAATGATGCAAATTAAGTGAGCTTAGCACAAAGAACTCAGTACAATAAATCTAGGATGAACATATAAAATTAAAATGGTATGAGAATATATGGACATGAACTACTAAAACAATATGATATATTTTTAAGCATAATTGAAGAATAGATGAGATAACATTAGTGTCATTTATCTTATTTTCCCTTGAAGTCCTCTTATATAAAAGAAAAAAAATTGTACTATCACGAGGGTTGTTACAAGAGTCCTCCCACGCTCAGACTGAAGCAAATAAAGTAGCCAAAATTGTTGAACGGATCCAACACCTATAATAACAGGTTCATGGTTTCATTCAAAAATCCAATGCTAAGTACAAACCACAACATGACCAACGTCGAGTTCCACATAAGTTTCAGGGTTTAGTAGATCAAATCATGAGCAACAAGACACATGATATTTGCTAGCTAAACATACAATTCTACCAAGTAGTTAAAGTATGACAACTTATTCATCAAGGAAAGTGACTCACTAGAAACCAAATTCAACATAAGTTTATCCATTTGATGAGGGACTTGATGCAATGGGGACCATTGCTTCCTAAGTTAGGGACGATTGATCTAAGAGGAAATTGGTGGATATCCACCTTTTCCATTGAATCAACATGGTTAATCCTTAATTTTTACAAGATTTCCCAACCATGAGATTCCATGAATAATGTTTAACCCTTGTAATATAATATGAGTGCTAATTGGTGGCCATCCACCTTTTCCATCTATTCAATACGATTAATCTTATACGTTTTTTCAGTCATGGGTTATAAGCCATGGTGATTTCCCATAGTATCCACCCATGGTATTTACTAATACAACAAATAATGCAATTTCATGACTCCTAAGTGAAAAGGAACCCATAAATATTATAAATATTGACCTTCACCTTTGTAAAAGCCATGAATTTTTCCCATGATGTAGTTTTATGACGTTTTACCACTTAATCAAGAAAATTAAACTTTTTTCATATAATTATTTCCTTTACATTATTTATTGTACACTTTTGACATATAATATTTTCGATATTTCCTCTACATTATTTTCTTTACACTTGTGACATATTATATTGTTGATATTTTATTTTATTCTTTGCATACCTTATATCAAAATACTACCCTACCCTAAGAATGATCTCCATCAATATTCTAACATCATTAGTTTCTTAATATTTGAATATCCCTTTGTCATAAATGCATGACCTTGAAAGAAACCATAAAAGAATTGGTGTATGCATTGTAGATATAATTTAAGTACTAGAAAGAAGAGGGGTATTCAACAATTGTCTCAATCGCAAAACTACCAACAATTCATAACCTAGAAATAAATTTGAAGAGAGTTAATGTATGTAATGTAGATGTAAAATACATTTGTGAAAAGGAGTTGTCTTTAGTGCAACTTTTTGGAGTTTAAGGTGTCAGAATCTTGTGAAAAGAATTAAGGTAAAATCTTGATTTCTGTTATTTAAACTGGTTTTTTGACTGTATATATGGATTGAACACCCTAAAAAACCTCTAAAGCACGTCGATTGTGCAAGGTTACCCATCAAACTTCTGTTTTCAATGAATTCCTCACGAATTTTAAAGAAATTAGACCGGAAAAAACTATTGTAAAACCTTCAAAAAGTCACACTAAAGACTACTCATTTGTGAAAATGCTAGTGTATTTAAAGAATCGCGTGTCCATAGCCTTTTGCATTTTTCAAATATAGAAAAATCTTCTTTGAGATCATACTTTATCAAATGATAGAATTAATATATACACATAAATTGACTTATGTTTTTATCAATATTTCTTTAATTAAATTGATTTTTTTGTCTTTATCAATATTTCTTTAATTAAATTGATTTTATTTTTTTTAGTATACAATTGATTATTAAAAAAATCAAATATATTAAATATATATCTCAAAATTGTTTATATTTCGTTATATGTCGTTTCTACTTCCCCTATCTTTAGATCAATGACTTCTGAACCCACCCTTGGTTTAACGATTGATGTGTGAGGTATATATGTGTCTAGTACACTAATGTACCTTCATAGCTATCGTTTTCAAATAGATATATAGAATATTGAATGAGAAAAGACATCACATTATTCAAAACAAAGACGTTTAGGGCAAGGCTTGGTCAAACAATCAACATTGATTGATGTGTCCAAGGAAAAATGATGCCAAAGTATTTTAATTCAAATCAAAAGTTTTTCATAGGATTCCATGGGACAAAGAGTCTTCTCACATAATGCCTAGGCACCACGAGGAGAGGAGAGGAGAGGTGTTTTTTTAGTTAATTTAATATTAAAAGAATTGAAATTTTAGTCAAATTTTATTTCAATAATATAATTATAAAATAAAGTTATAATAATAGTGGTTCAATTTTATTAAGATTAAATTTTAAGAAATATACATTTTGTTTTAATTGTATTTTTATATTGGATAATTTTTAAAGATTTTTTTTTTTAAATGATTATAGTTTTGAAGAAGAAAATAATTAAGAAAATTAGTATTATATTAATTAATTTTAATATCACAACAAATTTAATATAAAAAATCTTATATATATATATATATATATATATATATATATATATATATATATTATATTTTGTAATTTTTGCCTAAATTTAAATGCAATAATTAGTATAAATTTTTGCGGTAATAATCACATGCACTAGAATGTGGTCGACGCGTTTCGAACCAACCATAGTTATCATCAGGACTATGTGAGAGATTAGATCCAGACATTAAGCATACATAGATGTAGAAATGGCTCAACTAGTCGTTAGGAAAACGGTTAGTTTGACCTTGAACAAGTAAATATTCCAATATTTATTTAATTTAACTAATTTTTATTTATTTATTATTATTTTATTTATTTATAAATTCTTTAATATATTTATACAACTAATTAACCAATTAATTAATTAATTTAACAAGTCGCGGTGTATATATGTATGTTTTCCTTACTAATTTATTTGATTAAATTATATAATAATCAATTATTATTATTAATTAAAAAATATATAATTAATTATTATTCATATAATTTAATTATAAGAAACTACCTATCAAATAATCAAACACTACGTTAAAAAAAATAAAATAAATAAATAAATAAATTATATATATATATATATATATATATATATTAAGCATAATAATAATTTCAAAAAATATATAAAAACAAATATTTTTTTTTTAAATAAAAATAAAAATAAATAAATAAATTAGAACGAAAATAAAAATAATCCATAAAAAATAAAATAATAATAATAATTAATATATATATATATATATATATATATAAATTAAAAAATTAAAATTAAAATTAAATAATAATAATAATAATAATAAATAAATAAATAAAAATATAATAATAAATAAATAAATAATAATAATAATAAATAAATAAATCAAGAATATAAGGGAGGAATCCAACACCTGCTGATATTCCAACTGTCATCTCTATTGAGATTAACGGGCCTTTTCTCAATTTCAATGGCCTCTCTCAACTTACGATGATGGAAATGGTCGATTCTAGCAACGACCTTAGCATCTTCTATGCAAACATGATGGTTAGTCTTTTCTGCATGTTCAGCTAAAGCGGACGAGCGAGATCTTCTGTGCTTGATATCAGCAGCATGCTCATAGAGCCTTTGATTAATGGATCGACCAGTCTCACCAATGTAAGGAGTCCCACAAGAATAAGGAATGATGTAGACACCTTTTCCATCTTTGGGGTCAATCGGATCTTTAACCGATTTTAGAGAACCATGAATTGTATTAAGGGGCTTGAAATAAGAGGATACCTTATGCTTTTTAAGGATCTTAGCAATCTTATCAGTGGTACCCTGGATGAATGGAAGGCTGACATTGCCACACCATTCACTAGGCTCTTTTTTATTTTTATTTTTAACAAAAGGACCTTTTTCCGCTTTAAGGAAAGCTTTGAAGCCCTGCGACATACTATAACCATTATTACAAAAGACATTCAACAGATGGGTCTTTTCCCTCTCAAGGTGAGACTCGTCAGAGATTCTCAGCGCCCTAGTGTCTAAGGTGCTAAGGACTCCTAATTTTTGAGCAGGGAAATGGTGGGAGCTAGCATGAAGATATTGCTCAGTATGAGTTTTCTTACGAAAAACTTGATGGGAGAAAGAACCATCATCATTTCTAGAGATAAGAACATCAAGGAAAGGAAGGCTACCATCCACCTCATGTTCCATGGTGAATTTTATGGAATGCGATTGGCTATTAAGATGAATGAAAAATTGATCTAATTTTTCTTTGCCATGAGGCCAGAAAACACAAGTATCATCAACAAACCTTTTCCATAACTTAGGCTGGAAAAGGGCTGAGGAAAGAGCCCTAGATTCAAAGTCCTCCATAAATAGATTCACAACTATCGGTGAAAGGGGAGAACCCATGGCAACGCCACAAGTTTGCTCATAGAATTCACCTTCAAAACTGAAGAAAGTGGAGGTTAAGCAAAGTTCTACTAAATGGGCCGTGTCTGGATCAGTAATGCAATTAATAACATCAATAGCCTCATTGATGGGGATATTGGTGTAAAGCGAAACAACATCAAAACTAACAAATCTATCATCAATATCCAACTTAACGTCCTTCTTATCCAACTGATGATGGTTCTTTCTCCCATCAAGTTTTTCGTAAGAAAACTCATACTGAGCAATATCTTCATGCTAGCTCCCACCATTTCCCTGCTCAAAAATTAGGAGTCCTTAGCACCTTAGCCACTAGGGCGCTGAGAATCTCTGATGAGTCTCACCTTGAGAGGGAAAAGACCCATCTGTTGAATGTCTTTTGTAATAATGGTTATAGTATGTCGCAGGGCCTCAAAGCTTTCCTTAAAGTGGAAAAAGGTCCTTCTGTAAAAAAAAAAAAAAAAAGAGCCTAGTGAATGGTGTGGCAGTGTCAGCCTTCCATTCATCCAGGGTACCACTGATAAGATTTCTAAGATCCTTAAAAAGCATAAGGTATCCTCTTATTTCAAGCCCCTTAATACAATTCGTGGTTCTCTAAAATCGGTTAAAGATCCGATTGACCCCAGAGATGGAAAAGGTGTCTACATCATTCCTTGTTCTTGTGGGACTCCTTACATTGGTGAGACTGGTCGATCCATTAATCAAAGGCTCTATGAGCATGCTGCTGATATCAAGCACAGAAGATCTCGCTCGTCCACTTTAGCTGAACATGCAGAAAAGACTAACCATCATGTTTGCAATTTAGGCTCTTTAAGGTAAGATTGCTAGGGCTCGACCATTTCCATCATAAACAAGTTGAGAACCATTAAATGAGCAATTAACCTCAATAAATGACGGTTGGAGATATCGGCGAGTCTTTTGGATTCTGCTGCCTTATATTTTGATTGATTTATTTATTATTATATTTTTATTTATTTATTTATTATTATTATTTTTATTTTAATTTTAATATATATATATATATATATATATATATATATATATATATATATATATATATATATATATATATATATATATATATATATATATTATTAATTTAATTTATTTAATTTTTATTTTTTTTATGGATTATTTTTATTTTCGTTCTAATTTATTTATTTATTTTTATATATTTTTTTTATTTATATATTTTTATTAAAATAAAATAAAATTGTTTTTATATATTTTTTGAAATTATTATTATGCTTAATATATATATATATATATATATATATATATATATATATATATATATATATAATTAATTAATTAATTAATTTAACGTAGTGTGTTTGATTATTTGATAGGTAGTTTCTTATAATTAAATTATATGAATAATAATTAATTATATATTTTTTAATTAATAATAATAATTGATTATTATATAATTTAATCAAATAAATTAGTAAGGAAAACATACATATATACACCGCGACTTGTTAAATTAATTAATTAATTGGTTAATTAGTTGTATAAATATATTAAAGAATTTATAAATAAATAAAATAATAATAAATAAATAAAAATTAATTAAATTAAATAAATATTGGAATATTTACTTGTTCAAGGTCAAACTAACGGTTTTCCTAATGGCTAGTTGAGCCATTTCTACATCTATTTATGCTTAATGTCTGGATCTGATCTCTCACATAGTCCTGATGATGAACCACACTGGTTGGTTCGAAACGCGTCGACCACGTTCCAGTGCATGTGATTATTACCGAAAGAATTTATACTAATTTTATGATGGATCACAGAAGTTTAGATTCCGAAAATTAAATGCAATAACTTATTTAATAGAAAAGTTAACCTAATATATACTTTTAGTTTGGAAAAAAAATCAAGAAATAAGTATATTCACTTTATGCCTAATCAATTATTTTTTTCCAATCAATTAATATTCTTATTATTATTTTTTAAACTTTCAAACTTTTAAATAACATATTTAATAGAAAAGTTAACATAATATATACTTTTAGTTTGAGAATTTTTCAATTATTATTAGTATTATTATTTTTTAAATAGATTTTAGTTTGAAAAAAAACTTTGTGCTCAATAAATCATTTTTGTCCAATCAATTATTATTCTTATTATTATTTTTTTAACTTTTCATTCTCAAACTTTTAAGTAAAGATTTTTTTTTTTTTTTTTTTTCCAAAGTTAATTATCTTCTTGTCAAAAATAACTCTTACTCTCAAATTCTTAAATAATAATAAAATATGTTTTAAAATTAAAAATTATTTGACTAAAAAAATTAAAAATTATTAAAATTTTAGAACTCAAATTCTAAAATTATATAACTTAATAATACTTTTATAATAAAAATAAAATAATTATTTATTATAAAAATAAATATTATAAAATATTGTTGATAAAAAATATATTACTTAAAAATAATAAATTTACAGTACCACTGCTTTAATACACCGTGCCACTCTCTTCTTAACAAAAAGCACCACTTCCTTAAAATAATGTTAAAGTATAAAAAGTTCACAATATATTAATTAAGGAATAAATTAGAATGTACTTCATATTGGACAGAATTATAACATCTATGATAAAGTTTATTATAAATAAATTTGCACACATTTGACATAAGTTCTATGGTGATAAGTATGAGCTCATGAAGAATGTAATAGGCTTCTTATTTGACTTGAGTAGCAAGATTATGAGAATGAACTCATCATAAAGGTTTTTTAATTTCTTACTTTGTTGGACTTTTAAATAAATTTGACTTGGGTAGTAAGAATGAACTCATCATGAAGGTTTTTTCACACAATGATACTCTTACTTTTCTTACTTTGTTGGAGCTTTAAGAGGAAGCAATAAGGATATGGTGAGGTTAAGATGATCATAGCATTTATTTTATATTATATGATGACTATTTAAAATGAAAATGGTTCACATTTATTTATTTGACGATGAAGACAAGGGTTGGTTTTATTTTTATCTCCACTTTGTGCCCACATTGCTGATTTCATCTTTTTAAAACATACCCTTAATGTGCCCCACACCATGGCGAAAGGACACCCTGGATATATATTAATACTGTGGGGAATACCATGGTGAAAGGGTAATCTTGGTACACTTCACATGTGAAGTGAGGTCCCATCGGCAAAAGTAAAAATATTAAAATCTTTATCACCTTTACTTTTATGATTGTGGTTACGTTTGGAGGTTTGATTGTTTTAGAAAAACCTCTTTTGGAATTCGGTCGAAAGAGTTCCAACCATGAAACATGAGTAGAGTTTTTTTAATTTAATATATATATATAAACATCACATTTTAACAATTGAGATATCTTTTAATAATAGATTCAATTTTATGATAGGTAGTATATAAATTTATTGATGGTTAAATTTTTTGATTTTGGTGTTTATATTTTGTTATAAATTATTTAAAAAAAGAGAGTTGTTTTTAGTGTGATTTTTTGGAGTTTCTGGTGTTGGAATTTAATGAAAAAATTTGAAGTTGAATCTTAATTTTTATTATTTAAACTGTTTTTTATTGTACATATGAATTCAACACCCTAAAAATTTCATAAAACATTTTAATTGTGAAAAATTATCTATCAAAATTTTATTTTCAATACATTTCTATCAAATTTTAGAAAAATTAAACAAAAAAAATCTATTAAAAAAATACCTTAAAAAATCTTACTAACAAAATATTATGATCATTATCTCATGGATATACAACTATTCTTGTTTGAATAGTATATATTCATAAAGTAATCAATGTATAAACCAATCGTGATGGACTTTTGCGCTTATATTTCACTATAAACTAATTTAAGAAACGTTATTTTTCAATATTTTCTTCGTAGGGATTTGGACAGTCCATTCATGTATATTATATTTCTGTCTTTGCAGCTTTTGTCATTTCTCCTCGACAAAATCTTGACATATATATCTTTATGTGAAATTAAATATAATATGTATATTTAGGAAAAAATTATATGAATAAAAATAATAAAGGGATATTATTTTATAAGTTAAATTTAAGTGGTTAGTTTAAATGGAATGTTTTATGATTCGTTTATATGTGAGTGGATTAAAGTTCATATACATATTTTTATTTTATTTTTAGGAAGTATGGTTTATTCTCTCATTCATCTAGCTTCAATTCCGGGGAATATGTTTGGTCTTTTGTGTTAAGACTCAAAAAATAAGCGATCCATGTGATAGATTTCACTTTGGATTTCAGTGGGACGTCTCAACTTTTTCTAAGTTAGATGTTTTTGGTATATATGGGGAAGGTTTGATCTTGGGCCTTGCTTAGATTATTCCAACGAGATATTGATTCACCATGGTTATATATATATATAGTTGACTAATTTAGTGTTAGTAGGTGTCTAGTTCTAATTCTTATGTGTGAAGTGAACTGGTATAGGATGATGACTTTACTAAAGATGCCACTTATAAATGAGGTGCAACATCACTTAGGTCTCTTTATAAGATTTTTTATTTATTCAAAATTTGTTAAATATCAAATCAGAGGTAATCTTGTTTAATATTGATTTTCCATAGATGCACATTTAATATGCGAGTGGTGGGGTGGAAGACATGCATTTATTTATGGGTTGTTGGGGGTGAAGGTGTTCACAATCTATGAGGGGGATAGGTCAAGATTTGTGATTGTAAGTGAAATGTTTATTAAACAAATGCACACCTTTGCAATTTTTCAATGCACCCTCAAGGTGAAGGCGCACACCTTCAAACATTAACTCTCTAACCGATCCTCAAAGAAAAATCTGAACCAAAAATATAATGAGCATCATAAATTCTACTTATATATTATTGTTATTAATCCTCAATGATGGGTGAAGAGTTTCTAAGAAATGTGTTCGATTCAAAAACCATTCAAATAACTTATAGTATACCAAGAGGGCTCCCTTGGTTTTTGGGGCACCCATTTAAAGATTCTTTAAATATTTACAAATTGTATTTCTAGTTATAAGTTAATTTGGCCTTTGAAAGACACATACAAATTTTATAGAAAAATCAAAAGCATACTACTTTAAATAAGCATAAATATAACCAAAATTATAATCATGGTTATTATAAAAAACTCCATCAATTTGTGCCATTTCCACTTACATAAATGACATAGGCAACAATTGTTAACATAATCTACTGATAGAAATGCAAAATAAAGAAAATAAATGTAAGAATGGAGAAAATCATTTACATTTTATCATGATATGTCCTATAAATCTGTGGTAGAAGAAAAATTTACTACCCAACTATAGATATTTGTTTTAAATTCCATTGTCATGTCGGATTACAAGACCATGAGAAGAAAAATATTTATTGATTGTGTGTGTCACCCATTACAACCCACAATACTTAATAATATAGACAAAACTAGACACCCACGATGGTTTACCTCAAGGAAATATTATCAACCATCCTTTAATAAGTGACATGATTCTTGTTTTTATCTAAAAAACTGCAAGGTCAATACCTATTTTCTCTATTATATTGTCCTTAAAGAACCCATCCCCTCCAGTGCTCTAGTGTTAGCATGAAGAGACTAAGTGGCAGATGATGTGTCATCGTGGCATGACAAGGAGAATATCCCTTGATGACGTGACATGCTGACATGGAGATGATGTGGTAGGACGACCCACCAAATGACGTGGAATTGAAAGGTGTGGTGGCACTAAGTTCGATGCAAGATGGAAACTAAGGTGGAGGTGATGTGGATATGGAGCCACTAAATATTGGGCATCATCCTTTCAATTTTTTTGTGGCAAAAAGAGTCTTGGAGTACATAATGCCAATCCCATGATACTAACAAAACCAAAACCTTGTTAAGTGACAAGTTATTAGGAGACATCAAGTGACAAATTGGGACTAGTATATCTGATCACTGGACACCGAACATGGTTAAACCTTTGTGACTCCCAATACTAATGAAAGTTGAAAATTTTGTAGATCAATGGGAACCCTCCTATTAATATGATTTTGTCATCATGTGTTAGACAATGGACCATCAAGAGGTTGTGTCTACATATTGGGTTGATCCCCTGGTATTGATGGGACTAGAAACCCTATCAATTGATGAATATGTAGTAAGAATAATTTAAAAGTGGTTTATGGAAGGTGTCATAGTTGGCTTGTCGAGGCTTTTAGGTGTTAGGAGGATAAGACAAGCTATCCATAGTTCCTCCTAAAATTGTCAAACCTAATAAGGATCCATACACAACATACTAGGTGGAAGATGACATGCATTAGTGGTATGGTATTATAGCATGGTAACATGTGGGTAAGGGATGCTACCTGGATGTGGTACAAAGTCCATGTGGTGTTAGGAGGTCAACTCTTTAAGTCGACATAAATTTGTGTCAAGAGTTTGGTTTTATATAAAATTTATATCATTTGAGAGCTCTTAAGAAATAAAAGGAAATGGTGATGTCAAATATGAGTTTTGGGGGAGTTGAAGAAGAGTGAAATTGTATAACCCAATCTCCATGATTTAACCTTAGAGGCTAGTTCTGGACTCCCTGCATCCCTAGAAACGTATTGGGGGTTGGGTGTGTTGAAACATAACTTCTATCTTGCATTTGGTCTTGAAACTTTTTTTCCCTTGTTAAGGTTCTCTAACAATTTTTTTTATAGATTGAGTAATTCCCTTTTGAACATAAGATTCTCTCCTTTCTAATCATGAATCTTTGGAATATTATCACCAACAACTAAAGACTATTATTCTTGAGCTATGGTTTTTTTCACATCATTCCTTATGCTATCATTCTAATTTCTTGGGAATTATGCAACTTTTCACCCTTGCATTCCACATTTTTAACGCATGATATATCTACATCCTTTTCCTCTGCCATTATTAGTATGTCATCTAAAATTTTGACTACTACTTGTTTCATCTTCATTTCCTGTATCTCCATGACTTCTTCAAAATTTCTCTTCCTTATCCTCCACAATTTTTTTGCCGTTTATCCATCTTCTATTTAATATTTAAAGCAACTTGAAATGTTTCTTTCACAAAATGAAAGCAATAAATGATAAATCACATTTAACAATAAATTTCAAACCATTTACATACCTTTCTTCCCCCATACCTTTAGGTTGATGCAACCTAGAATGATGTCTCAATCTATATAATTCTTCTATATATTCTCTTACATTCATATATTTGTGTCTCAAATTCTAGACTTTCTTAAATATTTTGTTGGTTTTATGTAGGTAAGAACTTCTCCTTTATCTTTCACATTATCTTATTCCAAGCTCTAATCTTATCCTAATGTTTTTTCATCCTATCTTTCTGAACATGATCCAACGACAAGTAGAATGTACCTTTTTTTTTTTTTTTTTTTTTTTTTTCTGAATATGGCTACTTCTATATTGATACAAAAATAGTATTACATGGAGGCCGTAGCCTCGAGATTTCCAGCCCAGTTCTGAGGCATTCTAGCTTTACCAGCAAATAATTGATCATCATTACAATTAGGAGAGAGACCATGAAAGCTTTGAAGAGCTATAAGACTGTCTGTTCCTATCAGATGACTTACAATTGTAACTGTAACGGTAACATGAATAGACCTTGACAAAATATCTCCTGTGGAGTGAGCCAGAATGGCTGAATGTTTACGATTTCTAGCCATAGCAAAAACAAATATGACAATTCTGGAACCTGTGATTAGAGCAAGAACATGGACAAAAAGCAGAATGTAACTCCCACGCAGGGGAGACCGACCATAAAGCAGGACTGAGACCAAAAGAACAGTAGCAGAATTAGGCAGAAGCATAAGACTGTAGATAAGCACCTGTAGGCCAATGAAAACCGAAACATAGTCGTGCAAACCTGGAAACATCTTACTGAGCAGAGGGAGGGTCTTCCTCGACAATGAGGCAGGCATATTTATAAGGATCCTCATCATCAGGAGGGGGATCAACTTTGCGTTCTGGACCGCCATCAATGGGAGCCGAAGGACTCGCCGAGTACCGTGTTGGCCCTACGGCTCAAGAAACCAGCTTCCCGATGTCCGCCTGGGGCACGCTGTGCTCTGTCTCCGTGAAGGACTCCTGAGCAGCCACAGGGGTGGCGCAAGCCTGGGCCGAAGAAATTTGATCCGTGGGAGCTGCCCGAAGATCGATGGTCACCGTAGCAAGGAGAGGGGTGTTATCAATGCTGCAGGGGAAATGAAAACGGGCGTGGTGTGAATTCGCCCTGGACGACAAACGAAAATGCCCAGCTGAATTGAAACGATTCCGACCCCTCCCACGACCTCTGCGCGGAGCTGGAAGACGGACAGGACCAAACTCAGAAGAATATGACGAGGAATCAGAGTTAGAGGGAGAGGAACGGTTGATAGCACGCCCAATGACTCCCCCTCGCCTGCAGCGCATTCTCGGGCGTAAGCGGGGCATGGTGTGATGATCAGAGAGAACAGTGAGAGCAGAATGAGCTTGTGGGCGATCAAAATCAATGACAGACGGACGCGGAAGAGTGCAGGAGGCACAATTGGAGATGTGAAGGCCGGGCAGAATTTCCATGCAGCAATTTAACACACAGCGAGACCCAGTACTAGTGCGAGAGCTGCGCTCAACCGCAGCAGGGATGCAACAGACGCTGAGGGGATGAACCAACACGAAATTACCAGAGTTTGCCATCGCTAATGAAGAAATGCGCTGGTTTCGGGGAGAGAGCTCCCATGAATGAGCATTGAATTGCCGGACTGCAACATTTAAGAGCCAGAGCATGCGAGGATGGGTGGCGGTGGTGGTGAGCCACGCGCCAACCCACCTGACCCCCTGCTCCGCATTAAACACAGCTACCACCCGCATCCAGGAAAGTAGAATGTACCTTAATTTTGTAGCAACAAACTTAATTTTATGTTGATCCTCTACTTTCTCAAAATCAAAGAACCTTTATACTTCACCAATCCAATCAACCAAGACAACAACCTTTACACTACCATCAAAACCATATGATTCTATTATAGCATACCTATATCTTCCAAGAGTTCGATTAATTGTAATCTAGAGTCATTCTCCTAATTATTGTCGTATTTTCTTATCTCTAGATCGACATCCAAATTTTCATATCCTTCTCTAACATTATGAGTATCTCTAGCATTACTAGCAAGTCTGACCTCAAAATTTTCAATTCTTCTCCTCATCTATTCTAGGTATATAGGTTTATTTGATTTCTCTCATTTCTCATCTCTCCCATCTTTGGATATTGTTGATTGATTTAATACTCTCCTAGAAAGCATACTTATTCCTATTCTCCTAGTAATTTTTACTCCAAATATCATTCATATACAAATGTACTCTTGGTATTGTATTCAAAAAGGAATATTCTTCTAACAAATTTTGATTTCTAGAAATATTTTCACCATCAAAAACTTATCCACAACAAAAAAAAATTATCCTCTCAAAACTTTCGGAAATCTCACTTTCTTCTATCCCTAGTAATGATCTTCTACATTGACATATTTTCCATTCCTATAGTTGTAACCTTTATGTGATACCTTTTGATCTAGAGAAGTTTCTTGCGTGATATAGATTACACAATGAAATAAAAACATAAGGCTTCAATTACATGGACAAAAAGATAACCATGGAATTAGAAACAAATTAATTTATTCATCTATAATGGCCAACATCTCTTGAGCATTATTATATATCATAGTGCCTCTCAAGTTCTCTATATGATAATGAAACAACTAGAATTAGACCATAGCCCCTAACACCAAAAGCTTAAAGTTGGAAAGAAAGGCGCCTTAAAAAGACATTTATACCTTTTTTAAAATAGGGTTTATTAATTAATTTAAGGCATCTTAATGTTTTTCACCATGACCAAAATTAGACCCAAGAGTGAATGACCTTAGGCCTCGCCCTTGAGATCCCCCATCCCATTGAGAATCTAGAAGTTTAGTTCAGATAATATCACAAGCTAACCAAGGTGAAGAATGGCCTAACAAAGCTTAGGAACCCACAAAAATATGTTATTATATGTATTATTTTTGCTAGCATTGCAAAAATCACATTGAGAGTTATTTTGGATGGATTAATATTGTGCTCTATATCACAATGAAACTACTATATCACAATCAAATTACTAGAACTAGACCATAGCCCTTATTACCAAAAGCTTAAAGTTGGAGAGAAAAACCCTTAAAAAAATATTTGTACCTTTTTTAAATAGGATTTACAAATTTGTTTAAGACATCTTAATGCTTTTCATCTCAAGCTTGTAGCCTCTATCATACCACGGATTAATCCATTTATTTTTCCCATTGAAAGATAATCTAAACAAGTATTGGTTGATGCAAGGTGAAAGATTCAATGTAAAACTGCAATACAATCTTTGATATTGTTGTTAGTAAAGAGTAAAATAAACTTCTTTTTAAATCCTTTAAGATATATTCAATTTAATGAATTGGACAATTTTGACAATTACGATACTCTTCACTAGATCTTATAAACGGCTGAGTCTAAAATTAAAACCAAGGGTTTATGATTCGAATTAAGTTTGTGATTATGTAAACAAAAATGTTAGCCATCTGATTAGTTAATGAGATGGATAAGTAACATAAAAGTGCATAGTTAATAAAACCATAAATACAAGTGATATAGATGATATGTTTGATGATTAATTAAAACCAATACAAATGATAATGTCATTACAACTACGTAAATAACCTAGCTTCACACTAAATAAATTTGTAATTAATGTTAAACTTCTATGGTAGGTGCATATTAAATAAAGATATCCCTCTATCATTGATGAGATTAGAGATGATTCTTAGGTATATGACTTGCTTTTTAATATTTTTTACATTATATTCACCTTAAAAAAGTTACATTATATCCACCTTAAAAAAATAAAATCCGCCTAAGATACTTTAAGCCACTAAAAAAACTATTTTATCAAAATTTTAAATAATTTTTTGACATAGCAAAAATAAATATTTTGAATAAATACTTATTGATATCTCTCTAAGCCATCTACTAGAAGATCTTTTATTCCGTATATACCACATAGTAAACCCATATGGATCCTAAGTTTATTAAATTCCTGTATGTTAATGTTTATTGATTCTTCGCTTTAACAATTACTTTTCTATTTTTTTTTAATATTACCCATTTCCTTTTTTTCCTTAATTATTTTTCTTTTATATCATTTTATCTTTTCTATACTAGTGTTTTTGCTTGTTATCCTACATTAGTTGTGAATATAATTTAAATTCATGGGCATTAATCTATTTTTATATTATTATTTGTGAATATAATTTAAATTCACGGGCATTAATCTATTTTTATGTTATTTTATTTTTGGCATAGTTTTATTTCTCATGTGAGGTTGGTATTTCAATTTGTAAACTTTTGTGTAGCTACTTTTTGAATGGTTCTAAAAGTGTCTTTTTCTCTATCGTATTTTACAGAAAAATAATAATAAATTTACATTTTTATTATTATAGTTTGGATATAATTTATTAATTTTTTCTAATAAGATTAAGTTTACCTTAAAATTTAATTAGGAAAAATGATCGGTTATCTTATTTTCTAGGTTCTTCATTCTTTCCATTTATTTATTTATTTTATTAATCTTTTTCTCATGTATATGTTGTCTTTTTTCATATATATATATATATATATATATATATATATATATATATATATATATATTACAAGGAATATACATATTTCATTTTTGAGGGACTCTAAAAAAATAAGGCTCAAAGCCATTACAAGGATAATACTCAATATGAACTCAACATGTCACATACAATGTTTAGACCTAGGTGGAGAGGATAACATTCTCTCAATCATCCAATTGACATGCATGTTATTTTATTTCAACATTCAATTTTTTTTTTTTTTTTCCTTTTTTCTTTCTTTTCATCAATTTCTTGTACTTAAAGTTTCATTTCTTGCCACTCCTTTACAAAGTTATTATCTTATTTTGAATGCTATATTTAAATGATGAGAATTTGATGTCAAGGATAACCTTTATGTTTGTCAAAAGTTTAGATTGTCTTTATTTCTCTAATAATTTTATATAGATTCTTAAATTATTTTTAATTTTTAGGAAAAAGAAGAAAAAAAAAGGAATGTATTATTGTATGAAAATAATTTATGTCTTGAAATTTTTAAAATTTCACTTAAATGAAAGAAAAAAAAAATTTCAATAAAAAATTATTGTTAATTCAAATCCAACTTTAATAAAAGATTTCGGAGGTATCCCTTAAATCCATTGAAAAATATAACTCTATTGTTAATACTTCACATCAATAAATAGTAAAACTGGAATGCAGGATCAAAGACAATGCCTACAAAAATATAATCAGAGTTAACAAGTCATGCCTACAAAAATATAATCGAGGTTTAGTAGTATAAATCAAACCTTCCATGTTTGGCCTTATGCTTTGCAACTTGGATCTATTTCAAGATGGGAAATATGATATGAATTACTAGCTTTTCCCATCTTCAATATGACCATATTTTCAACTGGAGGTCAAGGAGGAAATTCTAAAGATGGAAGCTAAAGAATTCAATGGTCAACAATACTTTTCTGACTCTGAGATTAGTGGAGGTTTTCTCAAATGGGTTACAAACCCTAGAAAATTCAGGAAGAGATGCCTTCACTTTCTGCACTCCATCACCCTTCATCGCCAGTTAGAGACTTTGTTAAACATGTTCATTAAGGATAAAAAAATTCATAACCACAAACTCTTTGCAGGACAGTAAAAAAATAGAGTGCATTATGAGAGA
Source organism: Pinus albicaulis (assembly GCA_034641835.2). Lineage (NCBI taxonomy): Eukaryota > Viridiplantae > Streptophyta > Pinopsida > Pinales > Pinaceae > Pinus > Pinus albicaulis. The sequence continues at coordinate 1,038,379,316 of CM076582.1, read as the reverse complement.
CATCAGCTACAACTTGGATGATATAGTGGTAAGGATGAACCAGGTGGAAATATATATTGTTTCATATTGTGATACTAAATCAAAAGGTCATGACGAAGATGAAGCAATTATCAATGCAGTACCTCTCAATTCCATTTCTGCTAACTCTGCTCTATGGGAGAATAACTCCCATGCAGCTGGCTCTCCAGGATCTATAGTCACCATCCTTGACTAGTCTTCTTATATTTTTGTTTTACTACCTATGTGTCTATGGTATCTATGTTGTTTACTTTTTATTATATTCTCTTGTACTTATCTTAGGACATCTAAATAGAAGGTTTTGTATAGGAGGGAAGATAGGAAGATGAACAGTTACAATGTCTCCCTATTTTCTGGGTCATATAAGTCTACAATGGCCCAAATTTTGGTTTCTATAACCAGGGTATTTGGTATCAATGTCACTTTTAGTGTCTTGAATGCTCTCAGTAGCATAACTTCATGTAATTTCCTTGGTTCTCAATAGTAATACACGAAAAAATTACAAAAAAAAGGTGTTGTATTTTTCTCAATTTTTGGGAAACAAATATCGTAATAGTGTTTCTCTTAATTAGTGATTATATGTGTTAAATTTTTCACCTTAAATGTCATAATTAAAAAATTCCCTTTCTCCATATTTGAAAATGTTGTAGATCCATTTTTTAAACATCGATAATTTGTATAAGATTAATGAATCCATTCCAAATATGATACTATATGCATGGGAGTTTGAAGAATATATTTTGATTATCGAACAATCTGTAATAAAACCCTTTCTTGCCCCCAAAAAATCGGTCCATAATAAAACACTTAATTGTGCATAATAGATCTGTTAGAATGAAATAATGTGATATTGAAACTTGATGGGAAAAGGTGATGATAATATTCAATCTATAGTCGAATTGATAAAATTTGTCATCTTTGTTGCTTATTTACCTTAAAAATAGATTAGTAACTAACGCATATGATTTTTTTTTTTTTTTTTCAATAAGAAAAAACCAACATACTTTCTTTAAAAAAAAGTAGTTACATATGCTAGTTTTTTTGTCGCTTTGATCCCTACTTTTTAATGTCTCTCAAAATTGTGTCTTTGACAACTTAACTACTGAGATTTCCCTCTTTTCAAAAAATCTGACTATCTAATACATTCTATCTCCATCAACATTCTATCATATTCAGTTCCTTCTTAAGAAAAAAATTTCTGTAAAATAAAACAAAACTAACAATTAAACAACAAAGGCCTATAAGATTTGTCCCAGAGTATTTATAAGATTTTAATACTCCTTGAATTTTGTAGTGTTCCATTGAGAAAAGCAAACAATTTTATCTTCCCCGTCGATCTAGAACATCCTTCCTTTAACAGATAATCTGCTACTTGGTTCTACTCCCTATAGATATGGGAAAAAAAAAATCTTTGGAAAGTCTGCATCAACATTCTAAATCATTGCATCCAATTGGTGAGAAGTGTTGTTACAAACTTTGAAACCCACAAAACCCAATCAATGATCACTTTAGTATCACCAAACACATCTATCACTCCAATGCCAATACATTTATCATATATAAGGACTCCCCAAAGAGTTATAAGCTTAGCTCAGTGGTTAGTACCTACGCTACTAGACCAACTGAAGTGATAGAACAATCTAGACTTCAAGACAATAAATGCCTCGTTTCCACAAACCAAATGTGTTGACACCTCGTCAAAGAAGCTGAATGTGAATCTAGACCAAGCCTCCTTAATATGGATAGATCACCTTGCTAGGATCTTCTTCCTAGGCCCTATATCCATAAAAAAAGATACAATCTTCAAGCGTGTTCCATAACATGTATGTATCGATTTGGTTGAAAATATTTTCATTTAGGATTCTCCATATACCTGATCCACGTGGATATCGGTGGCCACACACCTATTCCATTTGGACCCACATCATCAATTCTTTCAGTTTTCAGCTTCAATACAACTTACTATTTTTAGCAAGTTTTCAGATCCTGCACTCCCGGAGCTGTTTTGGGGATTTAATGATCCAGGTGGATATTGGTGGCCACCCACTAAGTCCATTTGAACCCCCACCATCAGTTATTTCAGTTTGTAAGTTTCAGCATAACTTACTATTTATAGCAGTTTTTTGGGTCCTGAACTTCCGAAGCCATTTTGAGGCCCTAAACGACGTTTTTTGGAAAACCAGGAGCAACATGGTCGTCACTCAAAAGTTGTAGTCCTCGAAAATATCTTTCTAACGAGCTATTGAGCGCATCAAACGAAGCTCGGATGCCAAAGTTACGCCCCCGGGAAGTTGAAACACCAATTTACCCAAACAAGGCCCACAGTTTTGGCGCTTCATCTCCTAGGGTTAGGTTTTGGACGCTTCGAGTTTAAATTGTTTCTCAATAATAAATAGGCCTTCGAGCCTCATTGTAACACAGTTCAGGGGCTGGTAGCCGACACATATATTCTCAGAGATAAGCGCTACCAGTGCCCTCGCTCGCTCATTTCAATTATGTATCATTGTAACACAGTTCAGGGGCTGGTTGCCGTCACATCTCTTCTCAGGGATACATTTCCAGTACCCTAGCTCATATATCTACATTATGTATGTAATAGGCCTTCGAGCCTCAATGTAACACAGTTCAGAGGCCTGCGTATGCCACATCTCTTCTCAGAGATACGCTACCAGCACCCTAGTTTGTTTGCATTATGTTTGTAAGCTTATTTCAGTCATTCTTTTATTAATAAAATGAAGTATTGTTTCCGCTGCATCTCTGTATCTATGGCTATATGTGTATTATGTTGCATTCCTGCATAAAATCCAGATCAATGGTATCAGAGTGGTCTGCTCTTTCTTTGTTTTTATTTTCATGTCCCCAACGCGGCTAAGGTATAAGGAGTTCAACCTCGTAAACCCCGACGACCCCCCATGGCAGAAGGAAAGAAAGATGAGGGAGCAGGAGATTCTATCAAAATCTTGCTCGAGGAGGCCCTCAAGAAACAGAGGAACGCGATGATGGATAAATTTTCCCAAATCCTTCAACAGCTGTCCACCGACGACACATCGACATCCAGCATGTCCACCAACAGGTCCGTGACATCTTTGACAAATCCAATGGCAAGTTCAGCAGAATTCCCCCCCTCGAGGGAGGAACTTAACGCAATGGAGACCATTGCTTCCTAAGGAGGGAGGAATGATCCAGGTGGATATCGGTGGCCACCCACCTATTCCATTTGGACCCGCAACATCAATTCTTTCAGTTTTTCAGCTTCAACACAACTTACTATTTTTAGCTGGTTTTCAGGTCCTGCACTCGTGGAGCCATTTTGGGGACTTAATGATCCAGGCGGATATTGGTGGCCACCCACCAAGTCCATTTGAACCCCCACCATCAGTTATTTCATTTTGTAACTTTCAGCATAACTTACTATTTATAGCAATTTTTTGGGTCCCAAACTTTTGGAGCCGTTTTGAGGCCCTAAACGACGTTTTTTTAGGAAACTGAGAGAAATATGGGTCGTAGACCAATGTTTCTCACTCAAAAGTTGTATTCCTCGAACAAATATTTCTAATGAGATATTGAGTGTGTCAAACGAAGATAAGATGCCAAAGTTACATCCCCGGGAAGTTGAAACACCAATTTACCCAAACGGGGCCCATAATTTTGGCGCTTCATCTCCTAGGGTTAGGTTTTGGACGCTTCGGGTTTTACATTGTTTATCAATAATAAATAGGCCTTCGAGCCTCATTGTAACACATTTTAGGGGCTGGTAGCCGACACATCTCTTCTCAGAGATAAGTTCTACCAGTGCCCTCGCTTGCTCATTTCAATTATGTATCATTCTAACAAAGTTCAGGGGCTGGTAGCCGTCACATCTCTTCTCAGGGATACGTTTCCAGTACCCTAGCTCATCTATTTCCATTATGTATGTAATAAGCCTTCGAGCCTCAATGTAACACAGTTCAGAGGCCCGCGTACACCACATCTCTTCTCGGAGATACACTACTAGCGCCCTAGCTTGTTTGCATTATGTTTGTAAGCTTATTTCAGTCATTATTTTATTAATAAAAGGAAGTATTGTTTCCGTTGAATCTCTGTATCTATGACTATATGTGTATTCTGTTGCGTTCCTGCATAAAACGTCGTTTAGGGCCTCAAAACGGCTCTGGAAGTCCAGGACCCGAAAAACTTCTATAAATAGTAAGTTATGCGGAAACTTACAAACTGAAATAAATTATGGTGGGGGTTCAAATAGACTCGGTGGGTGGCCACCAATATCCACTTGGATCATTAAGTCCCCAAAACGGCTCTGGGAGTGCAGGACCCGAAAACATGCTAAAAGTGGTAAGTTGTGCTGATGCTAAAAACCTGAAAGAATTGATGCTGCAGATCCAAATGGAATAGGTGGGTGGCCACCGATATCCACCTGGATCAATACCCCATAGTATATAGAAGGTAATAGTAATGTATTCCTTACATTCCTCAAACCATTGATTGAAGCATTTCTCAATAGATTTCTTATCCCAGACACCATATAAATTGAGCAGATTCATAACCCAACACCAAACTAAAACTACAAAAGGACAAGTGAGAAATAAGTGTTCCACATCTTCATTATATTCCTTGCATAATATACATCTCCTAGGTCCCTTGAAACATATTTTATGGAGATTTTCCCACGTAAGTATCCTATAATATATAAAACCAACCAACAAAAACATTCTAATTTTTGTGGTATCTCCCACTTCTAGGACTTTTGAAACCATAAACAATTGACCTTCGAGCTGTGCTTATGAGAAATCTGTGAATATATGTCTTTAACCAAAATTTGTCCCTTATACATACGACCTTCCCAAGACATATTATCCTCTTTCTCTGTCAATGTTATACATGTTAATATTATTTGAAATATATATTGGTCCCATTCAACAACTAAAGGAACTGAGAGCCCAATTTCCTTAACATTGAGCTAAGAGTGTGAAATAGGAAAAGAAAAATGATCAACATAGATTTGGTTTACGAAGAAGAAATCGTTTTTTTGTATATACCTAAGAATATGAGAAAATAGAGAATGTTTTTCCACCAGACCTTTAATTGCATCCAATCGAATCTTGACCTTAGATCTTGAACCCACCTCCCATTGTAGATTCCCGAGTAATCTATGTTTTATCTTCATTATACTCAACCATATATATCAGATGAAATTAAAGGTCACATATTGTTTGATTTATATACATTTCTTTAATAATTTGTTTCCATCATCCTTTACCACTTAAATCCCTCTAAAATTTCTTGATCAACAAAGCCCTACTGAAATTTTTTGTCTCCTTAATGCCCCAAACACCATTTTCCACCTTACGTGAGATCACATCAAGGCATAAAAGATGTATTTTCCTCACATTACCTGGACCGGCCCAAAGGAACTTGGAAATGATTGATTCGATTTCATATATTATTTATTTGGAAACTTGTAGAGATGTATCCAACACACTGATATATTTTGTAAAGCAGACTTGATTAGTATCAGCCTCCCTCCCAATGAGAGCCACTTGTTTTTCCAAAGTGACAAATTCTTCTCAAATTTTATAATAAGCTAGTCCCAATCCTTATTTTCATAATTTTTTGGTTTCAAAATGAACCTGAGATACCTAAATCCTTCGTCCATAGAGATCAACTCCACCTGAAATATTCTAGAAAGATCCATAATAGATGCATCATCCTTTGATGCTGAAATCAAAGATGATTTTTCTTTTTTCATATTTAAGCTTGATGCATCCCCAAAAGACGAAATAATATTATGAAAGGCATACCATTCAGTAACTAATACCTCTCATATGAAGAGAACATCATCCATAAGCATTAAATGTGAAATTTAAATGTCCCTTGTCAATCGAAAACTGGAAATTAAGCCCATAGAAAGAGCATCAACAATCTTGTAACAACCCTGAGTTGATTTTCCATGTAAATAAATTGAACCAAGGTCATGGGACACATATTACACGATTAATGGAGGGAAAAAAACCATATTGGGCATCACTTGTGGTTAATTAATGGATATGGAAATTGGAAAATACATTGGAAAAGGAAAAAAGGGAAGAAATGGCAATTAATATGAGAAATAAAGGAAAATAGGAGAAAATGAAGATGAAGAGATAATATGCATGCAGGGGAAATTAGAGAGATATTAGAGGAAAATGAAACAAAAAGGAAAATGAAAGGAAGAGACTATTCATCAATGATAAAAAGGCATCAAAGAAACAATTCACAACTTTTTTCAGGTTTAGCTTTGATCACTTTAAAAAATAGAGCTCTAAGAGAAGAGAGAGGAAGCACTTGGAAAATAAAGAAATAAGAGGAAATTAATGGAGTGTAAAGAAAATCTCGGAACAACAACTACAATAGGTGCACATCTTAGGTAATAGGTTACATGTGTGATTTCATTATTGAGATTCAAATGCATGGTATGTGTTTGGTTGTTTGGTTCATTTGTTGTCATTGGCATGAGATTTTCCTAGATTGATAGTGGTTTCAATATTTCCTTTCCATTTATTGGCCTGGATAGTCATGGTGTTATGAGTGCCTTATTTTGGATCCTGATGAGGTGGTCTCGGGAAATTCCCAAGGGTAAAGGGTGGAGATATAATTTCTCCTGGAACTCTTGATGGATGGGTGGAGATGTGAAAATTCCTCTAGATATGGTGAAGAAAGTTGGAGGCATCCAAGCTTGTTTGGTGTTAGTGATTTCTAGATAGATTTAGGTGAAATCACAGTGGTTGAGGGTTGAAGTGGTTTGGCCTCTGGAAGCCCTGGTTAGTTTTGTTTTGGTTTAACCCATATGATCCCACTTTCATGCTTGGAATATGGCATGGGGGTGATTGACTAAAAGAGAGATTTGGTTCAACCCCATCTATGGTCAGGTGGTACATGGAAGTCCCTGACTTGGTTGACATTTTAATATGTTAATATGAGCTATTTTATTATTGTGATTGATGAGCACATGTGTTGATTTTGTTACTGGTTCTCATGGATTTATTCTGGTTATAGGCTTGGTTAAATGATGTGCTTTGGTTATGAATCTTGTTCATAATTTTTAAAGTTAAATAATGGTTATATGAATGCAATGGATAACAAGACTTGTTGTTGCAACTAATTTGAGAGGGGATTGAGCCTTCTTAATGATTATTTGATGAAGTTGAATAAACCTTGAACATATATGCATTCATGGCCTATAGTTACTATGTTTACAATGTGTTTGACGAAATTATCTCATGTTTTTGGAAAATTTTGAGAAAGATCTAGCCTTATAACTTATCATATAGACTTGTCATCACCTTAAACTTGATTATGGAAAGTTCTGGGATGTTATGGGTAGTGGTATGTAGGCTAGCCCTAAAAATGTGGCACTGAATTCTTGGCTACATGCATGGAACTAAGAAATTTTGGCTACAACCGCACGGAGGGAGGTCTGTGCATGTGGTTGGAGCCTTTTAGCTGCACTCACAACGTGTTATGCATGTGATTGGGATGTGAGATCAATTAAAAAAAAAATTTCCTGTTCAGGGTCTGAGCACTAGGAAAATTTCCTGAGCACTAGGGGTTGTGGTCTAACACCTAGGTGATCTGATGTCCATGACAAGTTCCATTAAGTTTCCAGTTAGTACCAAGTTGTAGCTCTTCAAAGTGTCAAAACAAGAGTGTTGTTTTGTCTCATGTATTTTTCCACATTATTGGTCAAATGCAATATGTAATTTTGAAAATTGGAAAATGTAAAATGTGTGGAAGCCCAAGGGTCACACATGGAATGTCAATAGTCACTAGGAATTCCAAGAGTCATGTAAGAGCTCAAAGGTCACGTAGAAGCTCAAAAGTCATATGGGAGCTCAAGACTCAGTAGGGAGGCCAAGAGTCACTAGGGAGGTGAATAGTCACCTCATTTGTTATAAATAAGTACTCATAGCTAAAGTAAAGGGACTTTTCACCTTCACTTCTCAAGATACACATAGGAGAGAAGATCATTCTTTTTAGGAGAAAGTGGTGGCTTAACATTCCAATATTGGAGCTAGTGATGCAACATTGTAATTTTGTATCTTAGAACTTTAACTTAATGATTTGTAGCTCTTAGAGTTGATGCACTTCCATGCATGTATTGTGGATGTTGTAAGACTATTCTTTTAATATTTGTGGTATATGTTTTTTTCATACATACTAAAGAAAATGAACTGTTTCGTTGGCTTTAATATAGATCTTGTTGAATGTGCATTGTTACTTTCTTTTATGATCATTGTTACCTTGTGAATTATTTTGCAAGTTAACTAAAAATTATTTTTGTGCTCCCTTGTGTATTTACTAGATTAGTATTATTAATTTTCTATTAAAGGCTCACTCTTTCTACTCTATTTGTGGAAGGACCTTATATACATTTCAATTGTATGCTTCATATTGTCAACTTACTTTCTTATCTCAAAGTTTGTGTATGATCTCTTATGTTGGTAATTGCTACCAAGGCAAATCTATAAGAATAAATTGAAGGATGACCTTTGTTCTGGATGGGAATCCTACCCCAAATGGCATAAGGTGTATTTGTAACTTCATATTGGGGATACCCCATATATATGGGTCGTTTCTAGCACCGTCAACAAATTTCAGAGGAAATTTTCATTAATTACAAGGGTCTTGATTGAAAAAAAAATTAATGCAACAAGAGAAAAATAATACATAGTATGAAAGAAGAGGATAACCACAATAGTAAGGGGATACATACAATAATAAATATAAATTGATTAAGCAATACAACAAAAAATCCTGCGGAGTTGAGGGAGCGGGTGAGGTAACTATAACAATAGCTACCTCGGCCCTAGTTCATGCCTCTGTCGGTTCATGTTATAGGGGATTCCTTCCATTGCTGGTGCTACCATAATTTTTTTTTGTGGGTGTTCCCTTTCCTACGACTTTGTTTGTGAATGGTTTCATTGGTGTCTCCTCTCAACTATTGTTGGTGCCTTGCTTTGAGGCTGGGTTTTTCTTGGAGTTTTGACATTACCCTGTTTATTTCTCCACCGTCTAAGGCCCTTGCTTTTTCACATCGACTGTCGCTTGTTGTGTGGGGTTATGAGCCTCCTTGTCGTTGAGGTCGGGGTCTTTTTCCTTTGATATGGAAGGTTTTTTTGTCTAATGCAGGTGCTCTCTCTAAGCAAATCCTTCTGTTGTATATGTTTGAGCCATGTTATGTTAATTCATTCATCGATTTTCTGGAGTCTCTGAACACTTCTTATTGGGCTTTATGGCCCATTTATTGTCACCCATGTTTTATTCCTACTCTTACCCTGGTTCATGGGTGTTGGATTTGGGGTCTCCATCAATTTTCTTAGAGCTTAGCGAATCTATTTCATGATGCCCATTTTGGGGCTTATTTTTGTGGATTTTAGGTTGGCCTATGCCTTGTCATATTTTTTTTTCTACGGAAGTTTTTCTGTCTCATTTTTGTTGGATAATCTATATTGGGTTTTTTTTTCGCTGCCTTGAACCCTGGCTGCCCATTTTAGGGTTTGTATGTGTGACCCTTGGGTTGATTTAGTCTATAGTTTTGGGTTTTCCATGGCTTTCTCGTCCCTTAGTGGTTTCTTTCATTTTGAAATGATTTTTTCTTAGACTGTATGTTCTGGAATGTGTAAATGTATATGTAAAATGTATTTTTTCCCTCTACGATGAATAAAATTAGGCGTCGTTTTTCAATGTAAAAAATACAACACAATATTCCAAAGTCCAAATTCATTGACTACAAATAGCTTCAAGAAAACAAATAAATGGAACTAAAAACAAATAATATTAAATATGAAAGATGGGAATGAATATGAATACAAGATGAGTGGCTTCAGTGAAAGAGGTAGTTGAAAACTACATGGAAAAAAATACATTGCATTATAATTTATATCAATTTGGTATCTTTAAATTATATCTTGCATGGTGTACTGATGATGATGATGCTTAATGTCCTCTAAGACTTATATGGTCTATCAAACCTTGAAAAATAGAAGATATTAATCATATTTCTTTAACATTTTATTTCTATGCTCAAAAGAAGTGAGAGAAGCATTCTCAGATCACCACAATTTTGTTGACCTAAAAGGTCAAGAAGGATGGTAATGTGACATATATTTTGAAAATTAGGTCGAATGTAAGTATAAATTGGACAATATGAGTGAAAATTATTTTCATCTTCAACCCTCTTAAGATTGCACAAGTGATAAACTCTTTCGTCCCATGGAATTTTGTGAATTGACCAATGCCTAATTTCACTATGAAGCTCATGATAATTAGTTCTTCTCTTGAAAATGTTTATTTTATTCTTAAAACTAGATAGGATAGAAAGATAATTTTGGTTTTCGAGATTGGGGTTGATCGCCTCTGATGAAAAGCGAGACCCACTATAAGCAGGTTCCCCTTTCTTTTCACAAAATGAACCTGCAAACTCAAAACTGTATCAAACTGCAGATTTATCAACCCGATACTTCGATCCTGGGACCTATGGGTTAAAGGCCACCATACTTCCACTGCGTCCCTCTGATGTTTACACATGTATCAGAAGCACCACAAACAAAGCAATCCCATGTATTTTGAAAACACATGCTGGTCCTCATTTAAACCTTTAACATTAGAACACAGATCGAGGGCAAATAAAATGAAACAGTAACGTTTAAAATTTTTTTGACTAGAAACGTCGGTGAAACCCTTACGTGTATTCCAAACGCATTTAAACAAAGCAATCGAGTTCTATAAACTCGAACAATATGTGTGGGCCTCTTTTCATCTTAACATCCGAAACCAAACAAGATGTGATCATTTTTCTGCATTACACATACCTTTCACTCTGCAATGGTGAATTCCCTTGCCATAGCAATATTTCAAATAATGGAGAAGATTTCGATATCTATGTTAGACTTACTCTTACTAAAAATCACATTAAAGAATGCGTTGAACATAGATTGAACCTGTGTAGTTTCTTTATCCCGGCCTTGAACACGTGCTTACACCAAAGCCCAAATGTTACATAGATTTAGTTCTGTAGATAAACTGTTGAAGGCACTGGTTGAACACATATTAGATCTATGCTATTGCTCCTGATTTACGTAATCACAATTTACAACTCCTCACTATTTAACGCGATTTCAAATGCAGGAAAATAAACACACAGTACCAGCGTATAAACAGATTTCCAATAATTTCAATAAAATGTAACACTCAAAAATCCACTCAACCATATTTCTATTATATATACAAAACTGGATTACAATCTAAGGCATTTCAGAATTAGTCACGCATTCTCTTACAACTACATTTCGTTCTCTTACTCTCCTCTTTTTCTCACACAATATAGGCTTTCTTTTATAGAATTTTACAAAGGCATGAATCAGTTAAAATCCAAAAATCTCTCCCGAACCGCTCAAAAAACTCTTAGTCTTCTACTCGCACACATGGAAGATCATTAAATCTTAATCGGTTACAGCTAAATTTAGAATCAATTTTAACAAAATTTGCCCCAAATTCGCATGACCGTTCTCATAACCGCCTCTTCAGCTTCAAATTCGAATTTGAATTCAAATCGGCTCAAATGCCCCTGCATCAGACTCCTGAGGCACAAAATTTTATGACCTCCTGGTCATATGTCTTCTACAACTGTCAGCAATTCTACCCACGTCATCTGTGGAACTGCTCCTTGTGATCTTCCTGTAACAACATGCTTGAACAATTCTACCCACATCCTTTGTGGAATTGTCCTCTGTGAGCTGCAACAAAACCTCTACAATAGCAAGTCCTCCCTGCTATCAGATACCTCACCAAGCTTCTCTCCTAAGCTCAGTCTTTTGGAATCTCTCTGGTTCGCTCCTGTGGAACCATTTGAGCACTCTTGCTCTAGGTTGCTGCAATCTTCTCACCTTCCTCTGCTGTTACCTTCACAAAACATAAAAATCACAAGCTTAACAAATCTTCAGCAAAATTGTACCTCTTCTTTCTTCGCATGAAAAAACTCCTTTCGGCAGGAAATATTTTCCCGCTCTGATACCACTTGATGAAAAGCGAGACCCACTATACGCAGGTTCCTCTTTCTTTTTACAAAATGAACTTGCACACTCAAAACCGTATAAAACTGTAGATTCTTCAAACCGATACTTCGATCCTGGGACCTATGGGTTATAGGCCACCATGCTTCCACTGTGTCCCCCCGATGTTTACACATGTATCAGAAGCACCACAAACAAAACAATCCCATGTATTTTGAAAACACATGCTGGTCCTCATTTAAACCCTTAACATTAGAACACAGATCGAGGGAAAATAAAATGAAACAGTAACATTTTAAAAACCTTTGACCAGCAACGCCGATCAAACCCTTACGTGTATTCCAAACACATTTAAACAAAGCAATCAAGTTCTATAAACTCGAACAATATGTGCGGGCCTCTTTTCATCTTAACATATGAAACCAAACAAGATGTGATCATTTTTTTGCATTACACATACCTTTCACTCTGCAATGGTGAATTCCCTTGCCATAGCAATATTTCAAATAATGGAGAAGATTTCGATATCTATGTTAGAATTACTCTTACTAAAAATCACATCAAAGAATGTGTTGAACGTAGATTAAACCTGTGTAGTTTCTTTATCTCGGCCTTGAACACGTGCTTACACCAAAGCCCAAATGTTACACAGATTTAGTTCTGTAGATAAACTGTTGAAGGTGATGGTTGAACACATATTAGATCTGTGCTATTGCTCCTGATTTACGCAATCACGATTTACAACTCCTCACTATTTAACGCGATTTCAAATGCAGGAAAATAAACACAAAGTACCAACGTATAAATAGATTTCCAATAATTTCAATAAAATGTAACACTCAGAAATCCACTCAACCATATTTCTATTATATATACAAAACTGGATTACAATCTAAGGCATTTCAGCCTTAGTCACGCATTCTCTTGCAACTACATTTCATTCTCTTACTCTCCTCTTTTTCTCACACAATACCGGCTTTCTTTTATAGAATTCTACAAAGGCGTGAATCAGTTAAAATCCACAAATCTCTCCCGAACTGCTCCACAAACTCTTAGTCTTCTACTCGCACACATGGCAGATCATTAAATCTTAATCGGTTACAGCTAAATTTAGAATCGGTTTTAACAAACTTTGCCCCAAATTCGCATGACCATTCGCATAACCGCCTCTTTAGCTTCGGATTTGAATTTGAATTCAAATCGGCTTAGATGCCCCTACATCAGCCTCCTTATAGCATCTTAGTTTAATTTTTCCCTCTAGCTCTTTATCACCCTGCAATTTTTCCTTAAACTTGGAAGCAATAATATTTTTAATATTATATATTATGCAATATTATCTCCTTTTTTGTTCCCCAGTGGTCCATCCAATACTAAAAACCTTATGCCACCCTCTCTCAAGCTTAAGGTGAGGCTTTTGGAGAGAATTAAAAGGAATTTTAGGAAATACCTCTGTGTACATGTTGTATAACGTCCTCATATACATAAGGTATCTAGTCATAGCCATGCCTTCAATGGGGGAGAGCCTTTATTCGATAAAGAGGATAGGGTAGGGGGTATTTCCTTTAATCCTAAGTTTGTATATTATAAACTACTTTTAGATTTTTTCAATATTCCTCCATGAATCTCTTGGTATACTACAACCCCAAACCTCACATCCGTTTTAAATAATAGGAGTGATGAGAGTCTCAAAGAGGCTATTTTTCTTATCCCAAATCCAAATATTTGTGGACTTGCAATTATTTTCAAGCCCATGGTAATATTTCCAATATCAATTTATCCTTTTCGCAATGCTATAATTCTAATTGAGCTTATGGTGGATGTTGGTTACTAGATATTTGTATGAAATACCTCCAAGGAATTGTTGTTATGAATGAAAAAATAATACGAATCTTTTTGGATTTGATTATCACAACTTTAGTTTTCCAGTATTAACAATCATACCCACCTTGGCGGATCATGTGTGGCTTTCTAGGATCATAATGGATCATTGAAAAAAGAACAATATAGTTATCATAAAGGAGAAGAGTTGTGACCATACTTGTGAATGTAGGGCCAACAAAACCTATATCTCCCAAACACTCATCTAGCTTATCAATGTATATGCCAAAAATGGTAGGGAATAAGGCACACCCTTGCTTGACTCTGATATTGCATTTAGTTTCTTCCAACCAATTGTAGATGAAGCTTGAAAATAAAATTATCTTATCACCTTGTCACAGCAACCCTAGAATCAAGAGGAACCCTTGTCTCTTCTATCCTCTTCCACAATTTTGTCCTAGGAAATGTGTCAAAATATTTTCTAAAGTCAATAAAACAATAGAAGAAATTACCTTTATCATTGTGAAATTCCTTTGCAATTTTCCTAAGTGTAACAAGATGGTCCATAGTTTAATGATATCTCCTAAACCTAGCAAGGTCTTTAGCTCTTTTACCATGGATTTCAAGCCAAAGGATAATATTATTTTCCAAAATAAACTTGTACAACTTGTATAAAATATCCCTAATCATAATTTTCCTATAACTAGAGGGAATGATTTTATCCTCAATCTTAAATATGGGCATAATAAGGCTTCCTAGGCCTAGGGAGTCCTTTCTTCACTACCAAATTTAAGATCTTGTTTATGTGTAGGATGAGGATAGGTTCCCCTATTTAAAAAAAAATAACTTCGTAGCCTTCAATGTCCTTAGCTTTCCCATTAGCGATTTTGTTAACCCAAAAATCAACGAATTCACAAAAAAAATATCATCCTATATACAATATATGAAAATGGTGTCCATGGAATTAGGGAATTCATATAGGTTTTTAAGGTAAATGTTCTAGTTCTTCAAGGGAATCAAATGATTTTCTTTAGTCTTATAAATCAACATTTTCTTCAAAAAATTTCTAGGGCTAGACTTATATAGGTGGAATAACTACTCTTACTTTCTACTTATATACTATATTTTCGTTCTTTTAATAAGAATTTTGTACTCATTTATCTTACAAGTTTTAAGGTTTTTTTACGAGCATCCCTAATCATTTTTCCAACAATTTTACAATCATTATCATGCCAAGGTTTTACACCTTGGTAGAGAATTTGGTAATGGTGGCGGAGAGGGTTGTAGTGAATTTATGATATATGTTATCAATATTATCCTTATAAGAGATGTAAATATATATTTAAATCCCTTAAGAAGAGATCCATTTTACTCTTTCGAAAATGTAGATGGAATTAACTCTCACAATACTCCTGCATGTGTTGGTTGTGCATGGGAAATTTTAGCCTTTAAGGTTAGAAGTCTATGATCAAAGTCTATCTTGTAGTCATTTAAGATGTCAAACTTCACAATTTGGTTGGAAAAATGGATATCATATGTCACATAATCCATGACACTACTACCAAGCCTATTAATATAAGTCATTTGGTTGGAGTTTGGCCACTTGATTACATCATTCCAAATTATAAGGTCTTGAGAACTATATATTTCTACTAA
Organism: Pinus albicaulis; assembly: GCA_034641835.2. NCBI lineage: Eukaryota > Viridiplantae > Streptophyta > Pinopsida > Pinales > Pinaceae > Pinus > Pinus albicaulis. The sequence continues at coordinate 1,038,363,780 of CM076582.1, read as the reverse complement.
TTTGTTAAAAAATAAATTCTCGGTGAGGTCTTTAGAATTTATTTTGAATCTACTAGCTAAATCAAGGTCCCCGTCTAGCCAAAGAGGATTAGGGTTAGAATCATTAATGAGAAGAATAACTTGGTTAGAAGAGGTTCTAGAATTAAAGTTTCCTAACAAGATGATATTTCCTTCTTTCCCAAGACTATGAATATCTCATTCTAAGGTAGTATATGGGAAAATCTTATACACCTGAGAGTTATCTCAATCAATCGAGTTCTTGTCGTTAAAACACCTTTGTTATTGAGATGCCATGGGTTCAATTCTCTTGACACTCTCGGGGTCAAGGTCCATGATTGAGCCTGCAGAAAATGATTGTTTCACGTGGATTAGCCAAATACAAATATTTTATAAATGTAGCAGTCATTAGCTTGCATTAAATTAAAAAAATAATTATTAGACAAAATAGTATAAAATAAAAAATAAGTATTATATAATTTCATTTATCTAATACATCTAATACCTAGGTTATTTAATACATAGATTGGTCGTGGCCTAATCTACAATAGGCATCCTAAGGTGTGAGTGATTACTAAATTGAAAAAATAAAAAGAAATGAGATAATTATTATATAAAGGTGTGAGGGATTTTTAAATTGAAAAAATAAAAATGAAATGAAATAGTTTTTATATAATTTATGGGATAACTAATTCTACAATACCCATCCTAAGGTTTGAGAGATTACTAAATTGAAAAAATAAAAATAAATGAGATAGTTATTATATACAGGTGTGAGGGATTTCTAAAAAGATAAAAATGAAATGAGATAATTATTATATAATTTATAAAAAGATAAAAATGAAATGAGATAATTATTATATAATTTATGTAATAACTCATTGTGAGAAATAATAGAAAACTCAAATAGTATAAAATTGGAAGTAATTATTATCTAATTTCATTTATCTAACACATAGGTTGGTCGAGGCCTAAGCTACAATACCCATCCTAAAGTGTGAGGGATTACAAAATTGAAAAAATAAAAATGAAATGGGATAGTTATTATATAATTTGTGATAACTAATTGTGAGAAAAAATAGAAAATTTAAAAAATAATTATTTTATTTTAATTTTAATAATTAAAATGATAAACTAAGTTCTTGAGATCAAAGAAAAAAATAAATTGCTATAAAAACTTTTAAAAGACAAAAACCAATATATTAAAATATCAAAAAGGAAACATTTATAATAATACATCCCTCCTCATAATTCTCATGAACAGATACACATCAATTAAACTTGTAAAATGAGACAAGCAAATATGTATTTCATAAATGTATGCATAACGAGACTATATTAAATATTAACTATAAATTTTAGAGTTAGGAAAACATGTTAAAAATATAATTCATGTATAGTCAAAATCACTTAGGAAACTAAATGTATTAAAGTTATTTTTTTAGATTTGGTAAACATTATCTATTTTGATTTTACAAATTGGATTCAGCCATGCATATTATTCTTTTTGTTTATAGCCATGCATATTATTCTTTTTGTTTATAACTAGTAAGTTTATTAAGGAAAAGGAAAATGTGAACCTCTAGTATGATGTTTATTTGCAAATTAAAAATATAAACAAGAGTTGCTGCATGGCAGCTAGTTCTTGCCTTGAGAGAGGGGAGTGGGGCTTGAGCGATTCTGGGGACAATAGTATAATTTCAAACTGAAACTGCCCTAAAATTTCAAATTGAAACTGCTCTAAGAGAGAGAGGGGAGCGGGGCTTGAGCGGTTCTAGGGACACCAGTAAAATTTCAAACTGAAATAATATACGAAATAAACAATAGCCCAAATTGCATCTTTTTTGGATGTATTGTTCAAACTAGACTCAGATATCGCACGATTTGAATGTAAACGCAATGAGTGAAACAAAACCAGCAGTGGCCTCATTACTGGCACCATATCATTCTGCTGGCACCATGTCATTGAATAGTTGATGGTGCTTAGGAAACTCAATTACAACCTCAATGTTGCTATAAACAAACTTAGAAATCTGCGCATTTAATCCCTGGTGTGCTTCAGAATTGCAGTCATCATCAATACTAAAATTGCGATTGTCTTTCTACATTTTTTCATATATTTAAAGATGGGGGCCTCGAAAAAATTTGTTGAAGGACATAAACAAAAACTGATAGTTTTGCAAATGAAAAATACCATAATATTTAATTCTGCACGGGCAGAATATTTGAGAACCTTGGTGTTTTAAAACAACAATCCTGAAAAATAAAATACAGAAAAGGAAGCAAGGTTTTTGAAATACCGTCTGATTCATCAGTGGAAAGCTCCCCTGGTTCAGCCTTAGAGGCCATGATACTTGAATCTTCAATCAAACTACTTGGGTTGTTATGTCTATAATCCATAGCTCCTCCAAAAGATGTCTTCACATGTGCCCATTTTGAACATGCTGAGAAACTGTGAATGGAAAAAAATGATTTTGCCTTCAGTCTCGACCCATTAGTCGAAATCCTCTTTCGAAAGCTGCATCTAGGGCTGAAGGGCGATCTCTGGCAGTGATAGAGGTGGTTTTCTCTAGCCTATAGAGACCTTACAAAAACCTATGATGTAGAATGAAAGGTTCCAACAATATCAGGAACTGCCCCAGCCATTATGCTCTGCTCTAATGAATTTATAGAAAGAAGAAAAATAGGAAATAGGAATTATGTTTTGAGGAAAATAAATAACAATAATCCCTAGCTTCTCAAACTCTAAACCCTGTGCATGAGAGATTCAATGAGGACCAAAACATTGCATCATGCTGCTACTGAATTAACAATGTATAAAGAATTGAGAATGGGTATTTCTGGATGTTGCCCACGATGTGCCTTTGACCCTGGTCACAATGGACGAACGATTTTGGGCACGTCTCAGAAATCAACCACAAACATTTATTATAATTCAAAATGACAAATTACAGTAACAGAGACCACATGAAAAAATATTCGACCACATTGGATTGCAATCAAATGGTCATATATGTGTCGCTGCGTATCAGAACATGTTAAACCTGTTATTATGTCACACTGGTAAGATTTACAATGTTACAAGTTATATCTTAAATCAAACCGCTAAAACAGAGCCTACATTACAATCCCAATACATGATATGTTAATTCTATTTTCAAATTAAATGAAATATGTTTAGAAGTGGTAACTTAAAAGTTTTACATGTAGCGAAAAGCGAACCATCAGGTGGACCCATCTCTGGAACACTTGTCCACTTGACATAACATGCCCATGCATGTGCTTCCTCATGTCATTCATATTTATTCTTATTCTAGACCTCTGTCCAGGCCTCTTTTGGCTATTAAGAAACCTAATAAAAACTCATTTTGATCCCGTCATTCCAGATTTTTTCTATCTAGATTGTATAAATCTTATACCTGACCTATAGTTGGGCCTGAACCATAGTTGACACGACATTGAAGTCGAAGCCTTCAACCTCTGTCAGATATGGGATTCGCTCTTACTCGAAGGGGAAGGATTAGAACATTACTGGTGATGATTTTCAGCGAGCTTGTTAATAAGGGAACTAAATAATATTTGATCTGATTGGATGCTGATGCTGATGCTACTGGCCAGATCTATTGTAAGCCATTATCCAGGTAAAGTTATTATTTAATTTCCTTCTTAATAGTTGTCTGTGATGATGTTGTTCGGTGGCAGCATACCACAACAACTACAGTTGCGTCCAGATCTGATAAAAAACACAATCTGAGCTTTGCACAGGTAACCTGGATATCTCAATAAGTGACAGTACTATAACAAGTGATATTTTCTTTATGAGACATAGTTTATTGTGAACAAGTTATCAATTTTTTCGATACTTATTTCATCTTGTTCTTCTGCATATACCATTTGAAATTAAAGATACGTAGGAATTCAAAGCTTCTTCCAGGGTCGTCTTCGTGGCCCATATTCAGAAATCTCCATATGTTGGGAAAGTTTCCTCTCGTCCCATTATGTTTCTGAGCTTGGGTTTCGTCCCTACGCTGGTGATTTGTTCTCCTGAGATGGCCAAATAGGGACACTTGTATTTTTTCCCTTTGTTTCCAAATGGAATGCAGTTGCAAGCATTGAAGCATATTCCATGAAACCCCTATACTGGTGATTTGTTCTCCTGAGATGGCCAAATAGGGGCACTCGAATTTTTTCCCTTTGTTTCCAAATGGAATGCACTTGCAAGCATTGAATCATATTTCACAGAATTTGAGACATGCCTTTTGTCTCGGGGCCATTCTGACTCGACTAATGTGAACTTTGCTTCACTTATGTGACCTCTGCTTCTAACTCTGGTTTTCATCGAGATGACATCACGAAAGTTAAAAAATATAACTATTACCAAACAAAAACCAAAAGAAAGAATGAGTATAAAAAACGAATAGATAAAAATAAAATATTGAAGTAATTGTGAGCTAGGCAGTGCAAATTTATGATTAAAACCATAAGAAAGTCAAGAAAAACGGACCCATTTTCTATATCTGTTACTAATATATTGATAGCTACGGATTTAGATGTTTTGTAATTTGATATTGTTATTATATATATTGGATGTAGGTCGAGAAGGTGCAGACAAACAGACAAAGAAATATAAGACAAATGCATGTAGAAGGGATCTTGGTCTTACCTCAGAGGAAGTTTCCGAAAAATTTGCAGAAAAGCTAGAGAACCAATGGAGGTGGATACCAAAATCAGCAATGCATTGACCGCCATCGAAAAATACATGGATCAGAGGAAGTTTCCGAAAAATTTGCAGAAAAGCTAGAGAACCAATGGAGGTGGATACCAAAATCAGCAATGCATTGACCGCCATCGAAAAATACATGGATCAGGATAGTGCAAGGTGCCTGTGGTGAAGCGGTGAAGCAGAACAACCTTCTCAAGATAACCTTATGAAGGTGCCAAGATGCCGGTGGTGAAGCAGAACAGATTTCAAGGGACGATGAAGAGAACAACATTATGAAGATGCTGGTGGTGAAGCGGAACAATGCAAATAAATGTTTGTAGGCACTCAAATGCAGACACAAGGTAAGCTAATGGAAAATCTAATGTTTCCAGTTTTATGCCAAACCAAAGCTAAGCTGAGATGCTGAGATGTAGACACTAGGTAACCAATATTTCAGCCGCGTTGTTTGCATGAAAATGTATGTGGCAGCTTAGAAATGACAGAAAAAGAATGAAATGAATGTCGGCTCATTCAAAAGATTTAATATGGGTTTATGTATGTTGCAGTATTGACAAACATTTAATGTCAATAGATTAATGCTAACATTAATTCACCATGAACATTTTGATATGCCACTCTCAGCCTTGGGAAGAGGCCAATAAGACCTCAAAACTGCTGATTGGTTGACACAACGGTTGAATTAAGATTATTGGTTGAGGAAAAAAATATAGATGGTAAACATAGCTTTAAATCTATTTGTTCACCTTTGGGTTCTGTGTAGTACTAATGCACATAATAAAATCGATTACTATAGTCCCTGCCATGCCACAAGCGGTAGGGACTAATAATGACTATACTAATGTTCTCTGTATGGTAGTCTAGACACTCAAGTTATTTGAGTTTATACAGATCAACGAATAATAGGTAATTTATTTGAACCTTGGACCATATGTTAGACTATTAGATAAAGTAAATGTAAGTAATTTATTTGAACCTTGGACCATATGTTAGAGTATTAGATGAAGTAAATGTAATATAGAAAATTTAAGATTTGAATATTTTAACGATTCAGTAAGGAAGCACATGAGTATGTACTATTTTTGAATTGGTTTAGATATTTATTATTATTATTAATTTTATAATAAAAATGGACTAAAGGATAAGTAATGTGATGTGAAATATGGATTTTTAGTGGTTTTAACCTGTAATTTATTATAATAAATTATATTTTTTTATTTTATTTTATTTTTTTATCATTAATTTATTTACATTTCTAAGATTGTTTTAAAGGGACATTTTTTTAATAAATTATAGTTATTCATTAAAGGTATTTTCCACACAACCATATATTATCTATTGAAAACCTATTACAAATAATCATATGTTGTTTGAACATGATTTGACACAACACGTTATTGAAAAAATAATTAAAAAAATGTTGATCATTTTTCCTATTAGGGACAAGATTCAGCATTTCCAGCAATTATTAAGATCTATTTTATGTTTTTATAGAGGTGATATTTCTCTTTCTCACTGAAATATTTGGCATACTTTTGCAAACAATGAATTAAAGATTTTATTATATCTACACTTGTGAATGATCAGGTGGTTGAAAATAATATGTAACAAAATGAATTATAATCGAAAAATGATAACCTCATAAGAAAAACTAACTAAATCCATTCCATCAAATCCATCCATTGACGAAAAGAGGGAAATATATTTGAAGCAATATTCAAATATAGAAAATAAGACTAATGGCCTAAAAATATAGAATCTTTAAATGATTTTACTCATTCATAATCAAAAGATGCACAATGTTTGACGGATAATTTCCTCCTACGGAAAAAAAAATCAAACTCCTTATATCTAGTGACTTGATCTAGAAACAACAGAAAAAAAAGCCTATACTTTCCTTAGAGAATTTTAGAATATGGAAAAATACTTACGTGGAATCCAACACAATCTCTCCTCTTCTCCTTGCTTGTAAGCTCCAGTTCCAACTCCAAATGCTAAAAGTGGAACCCTGAAAAAACTAAAACAATCAATAGAAGCGAAACATACAAATATCATATACTAACATATCTAAACAATGATTTAAGAAGGCATTGCCGCTACATATGCATAAGTGAGACATAAGTATAGGAAAACAAATCAGTTTTTGTATTAATGAATGTAGGAGAAGATACAACCCTTGTAGATCTTAACCTTGTAGATGTCTCCCAACTATATTGTCCTTCCTTTGCCACAAAGTAAGCCTTCAATAACAAATCAAGTGAATCGATGAATAATGGATTTCTAGGCACAAAGAAACAATATGAGGGCATAACTAAGTGTCTCCAAAATCCAACCCAACCTCTATGGGAGGTAGTGAATTTTTAGGGTAAAAGAGGTGGTTTATGATTTAGATCCACATTAGAGGGAGGTTTAGTTCTAGGGATAAGAGATAAGACATCAATATTAGGATTTCGATATCTAATCCAACGATAAATTGTTAAAACCACTTGGGAATATTCTAGAAAGGGAAGATTCAAAATCATTTTTTAGTTTTACCAAATTCCAGGAGCCATCACACTTGCAGTAAAGGTAGCATGCATTGGTAAGTGTAGTTTCTCTATGTACAACTTGCAATAGTGCAGTTTCCATGAAGTCTAAGTGTGATGGGGTCAAAAATTAGGGTTTTGAGTTCTTTAACCCAAAATTCTTGGACATTTTGGAGAGAGGATGCTCTTGGCTTAGTAGGGGATGAATGCAAAGTGTTAATGGATGTTGATTGATCTGGTTTCAAGGCCATTTGATTGGAGGTGACAAAATGACCTGTAACACGTAGGATAAATATTCACAAGATCTCATGCTTATGTAAAGTATTAAAATGACAAATGTTATGAAATCCTAGAATATCTCTTTGTGAGAGTAAAAATAATTACAAATTTATGTTCAAGTTTGAATAAAGTGTGTTCCTATCACACAACACAATGCTCCTAATACTTAAATGATTTAAATAAATGTGTTCATCCAAATAAACTAGGATGGGGCTCCTTTAGACCAAATTAAATATTAATTGTAAAAAAAATGAAGAGGAGTGGTGGATGGAATGAGATCTCTCTTTTCACATGAAGGTCTGCTTGTATATGTACTAGGGACTTGAGAATTTATAGCATAACAACCTTTTTATAGTTATTATATGTTAAGAATATGAATTAATGATTATTTGAGCCATTATTTAATTTATTATTTTAATGATGGAACCAAAGTATCTTGTTTAATTCGGAGTGGAAATATTTCTTCTTTAGTTTAATTTAATTCAAATAAGTGTTTCTCCACAGATTCCATGTGTTATTCATTCTCATTGGAAAAAGTAACTAACCATCTTTTAGGTTCTTCCTCTTAAAAATAAATGAGACTGTAAAATTTACTAGCCCATGGAGATTTAGCGACATTAAATTCTTCCTGCTATTCTTCCTTCTCTATAATTATATATTCTCTTTATTAATTGTGTTCCCTTAAGATCTTCAACACTTTTAAGTGCCATGAGAATTTCACCACGCCTTTTACCATTGATCCTTGTAAAAATAACTATTGATTCTCGTAGCATTGTATACTCATCGTTCATCCTGCATTTACCTATCTTACCCTTATGTTTGAGGATAACATCTATTTATTTCTATGAAAATCACTTAAAATAGATACTCAAGCAATGGAAATACTTAAATAATTTTTATAAAAAAATTCGTCATGTTCCAAATCTTTCTGCGAATGCTCTATATAGATGGAATTTACTTGTGAGATATTTCTAAAATTTGAGTTGAAATTCTAGGCTTCTCAAATAATATTTAATCCCTTATTAATGTTTCTATGACATAAAGGCTCACTCCAGTAAATAATTTAGTAGCTCTCTTTACCAGTGTTGGTGTCATTGGTGTACTTTAAGGTATTTGATCTAGAGAAACACTAGCTAATGGGTTTGCAAACAAAGGTTTAAGGCTCATTCAACCCTGTAGCTCATTTATACTTCTTTTTAGTTTAATATCTTAATCTTAAAAAAAATGAGGAAGAGAATCCTCCATAGTCATATGCAATTTTAAGATTCCAAAGGGTCCAAATCCCTAAACGTCCACTTCTAAGGCCCATTTTTAAGTTAATTTCTTATTTTTCACATGGAAATTTTCTATATACAACTTCCTTTCTTCTTTATTGTATTGGGAATTGTGCATTTTAAAATATTGTTCTTAAAAAATAACGGGTTCTTCTTGAGCCAACTATTTTTCCAGCCTTCGTCTTTCAACAATTCTCATTACTACCTAATCAAGTACAATAGAATTGTCTACTTTCCTATTATAAATGTCTCTTGACCTTTCAAAATAACATGAAAATTATTTTCTTTGGCTTCTATTCCTTTCAGAATATGTTATTGTATGTCTTCTCTCAATGTCAATATCGAGGGGTGGGTTCATCTCCATCACCTCCTCTAGTGTAGGTTTTAACCTTGTACAAAAATTACCTACAAATGAATTCTTAAAAATAGAAAATATTTAGTGGAAAGAACATAAAATGTGCACAAAGTTGGGAAAACCAGATTGATTTTTAATTATATCCATTTCAATGTTACAATACATTATATAAATTCTAAAGCATTCATAAACCCCCAATCCATTAACCCCGAATTAGAACATAATTGTAGTTCCCTTGACCAAATCTGCAAAAAGCCATGGGAAAAACTATCATGCTCAAAACCATGGGTGGGTTCACCCAAAAAACAAAATTGGGGTGTTACAATGAACCCCATGCAGGGGGGTACCACCTCTCTGCAAACCCCTAACAGGGGGGATGTTACCCCCTACGACCCCCCCCACTAAGCTTGACACAATGTAATAACACATGAAGCTAATCATGCAAAGAATATAACACATACTCAATATTATCCCACTTTTTGTTTTCTTCGCACACACGGGATTGCAAGAGTACATAGTCATTAGTCCATGTCCTCAATGCCCATTTTTTATCCCCACCAAGAAAACTTTGCAGTGATCAATACTTTTTCAATGCATCTGCAAATTTCTTCAAAGTGTCCACCTTTTCCAACAACACCTTTTTGCATTCAACCATATCCCTCACAAAGTGATATTAGACATAAATATGATTTTTCTTCAAATTATAAGTAGGGTTCTTTTCCAATCAAATTGTAGTCTTTCTATCACAATATATCCTTATAGCACACTATACCAACCCCATACATGAACATAATATCTGTAACCAAACTTATTCCATGTTTTCATGAGTGGCTTCCATGTGTTCAACCCCTATAATTGAAAATGTCACTACAAACTGTTTCTTGCTCATCCAATTGACTACTCCTAAAAATAGGTTAAACACATACCCACTTGTATATCTCCTTTTATCTAGATCTCCAACCTAGTATGCATAAACAAAGACAAATATGTCCAACACTCTGTCCAATTCTGGTCTTCCTTCATAGCACAAACCATAATCACTAGTGCCACATAGATCTTGAAAACCCACTTTACTGTTGTCTAATGCTCCTTCCTTGGTTTTGACATAAAACTTATCAATACTCTCACTGCATGTGCAATGTATAGTTTGGTACATACCATTACATGCATCAAACTACCAAATGAACTCACATATGGAAAATAGGACATGTCCTCTTCCCCTTCCTGTGTCTTGTGACACTGTTTTGTAGAGAACTTTACACATACATGAATAGGAACCTTCAACAATTTACTATCCTGCATATTAGGCCTATGCAATATTGTCTCGACATATTTACTCTGGTATAACTAGAGCTTCCTCTTTTCCCGATCTCATTTTCCATGCTTAAAATGGATTTTGTGCACCAAGATCCTTCACGTCAAATTTAAAGGAAAATTTGGTCTTCACATCCTAGATAATTTCTTTGTCGTTTCCATTAGAAACATATTATTCACATACAAGATCAAATAAAACTATCACCAATTATTTTAAAATACCCATAGTGATTCACTTTACTCCTTGTGAAGTCAAGTCCCTGCATATATGTATCAAACTTTTGATACCACTTCCTTGGTGATTTCTTTAGCCCATAAAAAGAATTTTTTAGCTTGCATACCAGTTATTTCGTACCCTTCTTTTCAAATCCTTCCAGTTTCTTCATGTATATCTGTTCTTCCAAAATATTCATGTAGGAATGTGTCTTCACATCCATCTGTTTTGCCTCAAAATCAAAAGAAGCAGCAACAGATAAAAGTAGTCTAATAGAAGCTAACTTGGAAATAAGAGAAAAAATATCACCAAAATCAATTCCTGACTCTTGGGAATAACCTTTTTCTCTCATCCAATATTGTATTTATTCACTTTTCCTTCAACATTCATCTTCTTATTAAACAACCATTTGTTGTCAATGGGTTTTCTTCCAACTGGAAACTCCCCTAAATCACAAGCCTCATTTTTGTCTAGGGTTGTCATTTCTTTAAACACGTCCTTTTTCCAAAATTTTCCATCCTCTGAATTCACTGCCTCCCTAACAGTTCCGGGATCATAATTAGTAATAGTTAAAGGAAAATTTGAATGTAAATCAAATGGAGTATACCTTTTCGGTTTCCTTCTTTCTCGAACTAATCTCCTCAAAACTAGAGTGTGTGGTTCTTCTTCTTATGATTTTTCTTCTTCTATGGAGTTAGAACCTTCAACCTTTATATCAAAATATATATTCTCTGGTTCTTTTTCCCTAGGTAGAAATTACTACTTCATGGAATCCTTCACTTATCTAAATACCACATCTTTACTATACAAAAAATTGTTTATTTTTGGATTCCAAATATTGTAACCTTTTAAACCATATTTATACCCAATAAAGATGCCCCTTTCAGATTTACTATCCAACTTGGTTCTTTTCTCCTTTGGAACATGCACATATGCATCACATCCAAATACCCTAAGATGTGAGAGAGAGGGTTCCTTTCCAGTCCATACCTCATGATGAGTCTTTTCCTCCAACGCTGATGAAGGTGGTCGATTAAACAGGTAACATGCAATATCCACTACCTCTTCCCAAAATTCCTTCCCTAATCCAGTGCAATTGAGCATGTTTCTTTCCTTTTCCATTAGTGTCATATTCATCCTTTATACAAATCCAATTTGTTGAGGTGTGTATGGATTAGTATTATATCGTGATATGCCACACTTATCATAGAACTATTTGAATTAATTATTATAGAACTCTCCACCATTATTTGTCCTCATCACCTTAATTTTTTTCTCTATCTGATTTTCCACCAAAGCCTTAAATTCTTAAAAATGATCAAAGACTTCGTATTTCTTCCAGAGGAAATATATCCATGTATTCCTTGAGAAGTCATCTATAAACAAGGTGTACTACATAAATTTACCCAGTGATGGAACTAACACATCATTGCACACAAGCTTTGATATTCCAGCTTCCCTCTTAGCACCAGAGGAAAATATCACCCGATTCTACTTCCCATACAAAAGATGTTCACAGAAATAAAAATCCATAGAGAAATTTAAACATACTTTCTATTATCACTTCGTAATTTCCAAATGTTGTGAGAGAAACCCATAGGTAACCACAAATCCACTTTGGAAGTTGGGATCTAGCCCTTCCATCTTTAGAGAGGGATCTCTCTTTATGATTTAGATTTGTTGATTAAAGGTATTAGGATAGTTATTGAGTTCAAGGGTTTATTTTTGAAATATTTGGTTGAAAATTTTAAGAATAATCCATTGGGCAATGGAGTCATAAAATTTTAAGTAAATCAATTGCAAAAATAACATATGAACTGTTGTAGGGCAAGGTAGGCAGGATATTGGATCTTTTATAGAATTTGTAGAGTGGATTGGAGGAAAAGCTTAGGAATAAATTAAATATAGAGCACGTTGGGATGAATTTTATATTTAATATTAGAGAGAAAACATGAATTTTGTTTATAAGCCATAGAAGAGTGTATTTAAGCAAATTCAACCCATAATTTTATTTAAACAATATAGATAAGAATAACATATGGAAAAGCAGAAAAATAACAATCACAAGAGGAAAGGCATAACCAAATCATCTGACACATGAATCCTGGAACAAATTTATATATTTATGAAATGATCACCTTTAGCTAAGTGAAAAAATTTACATCAAAATACTTCTTTCTTCATTCAAGTCCCAACAAAATTACTTCGAATTATGAAGTATTTATACAATATTTTACAAAATATATTGATTTAAAATATCAAGATTCACTCAAAATAGCTAAATCTGTTTACATAAATAGTACAAAATATAGGACACTGAAACTATTGAATCTAGTTGGAACTATTTTCGAGGGTTGTTATTGATGACTAGATATGAAAAGCAATTGCCTTTTTGTTGTTTCCTCTTTTAATATTGATGACTACTTTTATTTAGTAACTCACATAATTTTTCCCATCTTTGTTCATCTGGAAGTGGTGACTTGATTAACCTTCGATAGGTCTCATATACCTCATTATACTTTTCAAAGGTTGGTTTAACAAGAAACATATGACTGATCTAATGTTTAATCAGTAAGTCATAGCTGAGGCCCACCATGAATGCTTTCCCTATGATTGTACCTTTGATCTTGGAAAACTTTGATTTATCCGCGGCAATAGTATACATTTTTTTCTGATAATTTTCGAGCTTGATCAAATTACCTCCCATTCCTTCCAGTCTAGGGAGGCCTTTTTGATGAAATACATTAATTCTTTTGTGAAACCTCTGTGTAGTAGTCTCCATGCTGTTACATTTGTTTTCCAATTGTAGCATCACACTTTTCTTGGTGAGGACCCTTCTTACTTCCAAGATGGTATACGTTCTGTCTTCTATATCTAATTCTTCCAACTCTTCTCTGGTTTTTTACTTCAACAATTTTATCAGAGAAGTGGCATTGCTTGGTTTAGTGCCAAGGTCTTTGTTCAAATCAACTATTCGTCCTTTTGATTTATGCAATAATTCATCTTGTTCAAAGATGATTTTGATTGATGGCCATATCTTAGTGATAAATTCATTTATCTCCACCCAAATTATCTCCTTATCTTGTGAAATAGTGTCTGCAATGATGTTTCGGTTCTCTAAATACTCAATTCTCTGTGTGAGCAGGTATGTCTTATGTAATTCTTCTAGATAAGGGTTATCCACTTTTATTTTTTTCTCCTACAAAATATTCAGTTTTTAGTTAATTTCTCAATATCTTGACATTTAATGGATAAGTATTCCATAGCTTTTCTTAGGTTTGTTTCTGTAGTGGCGGATTTCCCCTCTGTTGTTTAAAATGTTGCTGAAGTTGATGCCTCTAAAGTTTCTGTACCTATTACTGGAATTGTGCCTGTAATGAGAAATACTGTGAGTGGAATAATTGCTAGCTGAGATGACTGTTCCTTTTATTTTAACAATTTCTCCAACTCAATTTCCATTTATTTAGTCTAGAAATTTTATTCAATGATGATTTTGAACATCTCTTCTTTATCTTGTTCTAAGTGTCCAATTTCTTTTGCCTTCGGATCTTCATTGGATGGAAGCTTGAGTTTCTTCCTCAATGATGCTATGTCTACATTCTTACTCTTTATAATTTCCTCAACAACTTTTACATATTTAGGATCATATGATCCTAATTTTATCACTAAATCCTCCAATGATTTAATATTTGTGTCTTTGGCCAAAGAGGATATCTTCTCAAGCTTTAATTGAGAATGGATATTAGTGACTAAAGCTTGCAATTTTGAAGTTGTCATTGCCTTGCTGGTCAAGGTTGAATACAACATATCACCTGTTTGTTTGTGTAGGTCCCTTTGATCAATTGGATGAATTTGATCAGTTTCAAAGGAAAAGAGAGTCTTCTTATAGTCATCTGCAGTTTTGGGAGCAGGGACTGATGCTTGGAGGAATGCAATCTGCATTTGTCCTTTCTTTTGCGTCAAAGGCAGAAATAATAATGTTTTGTGAAGTTGTTGTTTGTTTCCAAAAATGTGTATAAGTATTAGCCTTTAGCATCTCATTTTTGTTTTTAATTTATTTGTATTTAGTAAATAATACTTTTCTCTTTCTTGTTTTTCTCTAGCTCTCCTGTTGGTGATGAAATTGGTGTATCTATTGTTATTGGGGTCATAGGAGTTCCAGGAATGGTCTCCTCTCTCCCTGAAACTGATGGTGTACATAAGCTTGTTAGAAAAATAGGTTTTTGTTGTTATGAAATTTCTTGTTGTGTCTCTATCATGTCTTTAGTCTTTTGTCTCTTATTGTAAAATTTGAACTCCTTTGCTGAAATTTATGATACTGAAGGGGAAATGTTTTCCCTGAGTCTCTTTTCATGTTTTTCCTGAGGAACTGGAGTTTGTGAAGTCAATAGTACCTATTATTCAGACTCATGTAAAGTATTCTCTTTCCACCCTTCTTGATTCATATATTGATATATCTCTGGTTTGGGAGTGTGGGTGTAAGGAGCGTAGTTTTATTCTACCCTTAATTTTGAAATTACTCCAAAAGGATCATAGGACCATGTAAAGCTGTACTTGAAATTCATCTACTTTAAAATGGCATCTCTATCTTGTCCTATTGATCTTGCATTGCATATGAAGGGGAAGAATTGAATCTTTATCTTGAACTGTACCTTCTTCTTTGCTACCAAAAAGTGTAGCTGGTCCATGTTGATCATCTTCTTAATATAATCCAAGGCAAATATGTGAATTGGCACAAACATGGGGAGTTTGTATGGGGGTAACACACCCATACACTCTGATCTCTATGTAACTTTGGTATAAATACCAATCCCCTCTCTTAGTTTTGTCACTTAAGTGCATTATTCTCTTGATCTTTGGGTTTATTCTTGGTTTTTCATCATTGTTTAATAAAATCTTAGCCACATGTAAAAATTGATCTAAAAAGTCACTGAATGTGTATTCAACATTTTCTTTCTGACCAGAGTGGTCTAGTGAATAATTGATTGAGGATTTCCTTGGTTGTCTAATTTCTGTAGGTGGAAAGAAAACTTGTCTGATTGATAGTAGAGAAATAAATATACTAAGACAGGAACATATTTGAATACTCCTTCAGTTGAAAACTTCATGAACTATTCAGGGTTGGATTCTGCTAAAAAATTAGTGTAAAAAAGAGGATAGGGGGTTTTTCACTTGTAGAAAAGACAAAAAGAAAGGATAAAATGGTTTGATCGACCCATTGGTCAGAGTGGTAACCTAATAAAAATGAAACCATGGATATTATTTTCTTGGTCAACTTAGGGAACATAGAGGAGGGATAAGGAGGGTTTTTTTTTTGCAATTGAGCATTTTTTGGTAAGAAAGTCTCAAATATTTTGGCCCTCTAGGGGAAATCATTTTTGTCGTATATCTCCACTAGAAAATCTGGGTGAAATGGTTGTATGGGATTAGGGGTTTGGAATTGGATCATTTATGAGATTGAAGCTTCATTAATGAAAAAGAGAAATTGACCGTTGTGGGGCTACAATTTCCCTCTAAATAGGAATGCATCTGAATTGAAAAAAAGTTTAAAAAATAAGGGAAATAATAGGTTTGGGGAAAGATGAATTGGGACAAGAATGAGTCCCAGAATCCAAATTCATCACTAAGGTCAAGATATTTTTGTTTGAGGCAATTTTGGAGTTCGTAGAGATCGAACTTGTTGTAGCTCCTAGAGACAATCTTGAGTTGCAAAATACCAGTGCTTAGGAAATCTTAAAATCATAGGTTAAATGTGGACAATTATATAAATTCCTCTGAAAGAATATGGGTCAAGAGAATAATGGTTTTGGTAGTTCAAGAATGGAGAAGACCATTTGACCCTGATTCATGGGAATTCCCTATACTGTGAGAGGGATCAGGATGTTGTGAAGCTTGATGGCTTTTAAATGGGCCAAGTATAAAACAATGAGCAGAAGCTTTAAAATTTAGCAGAGGTGTTGAGAACGAATAGAGAAGGAACCCACAAAAGACAGGCTTAAGAGGATTAAGAATCTATCCCCCGTGAGCTCAGAGGAAGTAGATATGAATGAGATATGGACAACAACAGAGGTTCATGGAGCGTGAATTAAGGGAATGCATCAAGATTAATACATGAGCGTTAACACCTAATCATTATACTGACACGAATTCATGAATAAAATTTCAGATCACCGACAACTACTTCACACAAACCATCAAAGCAACATAGCATGAAAGATGATTACCCATAAAAAGGAGATTATTAATAATAAAAGGAAATAGATACATACTACTAATTTCTCTATCTGGAATCCAAAATAATAGCTATGTATCATATTAAGTTCAAAAAACTCTCCCAAATATGTATCTCACAACACAGGGATCACAATCATACAAAACTACAACAAAATTCTTCAAAATTCCAAAACCTTTCTTTCATCATAGAACCCCCTACATATAGAGTTTTCCCAGAGGGTCTACGATCTTAATCATTTATGATCGACCCATACCTATGAAATCAAAATATCTTACCTAACTTGCAGAGCGTACATCCAGAAATTACTTATGTACTGAGAGAATTAAAATAGGAATGGGTGAAATTGAGATTTCACCAGCAAACATCAAAATCAAACAGTAAACGGAAAAGGACATGGTTGACCATGGAGGCTAATCAAGGGAGCCTTAAAACGGTATGGCGAGGAGTGGTCGTAGGTGGGCAGGCTGGCATTCATCATATGATTCCATCTGCTGTTTGGAATCCTCCACTCTCTAACTTTCATGATTTCCACTCAGCAGCTGTGAAATGACCAGTCGTACTGCGTGTGCTTGGCTCTTTAGCAGGGATTTCCTGAACAAGCTAAATAACCATAACTACGTGCTCCACCCAAAGACTCATGTTGTATTTGAATTGAAAACTGAAAATCGAACTTCAGAGGGGGGCACAGATGGTTTGTGGTATTGGATGGGGGGGGGGGGGTGCGAAATCACTACAAGCTTCCACATAGCATTGAAGGCGGTATTAGAAACCAACCATTTCGGACCCCCCCTGGCTTTAACCTTCGGAAGGTGGAGGTGGCATGAAATAGATTATGAGCCATCAGACACATTGACGTGGAGCGAAGCTGAAGGCAGGATGGCGGAAGAGGAAGTGGATTTAGCGGGAATCATTAACACTGAAATGGGCGAAAAACGGCCACAGGAGGGCTATTAATGACGTGGTAGGGATGGGTCCCACAAATATCACAATTAATTTATGATGATGTGGCAGTGACGTGGCAAGATGACATGGACCTGTCCTGCATACTGCACATCGCAAGTTTTACAAGATAAATGCAAAGGGATCATGTTAAAACCGTTGAAGTGCGATGTGTGATGTGGTGGGGCTCGATCACAAATCACAAATTGCAAGTTTTAAAGGATAACCGCGGAGGAAAATGTTAAATACGTTGAAGTGCGAAGTGCATGGAGGAGTGATGTCGCAGATGGAGGTGGGACCGCCCTCACAGATTGCATATTGCAAGGCTTATGTGATAACATCGAAGGGTAAGTGATGAAAGGTGTGATGCGTAAAATGCAGGGAAGGTGACATGGCAAACAAAGGTGGGGCTGCTCGCATATTGCATGTCATAATTTTTATGTTAGTAGTGGAGGGTAAACATTAAAATCTGCGAAGTGTGAAGGGGGGGGGGGTTGGCATAAATGTTAAAAGTTGTGGGGAGCGAAGTGCGACGAGTGGGAAATGAAGGATGACGTGGGATGATGGAGGTGGGGCCGCCCGCATATTGAAAATTGCAAGATTTATGTGATAACAACGAAAGGTAAGTGATGAAAGGTGTGATGCGCGAAGTGCGGGGAAGGTGTCATGGCAGATAGAGGTGGGGCCGCTCGCATATCGCACATCACAAGATTTATGTGATAGCGGTAGAGGGTAAACGATGATATTTGTGAAGTTCGATGGCCAGATAGAGGTGGGACCACTCGCACATCGCATGTTGCAAGTTGTATGTATTAGCAGTGGAGGGTAAACGTTTAAATCTGCGAAGTGCGAAGTGCGGAGGGGGGGGTGGCGGGGGTAAATGTTAAAATTTGCAGGGAGTGAAGTGAAACGAGAGGGGAATGAAGGATGATGTGGGATGATGGAGGTGGGGCTGCCCACATATCGCAAATCGCAATATTTATGTGATAATTGTTGGGTTTGTGTTATATTATTTCCACGACTAGCTCCATGCACCATAGGCAGAGCCACCCATCGTTTTGTGCATGAGTTTTCACATGGTTTTGGGGGAAGATGGTTTTCGACCCCTGGTATTTTGTAGATCTGGTCAAGGGAACTACGATTATGTTCTAATCTAGGGTTAATGGATTGGGGTTTATGTATGCTTCGCCATGTATATATATGTGTTGTAACACTAAAAGGAATCTAATGAAAAATCAAGCTGGTCGTCCCGATTTGGGATCCAGGGGAAAATCTTTGTGTTTATCTGTTTTATGTTTTATGCTCTCACTATTGTTTATTTTCTGTTTTAAGATTCGTTTGTAGATAATTTCTGTACAAGGTTAAAACCTACATTTGGTATCAAAGATGTTTCGGCTTCAAAGGGATGCCTTTGCTGATGAGGGGTTTTTCGCTCGGGCCTGAGGTAGACCCTGTTCAGTGGGAGATCTATGATATAGATTCTTGTGGTGAAAGAAGATGGCAAGTAGTGGAAAGATAGAGATTGAGAAATTTAATGGTCAGAGTTTTGAGTTGCAGAAGCTCAAGATGGAGGACCTACTGGTCGATAAAGATCAATGGAACACGGTAGATCCAGGTACTAAACCAATGGTAATGTCAGATGAAGACTGGAAGAAGTTGGATCAGAAGGCGAAGAGCAAAATACAGTTTTGTGTCTCAGATTCAGTATTTTTGAATGTATCTGGGGAAGCTACGACGAAGAATTAGTGGGACAAACTTGGGACTTTTTACCAATCTAAGTCTCTGGTGAATAAATTGTTCCTGCAGAAAAATTTGTATAACCTGAGGATGAAGGATGGAGACTCGGTGACAGAGCATATGAACGCCTTCAATACTGTGGTAAGCCAGCTGTAATCTGTTGATATTAAAATCTTAGATGAAGATAAGTGCATCATTTTGTTGCGTTCTCTACCAGATTCGTGGGACAATCTGGTTATTGCAATAGGTAGCAATACAACTACCTTGAATTTTGATAACATTGTCTCAGCCTTGTTGTCGCAGGAAATGAGATGAAGAAATATGGAGGGCCAGAATGGAGATTCCTTATCTATACGAGGAAGGTCCCAAAACAGAAACAAGAATAAGGTTTTGAGTGGGAGATCTAAATCTAGAGGGAGATCTAAATCTCCTGGAAATTTTATAAAGGTGCGTTGGAAATGCGGAAAGGAAGGGCACTACAAAAAGGATTGCAGATCTAAAGCTCCTGAGAAAGGAAAGGGATCTGATGATGCTCCTTCTGTAGAGGCAAAAACCACCTCAGATGAAGGTGGGGATGTGTATTTTTCTTCTTCTTCAAATACACATGTAGATCATGAGTCATGGTTGATTGACTTGGGTGCATCCTTTCACTTCACTCTCCATAGGGAGTGGTTCTACAAGTATGAGAAATATGATGGCGATGATGTCTTCCTAGGGGATAACAAGAAGGCCAGAATCATCGGACATGTAAAAGTCAAGCTTAAGCTGCAAGGTGGAAGCATTAGAACACTTCCTAGTGTTCTGCACATTCCTGCATTGGCCAGAAATTTGAACTCTGTAAGAAATATGGATGATGCAGGTGTAAAAAAAAATATTAGAAAGATAAGCGCCAAAGATGGTTTGGGAGCAACGGTATTAATGCGGGGAGTTCGGATTGAGATCGGATACAGCACTAGAGAGCAGCAATGTTGTTATTGATAGGGTGCACTTCGATTCTGTGGTTCTTTGAAATAGGACGGAAATCCTAGCGGTCTCTGGAGAAAAGACCATGCTATGGCATCAAAGGCTTGGACATATTGGAGAGAAGGGCCTTCAGATACTGCATGGAAATGGTATGGTAGAAGGTATGTCTAATTACTCTCTGGATTTCGATTTCTGTGAACATTGTGTATATGGGAAGAAGAATCGGGTGAGTTTTTCTTCTCGTGCTAAGAGGGCGAATAAGATATTAGAACTTGTTCACAGTGATGTGTTTGGACCTGTATCGGTTCCATCACTAGGTAAGTCTATGTACTATGTTTCATTCATAGATGACTTCTCAAGGAATACATGTATATATTTCTTGAGAAAGGAATCTGAAGTCTTTGACAGATTTAAAGAATTTAAGGCTCTGGTGGAAAACCAGAAAGAGAAGAAGATAAAGGTGCAGAGGACAGATAATGGTGGGGAGTTCTGCAAGAAATAATTTGAAGAGTTATATAAGAAGTGTGGTATAGCACGTAGAAGACTACTCCATACACACCTCAACAAAACAGAGTTGCAGAAAGAATGAACAGAACGCTGATGGAAAAGGCAAGAAGCATGCTCAGTGGTACCGGGTTAGGACAAGAATTCTAGGTAGAGGTAGTGGAGACTGCATGTTACTTGGTTAACATATCACCTTCATCAGCGTTGGAGGATAAGACTCCACATGAGGTATGGACTGGGAAGAAACCCTCTCTTTCACATCTGAGGGTATTTGGATGTGATGCTTATCTACATGTTCTAAAGGAGAAAAGGACCAAGCTGGATAATAAATCTGAAAGGTGCATATTTATTGGGTATAAGGATGGTTTAAAGGGTTACAAGCTTTGGAACCCAAAAACAAGGAAGGTTGTGTACAACTGAGATGTGGTGTTTAGAGAGGTGAAAGATTTTTTTAAACATGAAGTCCTACCAAAGGAACCTGAGAAGATAGATTTTGAGCTAAAGGAGGATGAATCAGACTCTACAGCAGAATAAGACTCAGAAGAGGAAGAGCCACAAATTCCAGCTATGAGAAGATCAGTTAGGGAAAGAAGAAAACCAGAAAGGTATAGTCCATCTACTTTTTGTTCAATTTTTTCCTTAACTATAACTGATGATGATCCCAGAACTGTCAGGGAGGTAGTAGATTCAGAGGATGGAAAACTCTGGAAGGAGGCCATGGTTGATGAAATGACATCCTTGCACAAAAATGAGGCATGGGATCTGGTGGAGTTGCTGGTTGGAAGGAAGCCCATCGGGAGAAAATGGCTGTTTAAGAAGAAGATGAATGTAGAAGGCATGGTGGAGAAATACAAAGCTCGGTTGGTCGCAAAAGGTTATTCCCAAGTGCTGGGAATTGATTTTGGTGATATTTTTTCTCCTGTTTCCAACGTTACTTCTATTAGATTACATTTCTTCACGGGGATTTAGAAGAGGAGATCTACATGAAACAACCTAGAGGATTTATGGTAAAGGGGAAGAAATAAATGGTATGCAGGTTAAAGAAGTCTCTGTATGGGTTAAAACAATCACCAAGGATGTGGTATCAGAAATTTGATACCTATATATGGGGACTTGGCTTCACTAGAAGCAAGGAGGAACATTGTGTTTATTTTAAATTAATTGGTGACCGTGTTATTTATTTGGTCTTGTATGTGGATGATATGTTGTTGATTGGAAATGAAAAAGAAATTATCCAAGATTTGAAGACCCAAATATTCTCCAAATTTGACATGAAGGATCTTGGTGCTGCAAACTATATTTTGGGCATGGAAATTAAGAGATATCGGGAAAAGAGGAAGCTCTGGTTAAACCAGAGGAAGTATGTCGAGACTATATTGCAGAGGTTCAATATGCAGGATAGTAAACCGGTGAATGTTCCTATTACTATAGGTGTAAAGCTGTCTGTAGAACAGTGTCCCAAGACACAAGAAGAAGAGGAGGATATGTCCCGTGTTCCATATGCAAGTGTAGTGGGTAGCCTGATGTATGCAATGGTATGTACTAGACCAAACATTGCACATGCGGTGGGAGTATTGAGCAGGTTTATGTCAAACCCAAGGAAGGAGCATTGGACAATAGTGAAGTGGGTTTTCAGATATTTGCGTGGCACTAGTGATTATGGCTTGTGCTACTAGGGAAGACCAGGATTGGAAAGAGTGTTGGACATTCATGGTTTTGTTGATGCAGACTGGGCTGGAGATCTGGACCAAAGAACATCTACAAGTGGGTATGTGTTTAGCCTATTTGGAGGCGCAGTCAGTTGGATGAGTAAAAGACAGTCTGTAGTGGCTCTTTCAACTACAGAGGCAGAATACATGGAAGCCACTCATGCATGAAAGGAAGCATTTTGGTTGCATAGATTGTGTTCAATTATGGGGTTGGTGCAACGAGCTATAAGGATAGAGTGTGATAGCCAAAGTGCAATTTTCTTGGCTAAGAACCCTGCTTATCATTCAAAGACAAAGCACATTGATGTTCAATACCACTTTGTGAGAGATATGGTTGAGGATAAAAGGGTGTTGCTGGCAAAGGTGGACACTTTGAAGAATGTTTCATATGCATTGACGAAGTCTGTGAGCACTCATAAGTTCTATTATTGTAGAGAAACAATGGGTGTTGCAGAGCAGGGATAATGACTAAGATCTGTTGTGGCCCCCTTGCGGAAAGAAAACAACAAGTGGGAGAATGTTGGGTATGTGTTATATTCTTTCCACGACTAGCTCAACTCATAGGCAGACCCACCCATGGTTTTGTGCATGAGTTTGCACATGGTTTTGGGGGACGATGGTTTTTGACCCCAGGTATTTTGTAGATTCGGTCAAGGGAACTACGGTTATGTTCTAATCCAGGGTTAATGGATTGGGGTTTATGTATGCTTTGCCATGTATATATATGTGTTGTAACACTAAAAGGAATATAATGAAATATCAAGCTGGTCGTCCCGATTTGGGATCTAGGGGAAAATATCTGTGTTTTTATGTTTTATGTTTTATGCTCTCGCTATTTTTTATTTTCTGTTTTAAGATTCGTTTGTAGATAATTTCTGTACAGGGTTAAAACCTACAATAACACCGAAAGGTAAGTGATGAAAGGTGCGATGTGCGAAGTGAAATGGCGGGAAAGGTGAGGTGGCACGGGCCCTGTACTATGATCTCCATCGTCCATCTCTCCATTTCAATTCTGCACTTTGATCATGACCGTCTATTTTCCCCTTTGTGCCTCCTCCAAAACCTTTAAGTTATTTCAGGTAAAATATGCCATTTCTATGCTTTCTCTGATTTGAAAGTAAAAGGCGTGGGCTCCAGTTATAACCCCGTAATGTCCTTTATTGAAACCTAAAACAACTTGCGGAGGCACTCATTCTGGCCCATGCTTAAATAGCTTGGCCTTTCCCTTAAACATTCACGCCTCTGTCTTGTGGTTTCCTTATAGGGACCGCTTCTCCATGTTATGTGTGGTCACATGCCAACATTGGCTCCATCTGGGGACAACGTGCTATTCTAAGTGCGTTGAGAACCTGCAAACCTTAATGCCCATGCCTGATTGGGCTCATGGAGTCACAAATGAATATTTTAAGATTGAATTGAAACTACGACTGAGCTATGCACTACCAATTATATAAAACAGAAATCATTGCCGCATGTTGAAAATCTTAAATGCTGAAATGTGAACTATGCTGAAACTGGTAACTGAAACATACTTGAACTGAAAATTGTAAAGAAATATAAAACTAAACTGGAAATATGCTCATAGCACTAAGCTTATTTACACACCTACCTACACCTATTCTGATAATAAATTATCCCATAAAATAATAATCAGACTTCCAATGTAACCAGTCAAGCAAATGAGTGCTTAACTGAAATTGGCATCCCATTACTGTAGGTAGAGAAATGGTTTCAAAACGTGGCAACTTATCTCTTCCAATGAATTTCATATCTCCATTGATAAATCTTGAAAATTATTCCTTTAGTGATGGCTGCAATATACTAACCAAAGGGTCATTTTAAACATGCAACATGAGTTTTTCTAGAGGATTTGTAACAAGAAAAAAAACCTCATTGCTGACTGCTGCTTTGCTTCTGTGTTGCCACTGATTGTCTTAAAACAACAAGGAAGACTCTTGTTTCTTCTCCTTTTCCATTATAATCAATTGCTTTGTGTGCTCTTCTTCATTTCCTTTGTCATACGAAGGCTTGCAGGGGAGCTGCAAACTCTCAATCATCTCGGGTAAAGGATCATGCCTAATAACAATATGTTGTGTTTCCTCCTTCACATCCCAAGTAGAACTTAATGATGAAGAAATTTAATGATCTTCTTCACACTCAGAAAGAATATTTCAGTGGTCTTCAATCAACAAAATTTTTTGGTATTATTTTGGCAAGCTTTCTTGGCTTTCATTGGGCACACTTGATTGGTGCTCAATCTCTGAATACAACACTAGTGGCTGAAGGTACTCTTGTGGATCTAGAAAATTAAGCTGCGTTGCCTCTGTTTCTAGACCACTAGAATGCTGTTGATTTTTATTATTGTCCTCTGGGAAATACTCCAGCTCTTCCCCTTCTTCATGGAGGGTAAGCTCACTTCCCTCTTCTTCAGCATAGGCTAGAAGTTGATTCTCTATATGCGGTCCAAAAACCACCATGGGTAGTTATTCTTGGAGATTAAAGGAAGTGGGCCCTTTTTCTGTAATGGATTCTTCGAACTGCTCTTTAGAAGGGGCGTGCAATTTCAAGGGTATAGATGTGGGATTCTTATCCTTGGGAGGATCAACTCCTCACTTTGTGGAAGTGGATGTAGTGGCCTTATGAGGGGCTGACTCTTCTAATAACTTCTTCCCTTTACTAGTAGGACTAGGAGGGGTTTCCTCTCTTGATATCAACTCTTCATTTTGTTCTTTCCCTCAGGTTCTCTTTCTGGAGGACCTGAGGTCATAATTCTTATGGAGTTGAGCCTACATGAGATCCACGAACTGTCTATAGTAATTGTCAATCTCTTGATCCTATGGAGGGAATTTTCAATCTCTTGATCCTCTGGAGGGACTTCATCTTCCTTTTGTTCCCCTTTCAGGATGGATTCACCCTCCTCATCATCAGAGTAGGTGAGGAATTGATCTTCTTGGCTGTTTGTGACTTCCTCGACCTATTTCAACTACTGTAGAGGGGGCCTCCGATATTGAGGATTAAACCATTGGTTAGGAATTATATGGTTGGAATGAGGGGAATTCTTGGCCTTCGATTCAAGATTAACCAACTTGTTTGAGAGGTTCTTGATCAAATTGTTCATTTCTTCAAGTCTATACTCCTGTGATTCCCTCTCCTAATTTGAGGTAGAAGCCTCCTCCCCCTTCTTTCTTCTAGCTTCATGTTCTGTCTTCCCCTTGAACTTACCATTAGAGGAAAATTTTTCTTCTACTTCCAATGCATCAATTTGGATCTGATCTAGAGATGTGGATCTTCTTTCTCTTAAGGTGAACCCAAAATCTGGCTTGAAAGCTACTACGAAGATCACCTTGGTCGTTGCTTGGGGAGGATTTATCTCGAAAGGTATATTATTATAGTGCTTATTGAACCTCTTTATAAATTCTGTCACATCCTCATTGTGTCTCTTCTTGAAAGCATTTAACTTAGTGAGGACATAGCCATGGTCCCTCTTTTATCGACATTTTAGTGAAGAAATTTCCATTTCTTCCCAGGTGTGGACTTTGTGGTCAGCTAGAGACTTGAACCATTTTCGGGCCTCTCTGTCCAGATATTGGATGAAAATCCTTAACACCACATCTAAGTGATATACATTTACATTCTCAGCAAAGGCACATAAGTTTTCAATATGTCTCTACGTAGAAGTACTATCTTCCCTGGTGAATCGAGGCAGGAGCTTTAAATAATCTTGTGGCATATCATTTAGAGGCTGAGGGAGGGCCAGGGGGGCGTACTTGTTCAAAAGGAAACTCGACACAACCATCTGATTTTAGAGGTGGAGGTAGATGGTGGATCTGAATCTGGTGTGAGGCCTAATGAAAGCCATGATTACTTCTAATTAGGACTATTTTACAGTGGAGTCGCCAAGGTGAGGAATATGAAACTCTCAACCCTTTGTGCTCACCTAATTTAAGGGTGAAGATAATGTCGTATCCCAGGGAAAATATTTCTTCATTCGTATCCCTAGCAACGTAGCCAAAAAGATGGTGTAGCTCCTAGAGACAACCTTGAGTTGCAAAATACCAGTTCCTATGACATATTAAAATTAGAGGTTAAGTGTGGACAATTGTATAAATTCCTCTGACAGAATATGGGTCAAGAGAATAATGGTTTTGGTGGTTCAATAATGGATAAGACCATTTGAGCCTGATTCATGTGAATTCCCTATATTGTGAGAGGGCTCGAGATGTTGTTAAAATTAATGGAATTTAAATGGTCCAAGTATAAAACAATAAGCATAAGCTTTAAAAATATACAGAGGCATTGATAAATAATAGAGAAGGAACCCACAAGAGATAGGCTTAAGAGGATTAAGAATCTGTCCCCCGTGAACTCAGAGGAAGCATATATGAATGAGATATGAACAAAAATAGAGGTTCGTGGAGCGTGAATTAAGGGAGTGCAACAAGCTTAATACATGAGTGTTAACACCTAAGAATTATACAGACACGAATTCATGAATAAAATTGCAGACCACCGACAGCTACATTACAAGAACCATCATAGCAACATAGCATGAAAGATGATTACCATAAAAAAGAGATTACTGATAATAGAAGGAAGTAGATACATACTACTCATTGCTCCATTTGGAATAAGAAATAATAGCTCTATATCATATTAAGTTCAAACAACTCTGCCAAATATGTAACTCATAGCACAGGGAGCAAAATCATACAAAACTACAACAAAATTCTTCAAAATTCTAGAACCTTTCTTTCATCTTAGAAACCCCTACATATAGAGTTTTCCCCAAGGGTCTACAATCTTTATCATTTATGATCGACCCATACATATGAAATCAAAATTTCCTACCTAACTTGCAGAGTGTACATCGAGAAATTACTTATGTACTGAGAGAATTAAAACATGAATGGGTGAAATTGAGATTTCACCAGCAAACATCAAAATAAAACATCGAACATAAAAGGACATGGCTGACCGTGGAGGCTAATCAAGGGAGCTTTCAAATGGTATGGCGAGGAGTGGTCGTAGGTGGGAAGGCTCGCAGTCATCATATGATTCCATCTATTGTTTGGAATCCTCCACTCTCTAACTTTCATGATTTCGACTCAGCAGTTGTGAAATGACCAGTTGTATTGTGCGTGCTTGGCTCTTTAGCAAGGATTTCCTGAACAAGCTAAATAACCGTAACTGCATGCTCCACTCAAAGACTCATGTTGTATTTGAATTGAAAACTAGAAACCAGATTTCAGAGGGGGGCACAAATTGTTTGTGGTATTGGATGGGGGGGGGGGGGTGCGAAATCACTACAAGCTACCACATAGCACTGGAGGCGGTATTAGAAACCGGCCATTTCGGACCCCCCCTGGCATTAACCTTTGGAAGGTGGAGGTGGTGTGAAATATATTATGAGTCGTCGGATGCATGATGCAGTGGAGCAGAGCTGAAGACAGGATCGTGGATTTAGCGAGACTCATTAACACTGAAATGGCCAAAAAAGGGCCACGGGAGGGCTATCAATGACGTGGCAGGGATGGGTCCCACAACTATCACAATTGATTTATGATGACGTGGCAGTGACGTGGCAAGATGAGATGGACTTGGCCCACATACCACACATCCCAAGTTTTACAATATAAATTCAAAAGTTTCATGTTAAAACCGCCGAAGTGCGATGTGCGATGTGGTGGGGCCCGATCTCAAATCACAAATCGCAAGTTTTAAAGGATAACTGCGGAGGAAAATGTTAAATATGCCGAAGTGCGAAGTGCAGGGAGGAGTTACGTGGCAGATGGAGGTGGGACCGTGCCCGCTGATCACATATTGCAAGGTTTATGAGATAAAAATGAAGGGTAAGTGATGAAAGGTGCGATGCGTGAAGTGAGAGGAAGGTGACATGGCAGACAAAGGTGGGGCAGCCCGCATATCGTATGTCACAATTTTTATGTATTAGCAGTGGAGGGTAAACATTAAAATCTGCGAAGTGCAAAGTGTGGGGGGGTGTAAATGTTAAAATTTGTGGGGAGCGAAGTGCGATGAGCAGGGAATGAAGTATGACGTGGGATGATGGAGGTGGGGCTACCCACATATTGCAAATTGCAATATTTATGTGATAACAATGAAAGGTAAGTGATGAAAGGTGCGATGTGTGAAGTGTGGGGAAGGTGATGTGGCAGACAGAGGTGGGACCGTCCACACATCACATGTCGCAAGTTTTATGTAATATCAGTGGAGGGTAAACATTAAAATATGCAAAGTGCAAAGTGCGGGGGGGGGGGGGGGTAAATGTTAAAAGTTGCAAGGAGAAAAGTGTGATGAGCGGGGAATGAAGGATGACGTGGGATAATGGAGGTGGGGCCACTCACATATCGCAAATCGCAAGATTTATGTGATAAAAATGAAAGGTAAGTGATGAAAGGTGCGACGTGCGAAGTGAGATGGTGGGGAAGGTGATGTGGCACGGGCCCTATACTATGATCTCCGCCATCCATCTCTCTGCTTCAATTCTGCACTTTGATCCTGACCATTTATTTTCCCCTTTGCGCCTCCTCCAAAACCCTTAAGTTCTTTCAAGGAAAATACACCATTTATTTACTCTCTCTGATTTGAAAGTAAAGACTGTGGGCTCCAGCTGTCACCCCATAATGTCCTTTATTGAAACCTGAAACCACTTTTGAGGGCACTCCTTCTGGCCCGTGCTTGAATAGCTTGGCCTTTCCCTTAAACGTTCACGCCTCTACGCTGTGATTTCCTTATAGCGACCGCTTATCCATGTTATATGCGGTCACAAGCCAAAAAAAATCATAATTAATCTCTGTGATTTGGTGTAATTGGTGGAAAAGAGGTTGATGTTCTAAATCAACAGTTGGAGGTATCATAGGGTTTTCTTCAGGTGTGGATTTATTGTTTGAAGACATAATTTAGAGGAATGACTTTGATTGTAATTACTTGATGGATTTTTGTTTGAAAAATTGGATGAGGAATTGGATAGGATCTTGGTTGCGTGGGAACTTTTGTGCTCTGTGAGAAAGTTACAATGTTTGACTGAATATAATTTTCAGTGAATAGGGGTTTAGCAATTGGAGATACGAGGTTTTTATATTTTACTGTGAGTATCATTGTCAAATTTCCGCTACGATGGAGCGGTGGGGGGAGGGGGAGGAATAAATGGGAAATGATGACCTACAATGGAAATATGGAGTGGGAGGGAATTTATTTTCGAATTGTAAATTTTTAATGGGAAAGGAGAAAGGGACACTTGGCATTTAGGTATAGGGTAAAATTTTTTAAATGTGGCAATGGAGGAGGAGTAGCGGGCGCAGAGTCAACGTTGGGTGGTCAAGAGAAAAGTGGAAGTGGATTAGGGGGAGCTTGGAGGGGGGTGGAGGCGGTAAAGGATATTTGGAGGAGAGGGTGCAGAGTGGATGAGGAGGCAACATGTAGCAATGAGAGTATTTAGGAGACTGTTTCTCCGGACCCCCCCTGTTGGATAACCTTCGGACGGGCTTGGGGGACGCGAAGTAGTGTGTCCGTCGTCGATCTGGGTGGGCCAGATCAAAACCGTTGAAACTTACAAAATATTTATTAAAAGGCGGAAAATTTTCATTTTTCTCACTTTATTACATCAAATTAATCACGATTAAACTAATTAATCACACTTAATCAATAAACCCAAAAAATCACTTTATTACATGACTAATCACGCTTAAATGGTGTGATTAGTCTACGTAAACTTTCTAATTTTTCTATAATGCTCCACTTAGACTAACAAGCCTTTATTTTTTTATTTTTCTAAAACATCATTCTTTTTTATTTATTATTTTAAGTGGAATTTAAAATAGCTCACTTATTTGGGGGTTTTTCTTTATCTTTTCATATTTTTATTTTATTCTTTTCTTTCGCAAATGTATATATTTTTTTATCCCCTTTTTCTTTCTATTTTTCATTTCTTTTCTTGGAAATAATTTGAAAGATGAATTATTATTTACAACATATTTAGTCAAATAAAAAGATATTTATCAATCTATCCTATAAAATATAGGACCCTAACAATGGCTCTAATGGGGATGTCATCCTCCTTGTGAGGTGTCAAGAACATCATAGACTAGTAGCCTAAACCATGGGAATATTGTCTCTAATCTGCAGCTGAATTAATTCACTTTTGTTATTATAAATATGGCAACAAATAATCATAAACTTAGGGCCTTCCTTTCAGGCTTCAATCTGTGATGTTAGCTACCCACACTTGCAGTAGAAAAAATAAAATGATATTCACAATTATTTGAATGAAAAATCTATCTATTATTGAGAAAAATTAATGTTTGAGGAGTTTGCCATTGACAGGTCCACTTGGTAGTTCTTTTGCAGTCAATTCCTTAAAAAATAATGCATTGTTCCTTTGGTAGGTTTCAATTTGGAAGAGTTCTTTCCATAGACTGTCAAACTTACGATGCTTGCCTTTGTCTTCATTCCTGGTATCCCACTTCAAAAAAATATCATTTAATTTAATATCTTCTATTTTGGTTCTTTTGTCATAGGTCTTCTTTATCTTGTCCTGAATTACTTGAGTTTTGTTGTAGACCTCCTCCTTAGACTGCCGCAACTGTATGGTTTGATTTATCCTTCTCTTTAAGTCATTTTCCTCTACTTGTGATTCCTGTAAAAGTTTTGGCACATGTATTCCAAGGGAAGTAGGAAAAATTGTATCCACTCCATATACCAATTATAAAGGAGACAACCCATAGGGAATTAATCATTTTCTTATGCTAGGACTTTTATTTTCTTGCAATAGCTTATATATGATGTTGAATAAAATCTTATTAGAAGAATCAACTAACCCATTACCTTGTGGATAATAAGCAGTAGAGTGTCCCAATTTCATGTTGTAGTTGTAACAAAATTCAACCATTCTTTTTTATTTGAAAGTAGTAGTGTTTTCAATAATGATCTTATTTGGAAAACCAAACCTAGAAAGAATATTACCTTCTAAAAATTGAATGATTACCTTGTCTGTAGCTTGTCTGGTTGGAATAGCCTCAATCCACTTGGTGAAGTAGTCAGTGGCTGTCAAAATCAATTTATGTTGAGCTAAATATCTTGGATGGATTTATCCAATAAAATATTGACCCCATTGTTGGAAAGAAGCCTCTATTGAAATTAGTTTCAACGGAAAGGGTAAAAGTTTTCTTTTTTCCTTCAAAGATTTGGCACTGATGGCATGTGGTAACTTTCTTATGAACATCTTCAAACAAGGTGGGCTAGTAAAAACCAGTCCTTAGGATTTTGTTAGCTGTGGCTTTCAAGTACAAATGTCCTCCATAGTCACCTTGATGGAATTCCTTCATGATTTTTTCCACTTCATTCTGCAATAAAAAATTTAGAAAAATACCTCTAGCATCTTTCCAATACACATTATGATCTAGAATGCAAAATTTCATAGCTTTTAACTTGAGAAATCTAGCCTTTGTTTTAGTTAAACTAGGAGGAGCTTGTAAATTATGTAACACAAAAATAATATCTACATGCTAAGGAGAGATATCAAATGCTTCTGATACCTGTGGAGTCACCTTCTCTTCCTATTCATCCAGTGCAACTATAAAGTTTATATCTCGTGAAAGAAAATTGGACTTAGCATTGACCTAGGATCCTCAATGCAAGAAACTATCAGGTTGTTTATAATTATCAAAAACTCAGCTATCTGATATTATCAGAGATAACAGGCCTATGTTTGACATCAATTTATAATTTTTCAGCTTGCTCTAAATGACATTTGGAAGAACTTGTAGAGGTTCCTAGTGCATGAACAAAAATATTTTGATCTCTAGGAGTTAATGACAAAAGATATTCTGGAAAGCACTGCAAAAAATCTAAAACAACATTTCTATAGGCTCTCATCCTAGGATCTTTAGCTGAGTATTCACCTTTGATTTATTTTATGATTAATTTAGAATCTCCATGAATTGAAATATTCTTCGCTTCTAATTGTTTTAGTTTTTTCAGTCCTAATAACAAAGCTTCATACTCGGCTACATTATTTGTGCACTTAAAATTCAGTTCGTAAGAGTATTTATTTGTTGTACTTGATTGTGTATTAGAGATCCATACTCCAACACCAACTCCTTGTTTACTCACTGATCCATCAAAATCCATTCCATAACCTGTCTATTTTTTCTTATCCTTATGTTTCCATTTGTTCTTCTTTAATATCTGTCTCTTCTGGTTTAATGTCTATAACCCAATCTTCTGTTTCCAAACAATTGTCATTGTGCAAAATGAAAGAATCCATATCTAAATGCCCAGAGGAAACAGGGTAATTGTTATGTTTGTCCTAGATACTCACCATGTATTTCATTAAGGTTTCCCTATACAGTCTTCTTTGTTGGCCAAAAACAGGTATTGTTGCATATGTCATGTTCAGTTATAATCACCTTGTAATTTTTCTCCCCATGATCTTGACAAAATCATGCCATACTTAGGAGGAATATAAACCACAACAATGTCCATGACTAAAATTTTGGTTGGGATTTGAGTGATATTAATACACAAATCTTTCATTAATACTAAGCATTTTACTCTATTTGAATCAAAGGAGTAAAGGTCTTTATAAGGTCTTGTTATTTCTAAACCCAATTTTTAATAATTTCTTTTGGCATAACATTGTGTGAGGCAATTGAATCTAACATGACATTATTTAGAATAAAATCATGGATGTCTAGACTTACATAAACTAGAGGAACACTACCATATTGTGGAATACCATCTACTTCAAGTCTGAATAGTAACTTGGGTTGATCATCAGTTACATTAATTTTACACCAATTTTTGGTCATCTAACCTGTTACTATTAAATGGACCAAAGTACACCATGTAAGACCAATTTTACCCCAGTACTTTATTAAGTTGTTTATGGTCTAAACAGGAAACCCCATGAGGAGTAATTGAATAAATCCTTATTTTTTTGATTTTCCTCAAGGGATAATTAATTAAACAACAGTTTAATTAATATTCTTGGTCATATTTAACCCAAAATAGGAAAATTAATTAGATAAATCATTATTTATCTTTTTTATTTTTCTAGGAATAATTATTTAAAACATTATTTAAATAATATTCCTTATTAAATTTGACTAAATCATTTATAAAATTTTGAATAAATAACTTTTTATTTAATTATTACTCAACCAAATTCTTAAAATAATAAATAAATAAATCATTTATTTACTTATTATTTACAAATAAAGGGATTTGACCAAATTCAAATTCCTTTTCCCTCCATCAAAAATAAACAATATTCCATAAAAGTTGGACCTAGATTTTGTTAATAATATTTTAATTATGCACCAATATCTAGACTAACTCAATATTTTGTTATAAATAAAAGGGTTTTCCCATTCATTGACTACCTTTTGTTGCCTAAATATCGCTCTAGATCTATACTTTTGGTCTGACTTTGATCCTCCATCATTGTCATATTTTCTTACTTTTTACTTGTGAACTCCCCTTGAGTTCCATTTTTTTCTGGGTTTTCTACACCATCAAGAGAGAGAGAGATCTTAGATCTGAAGTGATGAGGACATACAAGAACCCATCCCATTGAGGGGGACTGGTAACATCTTTCTATGTTCCCTTCCTAGGTGTCATAATACAAAAATTCTCTAAAAATATTTTTGTCTTGTTCATTGGATGCATGGAGAAACTCTTAGTGGTATTTGCTGTTTAATATATTTAACTACATAGATTTAGATTTCCGTAGCATTTATTCTGATCACTAACTGTAGATTTAAGGAAATTGACAGCCATCTTTGATGTTAGGGCTGTTTTTTATGCACAACTAAAGTGAGCTTTTTTTCGTATGCTTGCGATTAGAATTCACTCTAACAACTAGTGACTCCACAAGGGTTTATGATTATGACTGTCGTCGTTTTTCAGATCCCTACATGACCAACTACTTCAACCCCTATGGTTTTTCTTCAGATTCCTATTTTGCATTTATTGATGTTGTTTTTAACCTTTAAAACCATAAAACAATAAATATTCTTACTTTCGTGTGTTTCTGGGCCTATTGCACAGGTGACAGGTATCAGTCGCATCTAAGACGACACTTTTTTCTGAAGCCTTCTCCCGAGACAGAAAGAAGTGCAGGTCACACTTTTTGGGCAAAAACTTGTGACCTCAACCTTCAGGATGCAAAAATCAGCCTAAAACCTGCGACCTCTGCTGAAAACATGTTAGAACCTGCGACCTGTACTTTTTGCAAGAGTTTTTCTATGATTTTTCTAGGTTTGTATGGGCTATTGTTCAGAGTTGTTTTACTTCCCTCTCCACCCGTATTGGACCTTTACTTGCTTATTTTACTCATCTAAGTAGGAACCAAGCCCCTTAGGGCTTCAGTACGCTTCCACCTTTTTAGGAGGAGTTTAGCTGAAGCAGGTCGTCTGAGATTTCAGTGTGTTCAGCCATTTTTCAGATCTGAACCTATACATTCAGATCCATTTAATCTCGGTTATTAATCCTTCCAAAACACCTCTTTTCAGTTTTGTTTGGTCCTCCTTTAGGGTCCCCTCCGTTTCCCTTCAGGTTGTAGCCTTTCGCCACCTTTTTTGCAGCACTTTTCCCTCTAGTTTTTTGCTGTTTTCTGCACCTATTTCCAGTAGATCTGACCTTTAGATCCCTGTCCCTCCTAACTTTAGATCCATTCGCCATTTTGTGTGTTTTGACTAGATTTTGCCCACCCAAAAACTAGTCATTGGGAAGCCCTCCTCCTTGGGTTTAAATTGATGCATCTTTAGCTGTTTATTTTCTGTCGTATTCAATTTAATTTACAATTATTTTCAGATTTATTTACAATTATACAACATCTTATTTCTTTTTTCTCTACACACATTTGGGCTTAATTAAAATTAACACCCTTAACACATACACGCACACCCTAAGTGAAGAGCGCCTCGTATACATCGCTAGACCAAGACTAAAAAATTGTAATCAATTGATCCTGCACCTCCCTGCCTTTGTTTCAACATTGTAATCATTTGATCCTGCACCTCCCTACCCTTGTTGGTCTCTCTTCCTTCTGTGATCCGTGTCTGTTTTCCATCATTGCACACCCAAGGCATTTATCCCGGAGACTCCTAGGCCTTCATCCTTAATTTCCGTTAGGAAGACTTACTCCTCCGCGTAGGGTTCGCATTTTTCCTCCACCGAGTCCCCATTCTGACTCTGCTTCTGGTTCATTGGGTTCCCCTTTTGGTTAGATCCCTGACTCTCCTCCTTTCACCTTCACTATGTCTGGTTCAGGACCTAACACCGGTGGCAACCCCAACCCTAATGCTGGGAATGCTAATAGTGGTGCCACAACAGGAACTATCGTGACTTATCCCTTGCTCCCTTATATGGCAGGCCTCAGTCTTCCCGATTTTAGCGAGTTGACAAATGACCCCATACACCATGATCCTGGTTGGCCTGCTATGCCAACCAAGCTCCCTTTAGACATCCCCAAGTTTTAAGGCATTAGGGGAATTTTGAGGTCTAAAATGGGCCTCCTATGGAAATTATAAAATAATAGTGGAAATAAGAAAATAAGAGTTGATGACATCATCAAATTTTAGAGGAAAAAAAGAAAAAACTAATTTTTCAACTCGTATTTTCAACTTATCTCCCAAATTTTTTACTCAAATTTCGAGCAGGAATACTTGTTGGATGAAAAATTTAATTCCTGATCCAAGGAGTACCCATGTTGCATACTTTTGATGGACCCTTCTAGAAAAAAAATGAGAAACACATGAAAAACATGATTGCAATCATGTTTTTTCATGTATTTCTCATTTTTCATGTATTTCTCATTTTTCATGTAGTAAGTTCCATAGAAATTATGAAACATGGGTACTCCTTGATGAGGAATCAATTTTTTCTTCCAACGTGTACTCTCGCTCAAAATTTGAGCAAAACATTTGGGAGATAAGTTGAAAATGCGAGTTGAAAAGGTAGTTTTATTATTTTATTATTCTTTAATCTTTTTACCCTTTTACTTAAAACTGGTGAATCATCTCCCATGGTTGACATCATCATCTTGAATCCTATTGGTTCTTATAAATTTTATTTTAGTTTTAAAATTTTCTTAGGAGGCCCAATTTAGACCTCAAAATTCCCTTAATGCTCTTGCTGGAGAGGATCCTACCAACCATGTTCGTTCTTTCCATGTGTGGTGTTTGTCTAAATCCATCACCGATGACTCCGTCCATCTTCGGTTGTTCCAGCGTATGCTTACTGTAGAAGATGCTGAGTGGTATGTCGACCAGACCTCTGCCTCTCATACTACTTTTGCGACTCTTGCCAGGGATTTTCTGTCTTACTTCCAACTTGCCCTTCACTATGACACCGGTACTGAAAACTTGACCTCTTTCCATCAATCGTCTGTGACCTGCCTATCTGATCATGTCCAAGAGTGGCGGAGAAGAGGAAGCCTATGTCGAGCCCCTACCTTCGAAGACCGTGCCTACATGGACTAGTTTCTCAGATCCCTTTTTCCTGCTATTGGAAAAGATGTCGCATCTCACTTCCCTCAAATTGAGGAAGCTTCCCTCCAGATTGTGTTGAAATATGACCATATCTATGCATAGTCTGGTTATGTTTATACCATCTTACTTGATCTCCCTAGACCTGGTGGTTCCAACGCACCGGTGGCATCCCATTCTGCCGACGGTATTGTTGCAGCCCTTTCTCATTCATACACTCATCGTCCCATGGGTTATGGTTTCCCTTAGGGAGGGGCCAACTCCTCCAACACTTTTCCTCGTCCCGGTAGCATGTATCCAGGATACGACATGCCTCCTATTTTTTCCCAACATGGTTACCCCAATGTTTCCCAACCTCCTTATTATCCGTATCCATAGCCTGGTGTTCCAGCTCCTCCAGCATTAGCACCTCATCCTCCCTTGCCTTGTCAACCCTTGCAACAACAACCACCACCCCCCTAGGGTCAGGTGTATGCATAACAGGGTGCGAATAATCCTCCTACTTCCAAAAAGAAGAGGAAAGGAAACCAAAACCAATCTGCCCCAGGTAATACAGGAAACAATCCCCAAGGGAATGCACCTAACACTACAACCCAGCAATAGGGTACTCAACCCAAGTAGGAAAATCCTGTTCATACGAACAAACCTTGTTCTTGTTGCAGTTTTTATGGTCACTACACCCATGATTGTACTCTTTTACCTCAGATGTGTCAGATGTGGGAAGCTCAAGTAGCATCCTGAGGACAGCAAGCCTCCCCTTCAGTTCCTCCTAATGCTGTCCAGTCAACTATGTTTACCAATCCTTTCCCCCAACAAGGATTTTTGGCTACCCAACCCTTGAGAATCAGGTGGCCACTCAACCTCCTCCATCTGGTACCTCTGATTACTAGATCCTCATGATGAAATGTTACACAACATTTTTTCACTGTCCCTATAATCCCCATCCCGCACATTGGAGGCTCATTTCTGTGATCAAAATAAAGTGTCATGCTGTTTGGTCTCAATCTAGTCTCCTAAATTGAGCTCATTTAATTGTCAACCAGGGTTGGTAAACTGCTGAAGTGAAGTGTACTGTATGTACCTAGGTGCTTGTTTCTTAATGCGTTGTGTGTAGTGTTTTGTGATGTTTTTGGTCTTTTATGATGATTTATGATGTTTTTGGTCTTTTTGGCAATTTTATGTTCACAAGGAAAATGACTAGAAAGCTAGTGTAAGGAAGCTAATGATTAAAAACAGAGTGAAGCCTAGTTGGTTGATGACAAATGACAAATGCAATTGCAGATATTGAAACAGAATTAAATCCAAACTATGACTAAGCAAAAACAAAGCTTGATAATGAATTTTAAGCAATTGATTCAAAGCATAAACTCAATTTGTCAAATTCTTTCATCAAAGGTGTTTGAGAGAGAGCTTGAGACATGGTCAACTAAGTATGCAAATCCTCCTAACTAAACAGTTAAACAACTAACTTATAATGATGCAACATTTTATCCTTGATTAGAGATTTGTTGAAGCATAATTGGAGTGAAACATTGATACCATCATAAGATCTTCTACTCTAAGTCTAATTCTTAACTCTATTCTGCAACTCAGTTTTATAGCACTACACTTCTCTCAAAGGTTATAGATTTTTGAAATAGTCTTTTGAGGAAATTTTTGTTTGTGAGATGATAAGGAAGTTGCAGAAGTACTTCAGGCCTTAAAATGATATTGTCTTCTGTTCATATGTTTATGAATCAATTATAGATTTTAGAACAAGAAGAGGTTTGTGAATAATGAAGGTTGTTTTGTTAAGTTTAACAACTGAAGTAATCTAATATGCAGTGAATGACAACTGAATATGGAGTGCAAATGCAATGAGTTAAGCTAAAACTGAACTTAAAATGTCACTAGCCTAAAACAGTGCTGAACTACAAGTCATTATCAAACTTAAAACAAAATAATTGAGCATGAGTTAAGTGCAATTAAACTCCGGAGTATCCTAACTAGGCTATCATGCATTATTCTATGGAATTATACAGTCTGTTTGTCCATCATGATTGGTATTTTGGAAGAGTTTCTTAGAACAATCCTAACTGTACAATTCGGTGCAAATGCAAACATAAAGACTGAAAGCAATGAAAAACTAAGATATCATAGCTATCTTCTACCCATCATTATGATATTTTGGAAAAGCATTTTAAGAGAAAGAACAGCTATGATACTTAGTGAAAACACACAACTGAAACGTTCAAGATCACAATCATGCTTAAGACATTATAAGGATTTTTTGGAAGAGTTTCTTCTTTTGGAAGAGTACTTAGCATAAGTATAACTGTGATGGTGAACAAAAGAGATTGCAATTAAATCCTACAATACTATAGCCAATTCCCATTCATGATCATAATCTTTTGGAAGAGCTTCTTCTTTTGGAAGAGTTTTTAGAATGAGTATAACTATAGTAGCTAATGAAAACAACTACGAATTCAACTTCAAGAACGTAAAGGCAGCTAGAATACTTATCTAAATTATGCAAATAAATCCGTACAGGGGGCAGGGGCCCTCTACCACCAGATGGAATCTAACTTCAAATCAAATCAACGCTTTCAAAACAACACTATCTGCTTCATTAAAAGAGAAATAACTTGAACAGAGCACTCTGCGTCTTCAGAAATGTAGCACAGAATCTATGCAAAATCTAGAACAAAATCTAGCCTAGCTCTCGGTTTCCCAAGTGTTTATATAACAAATGTACATAACAAGACTTGAAAAAATTCCAGGATCATTGTCTTTCCTTATCGAAATCACATTAGGACTCTTGAAGTGGCTGCGTAAAAAGGAAAAAGACATATGGACTAAGACAGTCCTATTAGAAGTCTGCCTTCTTAAATGTGTTCCCACGTAGCAAAACCATACCCATAATTCGTTTCTTCCTTCATGGTGAGCAACGAACAATGTAAACATGACATGGAATATACCCATATGCGGTTTTTCTTGAGAGGCCACCTGGAACATACCCAAATGTGAAGATAGCTGCAGAATCGCCGGTTAGTTACGGAATGTCTGCATTCTGCAGCTAGTTCCGGTCAAAATGCATTACAATGACAAAAATCATAAAACTTAGCAAGTCAGTCATGTTAATCATTCTAAAAGTAATTTTAACTAAATTCATTGATCAATTGGGTCTGGAATAGCAATGGACAAAGGAAAATGAGGTAAAGTAGAATGAAAGAAAGCACAATCTTGAGGCTCAACATACCCCCACTACTGACTTCTTGCATGTCCTCATGCAACTTATCCTATAAACTCAGAGGCTTCTGAAAGAACATCTAATCCTCTCCTTCTCCTTTGCCTGGAAGCTAAAGATCTTCTGGGTTTTCTGATGACAAGTTTGAACCTTAAGTTGGTAGGTGCCCTGATTAGCTTTTTGTTCCTCTTCTTCAACTTTTCATTAGCCTTTTCCACTTTGTCTATATGTAGAGATAAGGTTGAGTTCATATCAGTTTTGAGCTTGACTTGTTCCTTCAGAATTTCATTATCATTTTTGATGTGTCTATTAAGTATTTCCAGCTCATACCTATCCCTTCTTAACACATCTATTTCGGACAGTGGAGGACTAGGGGTTCTCTCTCTACTCTCTGAAGCTTTCCTTTCCAAAGTTTCAACATAATCATAAACTTCTTGCTGAGCAGGGTCAATTTCAGGGGTTCCTTCATTAAAATCCTCTTCAACATCTTCTTCAATAGATGTTTCCTCATCCTCTATATTAATCACCCCTGTTTGTTTGATTTGAGTTTTCCTTAGTTTCCCCTTTGGTCTATGGCTTCTTCTTGGCTGAGAAGATCCCTCTCCTCTCTCTGTGGCAGATTTCCTGATTACCTTCTCTTTCTTAAGTTGTCTCTTTATTTGAGTCAACTTCTCTGAGATGATTTCCTCACTACTTTCTTGGACTGTTTTGTCAATTTCAATTTTTTAAGCTCTCCATTTTCTACTTCTCCTTGTAGGCTGTTGTTCAGGTGAGGGTTCTTTTGGCTCTTCAAAATGATTTCTTATCAAGAAATTGTCCCAAGTATCATTTGTTTTGGCTAAATGGTGTTCAATCAAAATTTTAACCAAGCCATGATGATATAGAGTTGTCTCTAAAAATTGAACCCTTCTTTGAACACAAGAAGCCATCTTTTTCAAACTTTGAAGCAAGAAATAGGGTAAGTTTAACTCTTCCCCCAGAAAATGCATTATCAGTCTAATATGGTAAACATAAAATGTGCCATATCTACCCTCACATGTAATAAATTTTTGCAGAATAAGTAGTATGTTTCTCCATTTATTTTTCAATGCAGAACTTGGAATTCCTTTCTTAAACACAGTGACATCCATACCTGGTGATTTTAGAATTTGCTTCCAGGATTCATTATGGAATTCTCTGTTTTTGAACCATCTCTCTCCATTTCTAAGCAACCTTGTAGCTTCTGCAATGAAAACTTCAGTGACACTGAATTTGACATCTCCCACTTCAACTTCAGCTCCTTGAAATGATCTTGCAAATGTTTTAGTGAATTCTTTGTGGAAGCCATTAAATTTCTCCAAAAATTGTAGCCATCCTATCTGTTGCAACATTTCTTTACATTGAGGGTAGCCTTCTAGGTATTTTGTACCTACTGGTTCAGTTCTTACAATGAAACCCATAATTTCTTCTTCAATGTTCAGATTAATACTATTTTCTACCCACTGAAACAATAACTTTTTACCTTCGAATTGATATGCCTCTGATTCTTAATGACAATGGCTTCAAACTTCGAGATGATATACCTTTGGTTGACAGTGACAACAGCTTCAAAACTTCGGACTGATATGCCTCTGGTTGACAGTGACAACAGCTTCAAACTTCGAGCTGATATGCCTCTGGTTGACAATGAAACTTTGGACTGATATGCCTCTGTCTCTCGGTGGAAAATGGCTTCAAATTCCCACACTGCTATACCTCTGTCTCTCGGTGGCAAATGGCTTCAAATTCCCACACTGCTATACCTCTGTCTCTTGGTAACAAATGGCTTCAAATTCTTCACTGCTATACCTCTGTCTCCCGGTGACAAATGACTTCAAATTCCACACTGCTATACCTCTGCGTTTACAGTGATAATGCTCACTCTCTGCCCATGGTGATAGTGCTTTGATATTCAAACTGATATACCCTTTTGCTCTGCTCACGGTGATAATAATATCTCTGTTTGCGGAATGAAATTCCGGTTACAGAATGGAGTGATGGAAGTAGTTACGGAATGAGTAAATGGAGTGAGGTGGAGGAAATGAATTAATGATTGAAAAGACGGCGGAGATTTTTACAA
Organism: Pinus albicaulis; assembly: GCA_034641835.2. Classification (NCBI taxonomy): domain Eukaryota; kingdom Viridiplantae; phylum Streptophyta; class Pinopsida; order Pinales; family Pinaceae; genus Pinus; species Pinus albicaulis. The sequence goes on along the minus strand of CM076582.1, from coordinate 1,038,321,184 downwards.
CAGAAAAGAGAATCATCATTGAATGATTTGGTTAAGTGACGTGAAGAATTCAAACACTTCAGCCATTTTAACTGCTTAAATGATGTCGGGTATGGAATTTGAAATGAGAGATTTTAATCCAAAGTTTGTGGAGGGTTTATTGGTCTTGATCAATAAAAATAATTAAAACAACCTTTTCGAACAATTCATAACTAAAAATATGCTAAACTTTATGAAATGCCATTATAATGTAAACTTGTTACCTCTGCCTTTCATTTGATTTTTGTAGTCTTTGTCTTCTTTGTTCTCCTTTGGAAGAGTCTTCATAATCCTTCTTGATTTTTCTTATTCATGGATACACTGGATCATTTTGTTGCAATTCTAATGTCTGCCGACTAATGCCTTCAGGATTTGTAGCTGCGGAATGACTGTCTGGCTGCAGAAAGGCTGATCAGCTGCAGAATGTCTGTTAAGCTGCAGAATGTACCTGTAGAGCATTTTAATCATGGAATGGAGTGGTTTGGGATATAAGTGAGATGTTATATGGCATGAATGAATATGGATGATGAGACATGATATGTATGAAGTGGATGATGAAATGGAATGGATTCAGTTTATGAAATGGAGTGGAAGAACATAAGAACTGCCCTGCAATCCATGACATGTTTTATTCATTTACAACAAGACATCAAACTTTAAATTTTTACATGGAAATGAGATGGATGGAGTATGGAATGAGATGAATGAAATATGGAATGAAGTAGAGTATGAATGAATGAATGAAATGGAGTATGGATGGATAAGTGAATGGAGTGAAATGAAATGAGATGGATCATAAGCACTATGGATCTGAACTTATGATTTTGTAATAGCTGCTTGCAAAAACAAAATGGAAAAGTTAGAGTGTTAGAGAGACTCTGATTTTCACTCTATCTTTTCTGTATAAACATGCCAATCAGTGATTGGTTTTCATGTTTATACTTTTATTTTATTTTATTTTCAAAAGAGAAATGCTTCAGAAAATTTAATCAAGTTGATGAAGAAGAAATATTCTTCTTCATTAACTTCACATCACTGCTTTCTTGGAACTTCTTGACAAATTCTTCTCTTGAGAGTGGTTTGTGATATAGCTTCAATCTATGACCATTCACAAGAAAAGTGACCTCTTCTTCATCTATAGTTCTGATTTTTACTGCTCCATTGTCAAAATTTTCAACAATTTCATATGGCCCAAGCCAATGTGTTTGAAATTTACCTTGAAAATCCTTGAATTTTGAATCAAACAAGAGAGCCCAGTCACCTTCTTTGAATTTATTCTCTTTGATGTACTTATCATGCCATCTAGTCCTTTGCTGTTGGACTAGACTTGTTTTCTAAACTGCATCTTGTCTGATCTCATCCAATTCATTAATCTGCTCCAGTCTATGCTTTTGTGCCTCCGTTAAATCAAGTCCTAGCTGAACTGCCATTTTGAAAGTTTGAATCTGGAACTCTATGGGAAACAAAACTTTCTTTCCATAAACAAGCTCATGAGGAGTATGGCCTGTTGTGTTTCTCCATGTAGTTCTATAGGCCCACAAGGCTTCAGGAAGCCTATCTACCCAATCTCTTCTATGTAAATGAACAATCTTTGTTAGGATTCCTTCAATGACCTTATTAGTAGATTCCACTTGACCATTTGCTTGTGGATGATAGGGAGTAGATTTTCTATGCCTGATTTTGTACCTCTCCATTATTTGCTCCACTAGCCTTGATGTAAATTGAGTTCCTTGATCTGCAACAATTTCCCTTGGGACACCAAAACGAGTAAAAATATCCTCAAAAAGAAAAGTAACTACAGATGCTTCATTAGCAACAAGTAATGGCTTGGCTTCTACCCATTTAGTAACATAATCAGTGCAAACTAATATATACCTCTTCTGTCTTGATGGAGGACTAATAGGTCCTACAAAATCCAAAGCCCATTTTTCAAAAGGTTCAATGTGTACCTGAGGTTGTAATGGCATCTCACCTGAAGGAGAAGGTTTCTCTACCCTTTGGCAACTGTCACACCTTTTGACATACTCTTTAGCATATTTAAACAAAGATGGCCAATAATGTCCTAAATTAAGGATCTTATAGGCTGTCCTCTTATCTGCAAAGTGTCCGCCACAAGGTTCATCATGACATGCCTTGAGAATCTCAGGCATCTCATCTTCACGAACACACCTTCTAATAATCAAATCTGGACCTGTCTTGTACAACTCATTAGCGACCCATGAATAATTTGCACTATCATTAATGATTTTTCTTTTATCCCTTGCATTCATAATTGAAGGAAATTTTCCTGAAACTAAATAATTAGCAATATCAACAAACCATGGAGTTTGAGTAGAAATTGCAAAAAGATATTCATCAGGAAATTGATCTTCAACTGGAGTGTCATCTTTGATATTTTGGAGTCTAGATAGGAAATCAGCTACTGTGTTTTGTTTTCGAGGCCTATCTAGAATGGTAATGTTGAATTCTTGTAAGAGCAATAACCATCTTATAACTCTGCCATTAGTGATTGATTTGTTCATTAAGTATCTAATTGCAGAATGATCAGTGTGAACAAAAGTTTCATAGCTTGTTATATAGTGTCTAAATTTGTTTATGGCATGGACAACAGCTAAAAACTCTTTTTCAGTTACAGTATAATTTAACTCTGCAGGAGTCAAATTTTTACTGGTATAATAGATGGCATATGGAATCAAGTCTTTCTGCCCTAATACTGCTCCTAGAGCTGTATCCGAGGCATTTGTGGAGATATGAAAAGGTAACTTCCAGTTAGGTCCCCTTAATATAGGTGCTTCAGAAATTTTGGTTTTCAGGGTTTCAAAAGCTAACTGGCAATCAGAAGTCTATTTGAATTCACAATCTTTGGTGAGTAATTTGAAGAGTGGAGATGCTATTTTGGTGAAGTTTTCTATAAATCTCCGATAATATCCTGTAAATCCTAGAAAAATTCTAACATCCCTTTGACAACTTGGAATGGATAAGTTAGATATGACTTCAACTTTAGACTCATCAACTCTAATCCCATCCCTTGAAATGTGATGCCCTAAAACAATACCTTCAGTAAACATCATAAAACATTTTTCATGACTAAGTGAAAGATTTGCTTCCTGACATCTCTTTAAAACTTTTTCCAAGTTTTCTAAAGCTTCTTCAAATGAGTTTCCATAAACTGTGAAATCATCCATGTACACCTCTACACAATCATGTATTAGATCTGAAAAAATTCCTAATACTTCCCTTTGGAATGTTGCGGGTGCATTGCATAATCCAAATGGCAATACTCGGTAAGCATAGGTACCCCAAGGACAGGTAAATGTGGTTTTGTCTTGATCTTCAAGTGCTACTTGGATTTGATTGTAACCACTAAACCCATCTAGGAATGAGAAGTACTTTTTGCTAGCTAATGTATCTAACACTTGATCTATGAAAGGTAAGGGAAAATGGTCTTTAAGAGTAGATTTATTTAGTTCTCGGTAGTCAACACACACCCTCCATTTTCCATTTTTCTTTGGCACAATTACCAAAGGATAAACCCACTGACTATCTGAAATAGGATAGATGAAATTGACATTTAACAATTTTTGCAATTCTTCTTTAACAATTTCCCTAAGATTTGGATTCATCCGTCTTTGAGGTTGTCTGATTGGTTTGCAATTTTCCTCTATATAGATGTGATGAGTGCAAGTCTTGGGACTTATCCCTTTCATGTCAGTGTATTCCCATGCATATGCAGAAGAATGTCTCTGTAATACTTTGACTAGCTCTTCTTGTTGAGATTTTTCTAGGTTCTTGTTTATGTTCAAAGTTTTGCCTGGGAAAATCTCACTTGTAGAGCTGCCAAATTTGTCCATAGAATGAAGATAAATCTGCCTTGATGACAAAAACTCAATGTTGGATCCCTCTTGAACTGATTCATGTTTATGTTCTGGAGAGGATTCAAAGTTTTCTAGAGTATTCAGAATTTGATTATCTTCACTAATTTCTGAAATTGTGAAGAGAGGTTGTAAATCTTCCTCATCCTCTATCCATTGAGTGTCATCTAGATTTGTAATTGTCCTAGCTGGAGGATATAAAGTGAACTTCTTAGTTGAACTACCATCAGAGATGTACATATCACTGGATCTACAACTAATAAAAGCATCAGTTGTAGCCAACCAAGGTCTTCCTAATATAACAGGATGGCCTCCTAGATTATTCTTAGGAGTTAGGATCATGAAATCCACGGGGTACTCCCAAGAATCTAGGGACACTGGAATGTCTTCTATTACCCCATCTGGTTTGATCACAGATCTATCTGCTAATTGTAATAGTGTGGGTGTAAAGAGAAGATTAGGAAGTTTCAGTTTGTCCATGATTTGTCTACTCATGATGTTGATTGCTGCTCCTAAGTCAATGAGTGTGTTCTGAATTTCAATTCCATTGATGTGAATTTTGACAACTGGATTTCCTGGGTCAAGATACTTTGGAATAGCAATCTTTCCCATCATAATGTCTGCTATTTTTCCTACCAGTTGAATTTTCTTTGTTTCTCTTATTCTTTTTCTTGTTGTCTTCATACTCAACTCCTTTATTGTTTTGGCTAAAATTGGGATTTCCTTGATGGCTTGTAATAGTGGAATTTTAATCCAAACATTTCTCAGCTCATCTAGGAAATCATAATTAGGCACCATGATTTGTTTTTCTACACCTCTATCAATTTGTAATCTTTCCGGAAAGGGAGGTATAGAAGTAGATGTGGATGGTTTCTCTAATACAGGAGTTGGATTTATTGGATCTTTTTGTTTTAGTTTTTCAATGTGTGGGTCTTGAAAGGATGTGTCCTCCTCAAGACTTTTATTCACCCATAGAGAGTCTTCCTCAGAATTATCTTGTTCTTGTATGATCACAGAAGGTTTCCTCTTTTCAAGTATCCTTCCAGACCTAAGTTGAACATCACTAAGGTCTAGAGGAGTAATTAAATAAGTTGGAAACTGTTGGCCTTCTATCATGTATGTATTATAAGGGTTCTTATTGTTGGGGTTTGGTATGGGTTGAGCAGGCAATTGATTTGATTTTTGAGGGAATGGTAATGAAAGTGGTTGATTTTGATGTGGTTGGTTCTGATGATGTTGTTGAGGATTTTGTTGAAGATTTTGAGGAAAATTTTGTTGAGGATTTTGAGGATAAAAATGTGGATATGGTGGATAGGATGGTGGATACTGATAGTATGGAGAATATCTTCCATAGGGACTTTGTGTTCCTTGTGCCCAAGATTGAGATTTATTTTGAAATTGGGGCCAAGGTTGCTGCCAAGAATTCCAAGGTGGAGGTTGATTATACATTTGATCATGGAATCCTTGTGTCTGAGGTCCCTGCCAAGGTCTTCTAGATACAAAATTGAGAGACTCTGTGGAATCTGTAGGAGTTTCCTCCTGAAAGACAGCCTTGAGACCAGAAAGAGAAGGACAATTCTTGGTCTCATGTTTCTCAGAACAAATGACACAGGTTTCTACAACTTTTACATCCAAAGGACACTCTCTCAAGGCATGTTTATTTCTACATTTGGGACAAAAGATTGCCAAGGCATCAGATTCAGCTTTTTGCTTGTTTTGTATCTTAAGGGTGTCTATTTCTTCACTAAGACTCCCTAAGATGTCAGATTTGAAATCATTAAGCATATGTCCTATTTCTAATCTTTACTGTCCTAGAAGCAGACTTACTTGCCCTTGCAAGAGCAGGATCTCTTGGACCTTTTACAGTTTTAGATTTCCCTCTTGAAAGGTTGATACATAACTCAGATATTTCGGGTAATGTGAGCTGTGATATATCCCCTTTTCCCATCATGTTAAGGATATCCAACCATTCATCCCTAATTGTTTTCAACAAAAGAGCTTTTAAGGTGTCTTGATCTAGGTTTTCCATTTTTACCCTTTTGATGTTGTAATTAAATCTTTCCAACAAATCTTCTAAGTTTTCATCTTCTTTTTGTAACATCTTGAACACTTCTTCCTTATGATTAACCGGCATACAATAATCCAAGTATCTCTCTAGAAATGCTTGTTTCATATCTTCCCATGTTCTAATAGAACTACTGATTAGACTCATGAACCACTTCAATGCTGCTCCCTTCAAAGTTGAAGGAAATAATTTCAGTTTTTGAGCATCTTGTAAGTAGTCATAAGTTCTACACAGCACTTCAAATTCGAATAAGAAAGTTTCAGGATCTTCATTTTTAAGTCCATAGAAGTTTGGAAGGACGGAGGGTGAAATGTTTTTCATGGTTGTATTGGTTTCTTCATCAATTATAGGGAACCCAAAAGAGCTTCCTATTCTACCTCTTCCTCCATTTGCACCTCTACCTCCTTCTCCTCTACCTCTACCTCTACCTCCAAATAGTGTGTTTTCTCCATTAAAAACTCCTCCTCCTCCTCCTTCTGCCATGGTTGACTCTCCTGTGGAAGTGGAAAGGTTTGTGTCCCCAACAGGAGTTTTTAGATCTTCTTCTATGGCAGGTTCAGTGGATGAAGTGGAAGGTTTCTCTAATGGAATAGTTGACCTTAGATCTTCTAGAAGTCCAGGATCAAGAGAGGATGGAATATGGGTATGAGTTGAAGGTGTACTAGCTCTGGATCTAGATGAAACAAGTGGTGTTCTAGAAATCAAACTTCTGCCTCTGCTGCTTATGAATCTTCCCCTTGAATCTCTCTCCCTACGCATATAATTATTTTGGATACTAAGAAACAAAGGTTACCTAGTTTTCACTTCCCCGGCAACGACGCTAAAATTTTTGGTCTCAATCTAGTCTCCTAAATTGAGCTCATTTAATTGTCAACCAGGGTTGGTAAACTGCTGAAGTGAAGTGTACTGTATGTACCTAGGTGCTTGTTTCTTAATGCATTGTGTGTAGTGTTTTGTGATTTTTTTGGTCTTTTATGATGATTTATGATGTTTTTAGTCTTTTTGGCAATTTTATGTTCACAAGGAAAATGACTAGAAAGCTAGTGGAAGGAAGCTAATGATTAAAAACAGAGTGAAGCCTAGTTGGTTGATGACAAATGGAAAATGCAATTACAGATATTGAAACAGAATTAAATCCAAACTATGACTAAGAAAAAAAAGAGCTTGATAATGACTTTTAAGCAAATGATTCAAAGCATAAACTCAATTTGTCAAATTCTTTCATCAAAGGTGTTTGAGAGAGAGCTTGAGACATGGTCAACTAAGTATGCAAATCCTCCTAACTAAACAGTTAAACAACTAACTTATAATGATGCAACATTTTATCCTTGATTAGAGATTTGTTGAAGCATAATTGGAGTAAAACATTGATATCATCATAAGATTTTCTACTCTAAGTCTAGTTCCTAACTCTATTCTGCAACTCAGTTTTATAGCACTACACTTCACTCAAAGGTTATAGATTTTTGAAATAGTCTTTTGAGGAAATTTTTGTTTGTAAGATGATAAGGAAGTTGCAGAATTACTTCAGGCCTTAAAATGATATTGTCTTCTATTCATATGGTTATGAATCAATTATAGATTTTAGAACAAGAAGAGGTTTGTAAATAATGAAGGTTGTTTTGTTAAGTTTAACAACTGAAGTAATCTAATATGCAATGAATGACAACTGAATGTGGAGTGCAAATGCAATGAGTTAAGCTAAAACTGAACTTAAGATGTCACTAATCTAAAACAGTGTTGAACTAACAAGTCATTATCAAACTTAAAACAAAATAACTGAGCATGAGTTAAATGCAATTAGACTCCGGAGTATCCTAACTAAGCTATCATGCATTATTCTATGGAATCATACAGTCTGTTTTTCCATCATGATTGGTATTTTGGAAGAGTTTCTTAGAACAATCCTAACTGTACAATTCAGTGCAAATGCAAACAAAAAGACTGAAAGCAATGAAAAACTAAGATATCATAGCTGTCTCCTACCCATCATTATGATATTTTGGACAAGCGTTTAAGAGCAAGAACAACTATGGTACTTAGTGAAAACACACAACTAAAACGTTCAAGATCACAATCATGCTTAAGACAGTATAAAGATTTCTTGGAAGAGTTTCTTCTTGTGGAAGAGTACTTAGCATAAGTATAACTGTGATGGTGAATAAAAGAGATTACAATTAAATCCTACAATACTATAGCCATTTCCCATTCATCATTATAATCTTTTGGAAGAGCTTCTTCTTTTGGAAGAGTTTTTAGAATGAGTATAACTATAGTAGCTAATGAAAACAACTACGAATTCAACTTCAAGAACGTAAAGGCAGCTAGAATACTTATCTAAATTACGCAAATAAATCCGTACAGGGGGCAGGGGCCCTCTACCACCAGACGAAATCTAACTCCAAATCAAATCAACGCTTTCAAAACAACACTGTCTGCTTCATTAAAAGAGAAATAACTTGAACAGAGCAATCTGCGTCTTCAGAAATGTAGCACAGAATCTAAGCAAAATCTAGAACAAAATCTAGCCTAGCTCTCGATTTCCCAAGTGTTTTTATAACAAATTTACATAACAAGACTTGCAACAATTCCAGGATCATTGTCTTTCCTTATCGAAATCACATTAGGACTCTTGAAGTGGTTGCGTAAAAAGAAAAAGGACATCTAGACTAAGACAGTCCTATTAGAAGTCTGCCTTCTTAAATGTGTTCCCACGTACCAAAACCATATCCAGAATTCATTTCTTCCTTCATGGTGAGCAACGAACAATGTAGACATGACGTGGAATATACCCATATGCGGTTTTTCTTGAGAGGCCACAGACCTTTTAAACGTGAAGGCAGTGCGAGAATCGCCGGTTAACAGATATGCACGTGCAAATGATTACGATCAAAAAATGCAAGACTACAATAGTAATCCCTTAAATAACAATGTTGAGTCATGTGTATTCTAAAAGTAATTTTAACTAAATTCATTGATTAATTGGGTCTGGAATAGCAATGGACAAAGGAAAATGAGGTAAAGTAGAATGAAAGAAAGCACAATCTTGAGGCTCAACACATGCCTTGCAAATACCATCATTGCATCCCTTGCCATGAGGACAACATTCCTTTTGTTGACCATTTCCTGAATAGACCACTAAAAACACTTGTTTTGCCTTGGTGCTGGTAGCCCATTATGACCTCACTTCGATGAGGTAGATTAACACTAGCCCTTGCGGCAGTTGGCGCTCTGTCTCAGTTAGCTACCCACAACAATTTGTTTATGGAAAGTTTTTTAAAAATAGAGGCAAAGTTTCGATCACAACAACTTCGTGGATGAGTCATAGGGAGTGGTTCGACTGAATAACCACGACCTTCCTCCTTTGGCCTCTTGTTTCCACCTTTCGAGGAAACCTCCCAAGGGATAAGGCCTCCCTTCCACCATAGTAGGAATCCTAACCTCCTCCTCTCCCTCTATAAATATAGCCATCCTCCATTGATGAAGCTAGCTGAACTGAAGATGTTATAGCAGAAACGCTGGAGAGATTTATATTTAAGTTAGAACAGAAGAGTCCCTCATTGAGAGAGCTTAGGCTTGTACCTTCATGCCGTCTGAATTCCCTGACAATCATCGAGACGCGCTTCAACTGAATCTCGCTGAAGGAGGCTGTGACATCAAGGTTTTGTTGTAACTCGTTCTTCTATTAATACATATGTATAACTATTGTCTGGTTCCCATGTCGTGTTGATGTATTTTATTGATGAAATATGCTTAACCCTCCTTGACTGCTTAGTAATTATGAATGAGATTTTTGTTTCGTATGCTGATCTTGTTTGTTGATCTTTTGTAGGTATCCAAGTATCGCTGTGAAAGGATCGTGACTTGCCGAGACAAGAATCAAGATCCCACCACTACAACAACCACGACGATAGTGTTGGACTCCAGATAGGTCGATCTACCTCATATTTTTCATTCATTAATTAGGAACCTACACTCTAGTTTGTCCTTTTGTGTAATATTCCTAAATTAGCATGCAACTAATGGGAATATTAATTTTGTTGCTAATAGCTAGTTAGATGAATAAATGGGTAAGGAGGCCCATACATATCTAAAACAGGAATAAAATCCCTCATGATGTGAAAAGGGATCATAATAATAGCTGGATCTTGCACCCTCATCATGTGTGAATAGGGGAAAATACATGTGGACAAGGTCAAGTTTGACCAAGTCAACAATGCTGGAATGAATGGTGGAGATCATCAATGGAGACAACGCAGTGATAGTGGGAGGAAGATTCCTTGGTGGAGGAAACCCTAATGAGTGAGACCCAAGGTGACAAGGCTTACACTTGTTTATAAGGAGGGAAAGGCAACCATAGTAAGGCATGTTATTGATTATTGATTTTGTGGTCTGTATGACTATTGTGCATTCTTCAGCTGTTTAGTTGAGATTGTTGTGTTGCTTAGCACAAGGTATTCCTGTTTAGGAATTCCATCTCATTTATTGAGAGGCCTATTGGGGGAGCTTTTCACTTCATTTCTCCACATTGAGGCTTGAGGCCAAGCTACCTCCTTCAGCTACAGTGTAATTTCTGTTTAGAGCTAGGTTGTGTTGCAGGGTGTTGTAGTGGAGGGTTGATAACACCACTTATGGAGCTAGTTTTTTAGAGGAGGAAGAATTATTCCCTTTGGGAGATTAGTGAGGAAGATTATAGAGTAGATTTCACATCTTGGCACTTGGCCAACATATTTTCCATCTCCTACAGTGCAATATCCCTCTATGACTACGCTATTTCAGTGAGCAATTGCAGTGAGGGGTTGCAATGTTTGATTGGAGGGTGAGATCTTCAGTGATTGGATCAACCTTTCATCTTCAGTCATCTCCATCCATATATTGAGTTGCAGCTGCTATTCAGCCCTAGGGCTACATTCCAACATTTTTTCACTTTTGCATATTTCAGGAAATCCTTTCTGGATTGTCTTGAAATGTTTGTGGGAGCTTAGATCTTTACTCCCAGCATTGTATGAGCCTTATATTTGTAGATCTGTGTATTGACACTTCCCAGTAGCAGTTCTACGTAATAAAACTACAAAGCCATAGCCTTGGGCATTATTTGTGTAGCAGTGTTCTTAATATTTCATGTACATGTTCTCTTGAGGCTTGTGTTGCCTAACCTGAGTGATTATTTCCTCAAGATATTGTATAAATTTGCTGCTATAACATTAATATGATGGCTATATGTTCTTCTCACATCTTAGTTGAGTTATCACTGCTATTTCCAATTTTATGTCTTTTATTGCTGCGGTCCCCATTTTGGGATATTACAGTGGTATCAGAGCATAATCTTGGCTCAACCTGTGGATCTCAGCCATTATGCTATCAGAAGAATAAGAAGAAGAAGGAAAAATATCAAAATGATGGAAAGAATGAGAATTGTCTCATCATTTTTAAGATCTATGAAGAACCTATCCAAGGAGGTTAAGCAAATGAAAAAGGAAAGTTGCAGTGAGACCTCTAGAGGGTTTCAAGACGAGGAAGGCCCATGTACTTCCTATGATCAGAAAAGAGAATCAGTGTTGCAGAGAGCTCCAAATAATTCCACTATGTCATTTCCTTTTGGGGAAGAAGACAAGAGGCATGGAGATGGAGGGCACTTGGAACATGAGATCCTAAGTGGATACTTGGCAGAATATAAGTCTCAACCTAGAGCTTTCAAGGAAACTATAACTCTTCCATAGTTTATTCATCTTGAAGAATAAAGGAGACCTTGCAGCAATATGAGGATAAAAGGCAATAGATTTCTATTGTCTACTTTTGATGGATCATCCACATGTACAACAAAGGCTTGGGCAAGGAAGCTAGATGCATTCTTCCTACTACATCCAGTAGTGGAAAGAGAGGCTATTGAGATTGCAGTGCTGCACTTGGAGGGTGAAGCAATCATTTGGTGGTTCAGCCATTTGAGTCATGCAAGAGTGAATGATTTTGTAGATTTTACTCAAAGGTTGATTAGGAAATTTGACAAGAAGAAATCAAAAGGGGAAAGGCCTTCACCACCACTTGAGGAGACTTGTACCAGCACTGATACAACTATGGAGGAGTAGCCATCATCATCAGCAGTTGAGGAAGCCAACACATTGGAGGGAGGAACTCTTGCAACCATACAAGATGTTCCCAGGTTCCACCAAGGTATGCCTAAATTTCTACTTTCTGTTATTTCAGTAAATCTTATGGAGGGTTGTGGAAATATACCTTTGCATGCCTAAGGGTCAACACATACTGCTGATTTGGAGCAGTAGAAAGGCACTGTGTTGTGAAACCTTGAATTGGTCAAGGAAGGGATGAACCATCATCCTAATGTGCCATTATTGAGATGCACGCAACAATTGAGGTTGGGGTGTGGATTGTTGGAGGATGGGATGAGCTTTGTCTTAGACATCCAATGCAGAACTCTATGACCATCCTTGAGTTGGAGCATGAGACAACAAACACACCATTGAGGAGATTAAAAATGTTGTCATTAGGCAACAATGATGAGTTGGGAGCTCAAATATTGGTGGAGAATTCTGATGGCCATTGCACTTTTGTGACATGGGAGGAGCAGATGATTGATGAGAGTCCTCTCATTTTCCAGCATTGTGATGGGTCTCTCTTTTTGAGAATTGTACAAATCTATGAGGATAATTTGCTTTCAACATACTTGGATCCCTATAGATTCAAGATGGTCAGTGGTGTGGGATCTTCTCTAGGAGATCTCCAAGAGGTTGCATTTCAACATCCCATGAAATGCAAAGGTAACAGTCTGATTTGGGAGAATGGTAGTCTTCATTGGAGGAGTACCAAGATGGAGCATGGTGGGAGACACCCACATGTGGATGAATGGGTATGGATGGTGAGTAAGAGGTTAGTGAGTCACCTACATATCTATGACATCGGGCAGCAGTAGGCTTGGCTGTGTTGGCTACTCTTGAAAGAGTTTGGCCATCTTGTGACATATCCTCTTTCAAAGGGTATGTGGGTGGAGAAAACTTGGCAGGACCCTTGCATCATATGGCAGCAAGGAGTATGAATGCATTGTGTTGGTATGACATTCTTCATATCAATCATTATGTTTTCACCTCATGATTTTCATGAGGGAGAGATAAGGGAGTAGTAAGAGACGTTGTTGCCTTGGGTTTTCTTGAGAGAGTATGGTTTGATCCTTTCCCATGCTTGGCATGATGTTGTAGGAGTAGGTGATGGCACTATCATGGTGCAAAGGGGCTACTCCTTAGCCTTGGATGATCAGGAGGTACTTATACTTTGGAAGGAATTTCCTATATTTAGTAGCATTATGATAGATGAATTTGACAATGGACATGTCAAATAATGGAGCTATGAGTTGGCAGGAGCCTATTTACAAAGGCCAATAGCACTGGCACTTGGGAGCTTGGGTTTATTGATGGAGTTTCCCTAAGATCACTTCACATATGATGCACTTGGTGGAAAAGGAGGAGGTGAGAGTGATGGAGTAGTGGATGGAGACATCTATTACTATGATATTCTCTTCTTAACTTGGATTTCCAAGAATAAGAAGGAAGATATTCATGCGACGTATAGTTCATTCCTCTTCATGGGAGTATGTCATACCACTATGGAGGACTTATTCATGGATCTATGTATCATCTTACTTCCAATACATGGTAAGAAATTTTTTTTTTCATTTATTGATTATCTAACACAATATTTTCATACTCTTACCATTTCTATACAATGCATTGCTCCACAAGAGGGCAAGCCTCTCATTGGGCTCGATGGTCAATTTTGGGCCAAATTCTATGATGGCGATAGCCATATTTTGTGTGGCCTTGGGCAAGTGTTTTATTATTTTATGTATGCTCAGTTGAAATACCAAGCCATTTACTATTCACTAGTATATGTGATGAGATACACAACTAGCAATTTGTCAAGAAACAACTCGCCATGTTATGTTTTGCAACAACAGTTCGAAAAACTGCACTGTGACCACTTGGGAAACTGTTGGTACCTTACAGCACTACATGAAACCTTCTGTATTCCTCTCATTTGGATGCCATATGATGGTGATTTCCTATTCATCATGTATGGAATGGTTTGGGCCAGCATGATTCATAACGTTGGAGAGAAGATCTTTGGAGATCCAGTCTTCTTCTTGCCACTTGAGGGATACATTATTGCAGCCTAGGATCAATAGATACTCTACACTTATCATAAGTGGATAGAGGGACAACGTGGGGTAGGCTATTTTTTCTACCATGTTCAGTTATTCAATCCACCTACATTGCAGGAGCCAAAGGTGGAGGAGAATTTTCATGAGTTACCTTTTTGGAGGGTGGCTTATTTTGTATGGATGATAGCTTGGGGATGGGAGATTCACATGGGGATGATAAATCCCAATCTATATCAGATATCATTCCTCAAGAAGGCCTTTAAACAACCCATTTTTGCCTCCATGGATGTTTTACTTTTAGATGATGATAACTATTTGGGATGCTCACCAAAAGCTAGCTTGCATACTTGGGGGGGGCAAATTTGGGATGTATTGATGAGATAGCATCTTGTTCCTTGGAGGATTTTATCATATGAGGATGCTACAGGGGAAGGAGAGGAGGCTCTTTAGTTATATCCTTGCATTTGCTTGAGGACAAACAACATTTGGGAGGAGAGGAATTTTGGTTGGCTTAATTGTCGGATTAAACCTCTCAATATTAATTATCAGTTCGGGAGTTGTAAATGCGAGTTGTAATTTGTATTGGCTCAGCTTAATGGTCAGAGTATAAATATATTCCTTTTTAATGATAAAATATATACTAGAATGAAACACGCATTTTCTCACAAATAAACAATCTTGAACATAAACTCACTAAACTAATTCCTATCAAGAAAACTCCATACTACAATTAAACTACAAAGAAATCCTCAATCATGTAACATTCTCACACTCGCATTCTACTTTTTAAATCTCCTATGATATCTTGAAAACCCTATTCTATTTATTCCTCTCATCAATTTAGAAACTAACACTTGAAACTAAGCTTGAGATAAGCAAAAGACACACATTATCCTAATGACAACTCACACTTGAAACTAACTATCTAAACTAAATAACAAATTCAAGATTCAAATTATCTATTCTTAGAAGAAAACTACTTTTCTTCATATAAAATAACACTTTCAAATATCCTATTAAAAATCACATTATAAATAAATTATGAGAAACTTGCAATTTAAATATTTTAATCTAGGTGAAACAAATTATTCAAAAACAACTCACTCTTCGAAAGCATGCAACTCATAATGAAAACTAAGTTACACTCATGCCACTCAATAATGAAAACTTAAATCACTGCTACATGCACAAATAATTCTGCACTTCAAACTTATAAATAAATGATTATACTATGAAAAATAAGAGAAACTTTAATTAAAAGAACTCTAATTACTAGTTGCAGTCCCGAAATATATATATATATATATATATATATATATATATATATATATATATATATATATATATATATATATATATATATATATATATAAATGTGCATTAAATCCTGCAACCTTCAAAGAAATTACATAATGCAAACATTTGATTTAATATTTTAAATGGGCAAGGCTAACATACTCAAATTCCAAAACATTACATTCTATTCTAGTTCCATATTTAAACTTAGAGATTGGATGCGCCCATTGTATTCGATTTTAACAAGAGTAATAGAGTATAAATCTATATCAAAATTCAAGCACATATAATAATTGTTTAGTTCATTAATGGGCACGATGCTATGGTGACTGAAATTCTTTGGAGTTAAATCACACCTACCAAACATTCACACATTCATACATAACTAGAAATAATAAACTCCACTATGAAATCAAGCACACATTTAATTACCTTTCGCTGATTGATAAAGCTTGACTCCAGATGTGGTGGACCCTCCCACGCCTGGAGTAAGTTGAGTTACTATAGCCGGAGAAAGATTTAAAACATGAAATACTGAGATGCGCAACGAATCATGGCACAACGCTACTACTCATGAATTGAAGGAGATTGTATATATTTAAAACATCATTTGGCAATCGATTTACAAAGGTACAACACAACAATTACAAAGCAATCCCTATCGCTATTACATTCCCTGGAAATTCGATATCGGTTCTACATCTAAATAATTTGAACAATTCAATGTTGGTTCTACATATCAGAAGAGATTGATTGATCCTGCGCTCTCTACATCTCAGAAACTTCACTTGTACTCCTATCGAGCCTAGCTCGTCTAATTGACGGACTTACGCCCATTACATCCTAGAAATTCCTCTGCACTCTTGGATAATTGGTGGACGGGCTCCCTATCCATCTAATTGATCGACTCCTCCCCTTTTAGTGCGTAGCCCTCTGCTTTATAGTAGCAGTGTTGCCTGAATTAAGAATCGATTGTTGCATTAGATGTAAATTTAGAATTAATACAAATTGGTTCATATTTGTTTCAAATTGGGTTCAGATTTGTTTTAAATCGAAATTTTTTGAATCCAATTTCTGGAAGAATGGGATCTCACGCCTTTCTGGCAGAGACAATGCATAGGTAGCTGGGGCATCGAAAATGTTGGAATTGGTGCTTTAATGTCGACAAAATATTGGATTGTTTCCTCTCTTTTTTGAACACTGCTTTGTTGCCTCATGGCTGCAATCTTTGAACAAAAATTGGACTGTTATAATACACTTTGGGTGTTCTCCATGGTGTCGTGTATAACATATCCACATGCTTCCCTTGGGTTTCAGGTCTAGGAGAAAAAGCAGCTGCCAATGCTGCAGAGCGCTCTTCTGGATCTTCCAGTGACAGAAGATGTTTGATTATTTGGACTTCTTTTTGGGACAAGTCGCTGAAGACTCCCTCTTGCAACCATATATAAGTGGTACATGATATCTTTTGCCTCATCCTTCCTCATGTTAGCCACCAATAAAATTTTTCATACCAAATGGTGGCTAAAACATTTTGGAGCCTTCAAGGAACAAGTTTTATTGCAAAAAGTGTTATCTCTTGAAGACTCATGAAGACATCTGGCCCCTTGTCCAAATATTCACTGCTGTTTCCTTTTCCAAACTCAGAAATTCTGCTGATTCCAAGAGAAAGACTGTTGCAAAATACCATTTTTCCCTCCCATTCCCCTCAAAACTAACCTTCATTTTACTCCTTTGTTTCCCATGAAATTCCTCTATTTCTCCCTTTTTCCATTTCCTCCTTCATAAAATCCGCCTTACAGGGTTTAAAACTCCTTTTTTAAACTCTGTCGAAACCCCCAAATCCATTGAAAACTTGGAAAAATTTCATAAAAAATACGTTTTTGTTTTACAGACTTAAGCCCCTTTGGGCTAAGTCTTAAACCACTTCCCCACCATATGCCCTAGTGCTAGAACCAAGCGCTAAGCCCTTTCGATGCTTATCGCATTGAAAAATTCAGAGCGCACAAGTCTTTTTTCCATGTTAAAAGTTTAGATGCGATTAAGCCCTTTGTTCATAACCCCTGATCATATTACTGTTTCATATAACCCGTGGGCCCGCAATCGGGCGCTAAAACATCGAAATAATCCATTCCCGATTACCTTTTTCCTTTGTAAATTCAATAAACCCACTTTTTCCTAAGTTTGGTCTAAACATGCCCAAACAATGTTTTTTAATGTAAAATGGGTAGATTGAAAAGCCCGCGTCAAAAGTTCCGATGCGATTTAAGCCCATTGTATGAACTCGACCCCCATCCTCCACTTTACTCCATATAACTTATGCCCGGGACCAAGAGTTTACGTCCCGAAGTGCCAATCGCATCGCAAATATCCAAATGGGTAGATTGAAAGACCGAGCCCGACCCTCCGATTGTGATTGGCCCTCATACATAAGCCCCAGGCCTTTTGCCTTCCATATAATCAAGGCCCCGCAATCGGGCGCCAGCCATTTCATATATATACATCCCGCCCCGATAAACCTTTGTTTTTATTTAATCTTTGGGTTTTCATAAAGTATAAAGGGTTTCTGCCGATACAAGTTTTGAAAAAATATCGACCGTTGATCTAAAGCCGATCAACGATCAGCGCATGATCACATCGCAAGTTTTATCGGGCTCATTTTTTTGTCCCCTCGGATTGGCCATTCCCCGATCTATCGTGAACCGTTGATCTCCTCCCTGCTTTCCCAGATACAACGGCCCACATTTGCTCCAATTATTAGCCTCCCTCCGCCTCCAAAATCCTCTGATTCACTCCCCACCGTCGATTTGATCTGCAGATCGACGGCCAGCGCTAAATCGCATTGGCAACTGTCAATTTATTCGCCCTGCCGATCGCCGATCCCCGATTGCATCTGGGTCGTCCACGTGTCCAGATCGGACGGTCTAGATCGCATTTCTCGACTTTGGTTTAAAAACATATAGCCTCGCTCATAATGTTTTTCGGCCAATCTTAGCCATTAATCTCTACAGATCAACGAATCTCATCATCCCTTCCTCCGCCATTGTATTTAACCCCCAGATTCAATCTCTGCCATTGATCCTCACATCCAACGGCTCATATTTAACCCGACGGGCTTGCCTCCTGTGGGTCCTACCTTCTTCAAGATTCAATCTCAGCCGTCCAGATCTTAGATCAACGGTCCATAATAAAACTGCTCCCCCTGCTTCTGCTCGTGCATCTATCCCATATCGCGCTCGTTCTATACCGTCATATCTGAGGCCCCAGATCTAATGCCCACATTCTATATCACATAGTTTTCAGCATGATGGTTAATTTCCCAAAGGCCACGCGATATGGGCGGTTTTTTGGTGCCATGTGTCGGGCAAGAATGCATATTGCGTTAAAAAAGGCAATACCGCCTACTTGCCTCTTTCTCACGCGAAAATAATGGTTTTACCTCCAGAAACCACCTTTCCCCTTTTACATGGTGATTCATCACGCGCCTCCTTAGCCGTTGATCCTTATGAGCCAATCTCATCCGACGGCTCATATTCCTCCCAAAGCCCATTTTGATTTTTCATTCATTTCTTCCTCCGACGAAGGTTTTTAACCTTATTTCTTTGTATTTTTTCCATATCCCCGTAATGTGACCATTTACATTATTTTTTCTCCCGATTAATCCTAACCGTTGATCTCTACAGATCGACGGATCCGACTTAAATTTTCCTCCACTTTCCTTTTAACTTCTATACAAAGATCTCCACCGTTGGATGATGCCATCCAACGGCCACGCTCTTTCCCCAAAACCTCTGAAGCAGTTTACCCAAAAATGCAGGATTTATTAATTCTTATTGTTTTATGCAGGATTCAATGGTTTTCCCATTATATTGAAGAAAAGCCAAATGCCGGGGATGACGATTCCCGTGCCTTTGATTCATCAAAGAGAAGCCATTCTCAGGGTTCGAACTCACGTTTCATCAATGCTTCATGGGCATTGATGCCATATGAGCCCTGTGCGGCCCTGCACATCAACAAGACACAATGAATGAAATCACAATCGAAAGAGTATCAGTGTTGAAGACCTACCACTGCAGAAACAGAGGATTGAAGATGAATTCCATAGTTTAGTTGATTACGGCTAAGATTGATTATCAAAATCCTAATCCATTAAATTAAGACAGAATTAAAGACAAATCAAAGATCTTCAGACAGAAAGACCTCCACCGCCACAATAGAGGCCAATTAATTCCTCTCAGCTACCACAGAGCCACCTGTTGCCTCAAAGCATTCAAATAGAGGCCGAAGTTATTGATAAAAAATAAGATATTTTCCTCAGCGTAGCCAAATAGTTAATTTTTCCAAAGAACTTAATGCAAAAATATCAGCAGTGTTATTATACCATGAAACAGAGGCTTAAAGTCAACAAAAGCTCCCACCGAGCTTAAATCTTAAATGTAAAATAATTAATGTAGTGAAAATATCTTTACTCTTCTCCATTAAGCCCCTCAAAGGCCGAGAAGCATTAAGTCTGTATTAAATGACCCAAGAGATCTTTTATCAGATCCCACCTCCTCATTCTTTCTATAAATACTCCTGTAGAAGATGAGAAAAGGTTGGTTGCAGAACTTTGAAATATATTTATGCTCGAAACTCCTGATTGTAAATAGTGTTCAAAGGCTCTTGAAGCTCTGCTTGTGATAGAATAGTTAGGCTGAGAAGTGAAGATTATTGCTAACCTGAAACACTGAACTTAAAGCTGTAACTGGTTTGAAGCATCAATACAAGCTGATTTATGGGATCCTGGTCTATGTCGACGGTGATGTTATTTCTTATTGTAAATTGTTATTTTATTTCTGTTTTCACTTTGTTCATCTTCTCTGATAAAGAACAACAAGCATAGAGTTAGGACTTACTATATATCAGTAACCTTCTCTGACTGATAAGCTTTATCTAAATGTTTTCTTCCAATATGTGTTATTTAGGAATGATTTAATTCAGTTTGAGCAGTTAGGAATGTTGGCGTTCCCTCGTCCTACTGTCTTAGCTAATTGTTATTCTTGAAAGTTATTTTCATTTTATGTTAAGTAGAGATGAAATAAGGAAGTTATGGTGAGCTCTGTCCTAGTTTTATCCCAAAAGACTATCTGAAAGTTTCCCTAAGAATGTGTTGAACGCTGGCTAGTTTCGAAGTACTTACCAGATCTTAGACCATTCTTTGTTATCATTTGTGTTTCCCTTTGTGTTTTAAATGTTTTTCTATTGAAAGTATATCAAAGGCTGGCTAGTTTCGAGGTACTTACCAGATCCTAGTTTACTTTTATGTTTTTCTTAAGTGTATGTCAAAAGATGGCTAGTTTCAAAGTACTTACCAGATCTTGGGCTGCTCTTTGTTCTTCATCTGTTTAATTTCCCCTTCTTGTTGTATCATTTCATTCCATAAATCAACTTTAAAAAGATCCTTAGACATAGATGACTTGCCCCATGGACCACTCTTGAACCTGGTTGTTTCAATTAAACCCTATTATGACTCCATAGCCCAATGGATTAAAACCAAAAAAACATCCATCTTTTTGGCCAAAGCTTGTTCTATTTTCTTGCAACTTCTCACCTTTGAAACTCTTTGCATTTATAACTTTCCACTCAAATAATAATCATGCTCAACCATCCAAAAAAAAGAAAAACCCTCGGCCTTCATAACTAGCCTAATATAATTACCCAAAACCTTAAAGATAAATCCATCTTTACACTTATTGGAGAGATCCCTCTCCAGATTCAGGAGGGCTAGATCCTAGAATCCCAAAGTGGTTGAAACAATGTTCTCCCTGCTGTCGGACTTTGCCAATATTGCTGATTACAGGGAGCTAACACCTCAATGTTGAATCTTTTGCAGATGCCCATGCTTTAGTGATATACAACATTAATGTTGAATCAAGTTGATTTGCCTTTGCCAGGTTATCTATCTTTTTGCTTGTAGCATCTAATGATGGTGAACTAAGTATATCATCAAAATTGCACTGTGCCAAGTTCCAATGCCTCACTATCCGTAGTCGCATTATCATATGTTTGCACTGCTGCCAAGCATTTAGATACTTACCTAGCTAGTTCATCCCTCGATTCCAAACTATCATAATATGTGTTGGAAAATAATTTAATATGTTCAAAGAAGTCCCCAGTAAAATCTTTGCTGCGCCTGGCAACAATGGCATCAACCTCCAATATTGCAGAAGTTTGTATAGTCAACCATGCTTCTTTACTGCACCTGCATCCTTATATCCTTAGCGTGAAAAAGATTCTTGGAGTCCAGAAGATATAATTTTACATCAACAAGATGAAGGTTGGAAGCATGGCTTAACAGTACAAATGTGAACTCGCCTGCCATCATGAAAACCTATTATTAATGATATTATTAAAAAAAAAACACTTATTCAATTTAATTAATAAAAAGAATTTATAATTAATAACTATTGTATCTAAATGCATCTAGTTAACAACATAATGGATAAATAAAGATTAAAACACTAGGTACGAGCATACAATGATGTGATAAATATTGTGAACATTTGGGCAAAAAGTGCGGCTCAACATCTCCCCACGCTGAACTTCTTGCACGTCCTCATGCAAGCCAAAACTATAAGACGATGAAATAAGGTAGGGAAAATGTCAACAAAGAGTTTAGCAAGTAAGGATGAAGATTCCTAATGTATTGTAGTGCTTTAATTAGCCGCAACATCACTATTACAATACTAGCTAAAACCATGTGAAATGATAAAACAAGGTCGGGTAGACATTATGGAAAAAAGAGTGTTGCACATACCTATTACCTCATCCCAAATTTTGTTTTTTCCCAAAGTCTTATGATAACAATCAAATTTTGTTGAAAAAGTGCAGTTTCGAAAGGAATAATACAAGATTCCTGCACCTAATATAACAATCTTGTACCTAGGTCATTCAACACATATTTAGAGGCAACTACAACCAATACACATTGATGGCAACCAACACCTTGTGCGTAGTCATCATTGAGTAATTCATTACTCTGAATACCTTGAAAATTAAAGTGAGTTATGATACCAATCAGCAACGTCTTTATCAAGCACTCTAAATTACGTTGTCATTTGGATTCAAAACTAAATTTCCTCTTAATATAGTACAAATAATTACCTTCACTAAGGGTACCACTTTATTAAAGATTCATGATTTTTGAATGATAGAACTCAAAGCATCATGTTCAAATCATCTTAAAACCATTATCGAGGAAAAAGGATAAGTCTTAGGGAAAGAGAAGGATAACCAAGAAAATCATAGTATGTAGTTAACTTTAATACCACAAACATGCCCCTGCTGCCTGCAGGTGTCCATAACCTCGACAAGTATGTCTTTTAACCTAGCGAAATGCCATTATCCCACTTACTATATACAAATTCAGAGTTGGATTATTTGAATTTTTAGATGAAGGCCACTATCCTGGCTTGGTAACCAGCTGATGGCAGTGTCACTCAAAAGAAGTAACATCAATGAACATGCCGGCTCGTGATGAGACCTCCTATCTTCCAGATTTTTGGCTGAAAGCCATTACTTTAGCTTGGTGATCAGGAGCAGTAATGTCATGCATGCTAGGTCTCATGATCATGGTAGGTCGGCTCATCACGAGACCTCCTATCCTTCCCTAAATCTTTGTAAGCTATGATTATGATTAACCTTAAAGGTTACTTAATAAGTGGGGAGACAGATCTACTCCTTACGAGTATAAGATGGCATGAGTAGTTTTTAATGACTAATCATTGCTGGATAATTCCTTTACCCTAAAGACTTGTTAAAGATATCCCAGATAATGACTGAAAGATTCTTTGAGTTAAGAATTCTAGTGTTCTCCTGAATAGCTCATTATGATCTTTACAAGAGTGGTCCACCATAGGGGTTTTCCAATAGTACCTTCTAAGGGAAACAGAAAATAGATATCCAAGATGACAACTTATTAGAGTGATTAATCATGGTTACTTTCGCAAAATCATAAGGTATTAGAGTGAATTGTACTCAAAAATATTTGTTAAAAATGTGTGTGTTAACAAATAATTATGTGGATCAAAGTATTTTTAACAACCATGATTTAAAATTCAAAACCCTAATAGCATTGTAACTGTTTTATTCATTTATTCTCCTACCCTATTTTACCCTAAGAGGCGAACTGCTCCCATTTAAGTATAGGAGTACTTCCAATGAAGCCATGTGCATAAAAAAATGATGATTATACTCACACTTAGTTTTAAAGAATAGACTTCAAGACATACGAAAGTATGAGAAACTAGTTACTTAAATTGATATGGTATCAAAATTTTCTGAAGGCTGAGGAAATGAGATGGTTTGATGACTGCTCGAAACTAGGATTCAATGGAATCCACATATTTATGATTTTCCAACTGATGCAAGTCTTCCATAGTTTGATATTCACTTTCTTGGAGGCAAAAAGGATCAGGTGAAAGACAAAAGATAAATCCCTCAAGTTCAAGCTCAAATATTTTCTTTTCAAATTGACAAGAATGGTTGAGAGAGATTCTAGGGTTTTGAGTTTTAACAAAATTTTCATAACAAGTTCCAATAAAATATTTCTCCTCTGGTGGTCTTTGAATTATATCTTCCCGTGGTGAATGCTTTCTGGTAATGGGGAAAGTTTCCAAATTCATTCCCTTTCCTAACATGGAAGATGTAGCATTATGTTCGATAGGGGAATTAACAGAAATAATAGGTGGTTCAAACTGCTGTGCAACAAGATGGTTTAGATTAGGGTTTAAAAGATGGTTTGGGGTAGGGTTTTGGTTAAAGCTTAGACTATGATTTTGATTTGGATTTGGATTAGGGTTAGGCTTTGGACTAGGGTTAGGTCTAGGTTTTAAATTAGAGTTAGGGTTAGTTCTAGGGTGTGGATTAGGGTTAGGTCTAGGGTATGGATTAGGGTTTTGATTAGAACTAGGGTATGGATTAGGGTTAGGGTAAGGTTGCACATATGGCTGGGACCATGGAAGAGGATAAATTAATGGTGCATTGGAAGGAAATTGTGGTTTTTGTGGGTGCTTATATGATTGAATTTGCATGGGATATTGCCCTAGAGATAAGGATCC
Source organism: Pinus albicaulis (assembly GCA_034641835.2). NCBI lineage: Eukaryota > Viridiplantae > Streptophyta > Pinopsida > Pinales > Pinaceae > Pinus > Pinus albicaulis. The sequence continues at coordinate 1,038,296,668 of CM076582.1, read as the reverse complement.
TTCTTGAGGCCATGGAGATATGTGGCTCAAGGATGACAGCCAAGGAGAGGGCCACTGTGGCCATGAATTAGGATATTCAATTGGAGGAGGATCAGAAGATTTCCATGAAGCTGCAGGATTATAATCATGCTGAGGAACCTGCTCAGGAAAATAAGAATTATTCCAAGTATCAAATGGTGTTGGGTTTTGAGTTTTACTTGGCGGTTGATTCGATTCCTTACTTGATTCCATGAGTACCTTTCGTAATCGTGGAAGTGATGGGAAATGTTTGGTTGCATGACCATCCTCGCAAATTTCACAAACTTTTAGATCACTAAGTGAACACTTTCCAAGACAGTGTTTATTTCTGCAGTTGGCACATAGGATAAGCAGTGGTTCTTCGTCCTTCTCTTGTTCCTGCAAATCATCCAATTTCGAAATCAAAGATTTAATAATATTGAATTTATGTTCAAGATGTTAAATTCTACACTTGTGAATTCTTCATCGGATGGGTTGTTCGTCTCTGTAGAAGAATAAAAACTCCTCATTAAATGATTGCTCAAAATACCATCTTCTTGTCTTCAACAAGAAAACTGGTACATTCTGTCATCACATGGATTAGTACGCAAGGGTTCTTACAGTGCCCAAAAAATGATATAATGTTGAAGATTGGATTATGAAGATAAATTAATTTGAAATAAATCTCACCACACTTGCATGAAAGGAAAATACCAAATCAAAGTACTATTTAATCTATGAAAAGCAAAGCAATTTCAAAATTAAATGTCTAAAGCCTGCTTCAACTTCTACACATAAAGGAAATAAAAGCTCAAGAGATACACAAGATGGCCAGACTTTGGAGCATCCCCACAAAAGTGGATGTGTGGCTCTTCACTCACGTCTTAGCGTACACTCTCCACCCTCTGACATCCTGTAATACCCTTGAAACCTTGTAAGAAAAATTTTACATGAGCCAAAACACAACTCCCCGACAATGACGCAAAAATGTTGGTCAGCTTAATTGTCGGACTAAACCTCTCAATATTAATTATCAATCCGAGAGTTGTAAACGCGAGTTGTACTGCGTATTGGCTCATCTTAATGGTTAGAGTATAAATATATTCCTTTGTAATGATAAACTATATACTGGAATGAAACACACATTTGCTCGCAAATAAACAATCTTGAAAATAAAACTCACTGAACTAATTCCTATTAAGCAAACTCCATACTGAAATTAAACTACAAAGAAATCCTCAATTATGTAACATTCTCGCACTCGCATTCTACTTTTTAAATCTCCTATGATATCTTGAAAACCCTGTTCTATTTATTCCTCTCATCAATTTAGAAACTAACACTTGAAACTAAGCTTGAGATAATCAAAAGACACACATTATCCTAATGACAACTCACACTTGAAAATAACTATCTAAACTACCCTTAATAAAAAATTCAAGATTCAAATTATCTATTCTTAGAAGAAAACTACTTTGCTTCATATAAAATAACACCTTCAAATATCCTATTAAAAATCACATTACAAATAAATTATGAGAAACTTGCAATTTAAATATTTTAATCTAGGTGAAACAGCTTATTCGAAAACAACTCACTCTTCGAAAGCATGCAACTCATAATGAAAACTAAGCTACACTCATGCCACTCAATAATGAAAACTTAAATCACTGCTACATGCACAATTAAATCTGCACTTCAAACTTATAAATAAATGATTATACTATGAAAAAGAATAGAAAGTTTCATTAAAAGAACTCTAATTACTAGTTGCAGTCCCGAAATATATATATACAAACTAAATGCGCGTTAAATCTTGCAACCTTCAATGAAATTACATAATGCAAACTTTTGATTTAATATTTTAAATGGGCAAGGCTAACATACTCAAATTCCAAAACATTACATTCTATTCTAGTTCCATATTTAAACTTAGAGATTGGATGCGCCCATTGTATTCGATTTTAACAAGAGTAATAGAGTATAAATCTATATTAAAATTCAAGCACATATAATAATTGTTTAGTTCATTAATGGGCACGATATGGTGACTAAAATTCTTTGGAGTTAAACCACACCTACCAAACATTCACACATTCATATAGAACCAGAAATAATAAACTCCACTATGAAATCAAGCAAACATTTAATTACCTTTCGCTGATTGATAAAGCTTGACTCCAGATGTGGTGGGCTCTCCCACGCATGGAGTAAGAAAAGTTACTTCAGCTGGAGAAAGATTTAAAACATGAAATACTAAGATGCGCAACGAATCATGGCACAATGCTACTGCTCACGAATTGAAGGAGATTGTATATATTTAAAACAACATTTGGCAATCAATTTACAAAGGTCCAACACAACAATTACAAAGCAGTCCCTATCACTATTACATTCCCTGCAAATTCGACATCGGTTCTACATCTGAACAATCTGAACAATTCGATGTTGGTTCTACATATCAAAAGAGATTGATTGATCATGTGTTCTCTGCATCTCAGAAACTTCGCTTTTACTCCTATCGAGCCCAGCTTGTCTAATTGACGGACTTACGCCCATTACATCCCAGAAATTCCTCTGCGCTCTTGGCTAATTGATGGATGGTATCCCTATCCATCTAATTGATCGACTCCTCCCCTTTTAGTGCTCAGCCCTCTACTTTATAGAAGTAGCGCTGCCTGAATTAAGAATCGATTGTTGCATCAGATGTAAATTTAGAATTAATACAAATTGGTTCAGATTTCTTTCAAATTGGGTTTGGATTTGTTTCAAATTGAATTTGTTTAAATCTAGTTTCTAGAAGAATGGGATCTCATGCCTTGTTGGCAGAGACAACGCATAGGTAGTTAGGGCATCGAAAATGTTGGAATTGGTGCTTTAATGCCGAAAAAATATTGGATTGTTTCCTCTCTTTTTTGAACACTACTTTGTTTCCTCATGGCCGCAATATTTGAACAAAAATTGGATTGTTAGACTACACTTTGGGTGTTCTCCATGGTGTCGTGTATAACATATCCACATGCTTCCCTTGGGTTTCAAGTCCAGGAGAAAAAGCAGCTGCCAATGCCGCAGAGTGTTCTTCTGGATCTTCCAGTGACACAAGATGTTTGATTATTCAGACTTCTTTTTGGGACAAGTCGTTGAAGACTCCATATTGCAACCATATATAAGTGGTACTTGATATCTTTTGCCTCATCCTTCCTCAATGTTGAATCTTTTGCAGATGCCCATGCTTTAGTGATATACAACATTAATGTCGAATCAAGTTGATTTTCCTTTGCTGGGTTATCTATATTTTTGCTTGCAACATCTAATGATGGTGAACTAAGTATATCATCAAACTTGTGTTGTGCCAAGTTCAAATGCCTCACTATCCGTAGTTGCATTATCATATGTTTGCACTACTGCCAATCATTTAGATACTAACCTAGCTAGTTCATCCCTCGATTCCAAACTGTCATAATATGTGTTGGAAACAAATTTAAGATGTTCAAACAAGTCCCCAGTAAAATATTTGCGGCGCCTGGCAACAATGTCATCAACCTCCAATATTGCAGAAATTTGTACAGTCAACCATGCTTCTTTACTGCACGTGCATCCTTATATCCTTAGCGCGAAAAGGATTCTTGTAGTCCAGAAGATATAATTTTTCATCAACAAGATGAAGGTTGGAAGCATTAATTAACAGTACAAATGCGAACTCGCCTGCCATCATGAAAACCTATTATTAATGATATTATTACACAAAAGCACTTATTCAATTTAATTAATAACAAGAATTTATAATTAATAACTATTGTATCTAAATTCCTCTGGTTAACAACATAATGGATAAATAAAGATTAAAACACTAGGTATGAGCATATAATGATGTGATAAATATCGTGAAAATTTGGGCAAAAGTGCGGCTCAACAAGGATTGTAATATTCCTAAATTAGCATGCAACTAATGGGAATATTGATTTTGTTGCTAACACCTAGTTAGATGAATAAATGGGTAAGGAGGCCCATATATATATAAAACAGGAATAAAATCCCTCATGATGTGAAAAGGGATCATAATTGCACCCTCATGTGTGAATAGGGGAAAATACATGTGGACAGGGTCAAGTTTGACCAAGTCAACAATGTTGGAATGAATGGTGGAAATCATCAATGGAGACAACGCAGTGATAGTGGGAGGAAGATTCTTTGGTGGAGGAAACCCTAATGAGTGGGACCCAAGGTGAGAAGGCTTAAACTTGTGTATAAGGAGGGCAAGGCAGCCATAGTAAGGCATGTTATTGATTATTGATTTTGTGGTCTGTATGACTTTTGTGCATTCTTCAGCTGTTTAGTTGAGATTGTTGTGATGCTTAGCACAAGGTATTCCTGTTTAGGAATTACATCTCCTTTCTTGAGAGGCCTTTTGGGGGAGCTTTGCACTTCATTTCTCCACATTGAGGCTTGAGGCCAAGCTACCTCCTTCAGCTACAACGCAGTTTCTGTTTAGAGCTGGGTTGTGTTGCAGGGTGTTGCAGTGGAGGGTTGATAACACCACTTCCGGAGCTAGTTTTTCAGAGAAGGAAGCATTATTTCCTTTGGGAGATCAGTGAGGAAGATTATAGACCATATTTCACATATTGGCACTTGGAAAACATATTTTCCATCTCCTACAGTACAGTATCCCTCTATTACTATGTTATTTCAGTGAGAGATTGAAGTGAGGGGTTGCAGTGTTTGATTGGAGGGTGAGATCTTCAGTGATTGGATTAGCCTTTCACCTGAAGGATCTTTTGGATGAGATTCATTCATCACATGTATGATCTTCAATCATCTCCATCCAGATATTGATTTGCAGCTGTTGTTAAGCCCTAGGGCCGCGTTCCGACATTTTTGCACTTGTCCATATTTTAGGAAATCCTTTCTGGATTGTCTTGAAAATGTTTGTGGGAGCTTAGATCTTTACTCCCGACATTGTATGAGCCATATATTTGTAGATATGTGTATTGAAACTTCCCAACAACAGTTCTACCTAATAAAACTACACTGCCATAGCCTTGGGCATTATTTGTGTAGCAGTGTTCTTCATATTTCATGTACATGTTCTCTTGAGGCTTGTGTTGCCTAACTTGAGTGATTATTTCCTCAAGATATTGTATACATTTGCTGCTATAACATTAATATGATGGCGATATGTTCTTCTCACATCTTATGAGTTGGTTTATCACTGCTATTTCTAGTTTTATGTCTTGTATTGCTGCAGTCCCGATTTTTGGATATTACATTTTGTTACTAGACCCACTCTAGGGCTAGAAGGATCGTCTCTGTCTACAGAGAGGATTTACTTCCATAACAAATTTTCGACTCTGCTGGGGATCAGTGTGAGTTTGTATTTTTTCCCTTGTCAAGTCGACTTTGGTCATTTTCTTGTTTAACTATCTTTTATGGTCTGTTTGCTTGATTAGAGTCCTCTTGTTCAGCTCCAGAGTGTCAATATTGACCTCTGCTCATTAGATTTCCCATTCTCCCATAGATATCTGGCTTGGTGCGCTTTTTGATTGAATAGTCGCACCGATTGGCGCATGTTCATTGTGTTGCACTAGCACCAACCCTTGTTTGGCATGAATTACCACCTTACAGTCGCGCTAAATCATGTAGGGTTTGGTTTGACTGCTCTTTTGAGTTTTTTATTCAGTTGTGCTTGCCTCTGGGTGGATTTTTGATCTAAAATTGTCCCGTTGACATTATTTTGGCCGTCATAGATTTATTCTTCCCAGTTGTACACCTTTTTACTTATTAGTGCAGTTTATGGCCTTAGGGTTTCTGAGTGTCTTAGCTCACTGACCCTTCTGTTTGGAAGTTGAGTCTTTTGTTTTTTGTCAGTCACATCTCTTGATCAATTTCATTTAGTTCTTTTTGATCCTTTGAGAGTTTTTTTTGGTTGAATGATCATTTCGGATTTTGTTTGTTTGTTCTTCTTGTTGCTCCAAGCATAGCTCACAATTATTTTTTGGATCGTTTCAAAGTTTTTCTTTGATTGAAAGAGTGTGCCATTGGTGTGAGTGCATATTTGTGTTTGTATTGCTTTCTTTGAATTGTTCAAATTAGTTCTTTACATTCACAATCCTTGAAATAGTGTTTGTTTTGTTTTTTTCATGTAATTAGTGCATTGTGTGCTTGATTTCATTGAAAAAATAAAAAAAATGCATTCTTTCATTTGCATAAAAAAGGAAAGTTCTTTTGCATAACTAGTGACTGATTAACTAGGAAAGAAATTTTCATTTTTCGCTTGATTGAATTAGATGCATTAGCGGATTTCTTCGTTTGATTTAAGTGGATTTCTATTTTTCGAAAGATCTCTATCCTTCTCACAATTAGCGTTCATTGAATGGAAAATGGTGTTCATTTTCATATAGTTTTCATTTAGGAAATTTGAGAATGAGATTTGGTAGGGCCTTGAAATTGAAACGTAATTCAAGATCAACTATAAAATCAATTGAATTAACCTAGGGAAACATTGGAACCTAACACAAATATTTTAGTGCTCTAGGCTAGAGACGTGTTTCGGCGTCTTTAAACCTAGTAGCTTTCATTCGCCTTTTGGCTTTAGACAGTGCTAGTACAGACTTGTGCTCCCTGTACCATCGAGTATATAAAGGGAGACCCCTATAGGTCCAAATCCTTTATCCATAGGAAGCCAAGTCTGCCACCCTGTAACCGTGATACACCGAACACAACATTCAGGGAGACTACCTGCACGTATGGAAAGTCCTTGGTCATTTCTCTTTCATTTGATCACCAAGGTGTATATGGAAGTTCACAAAAACTTGGTACACCTTATTTCTTAGATTACCAGAGTAGTCATTTCAAAATTTTCGTGACTCTTTAAAAAGAGAAGAGATCATCGAGCACTTGTCCTTTCACACTCGTTTAAAATTGAAAGTGACTAGAGTCATCTTTTGTCTGTTTCTCGACTCTTAAAACATGAAACAACAAAGTCCGGTTTCAATGTCATAAAATTAATTACCCACGATTACATGCCCGTTAAAAGTTGTTACTTTGCTTGTTTTTTTTTTTCCTTAGGCCTTGGTCTTGAAGCCTTCTTTTGGCTATCTCTTTTTCCTTTTCTGTTTTGAAATACGGTCACAGTGGCGGAACCACCAGTTTCATCATATTCTTCACTGCCTCCTAGTGGTAGTTCCCCTCCTGACGTTTCTTACAAAACCCCTCAGTCCACTAGGTCTGCTAAGTTTTCGCAGTCCATTCTCCCGACTATTTTACCTCTCGATACTCGATCTCCTCCTAAAGAGCCAGTTGAGTTCAATTGGCCTCCTCTAGGTTCGTGGCCAGGTTTTGGGGACGAGGAATAATTCCCTCCGCTGACTTCGAGATCACCATTTGTAGCTACGGATATACCCCCTAGTCCTCATTATCTTTTTGACGATCTTACGACTTCATCATATATGGATTCTTCGAGTCTTGTTGACAGTGAAGGAATATATATTTCTACAGGAGAATATCAACTTTTCCCTGAAGATCTCCCGCATGTTTTTGTTCAATATTCTCCTCAACCGGTGTCACTTCCACCCGGTTATCGTACTTTGAGTCAGATTATGTCTGGTGTTGCATCCATAGCACAATACAGTACATCAAATCCCCCTAGGAGTTCGGTCCTCCCTTCGTTGTGGCTGTCACCTTCGACATTGAGTTCGTTGTTTATTGTTACATCTGTCCCAGTCCGACCTACCGTTTGTGTAGCTTCATCCATGTGGTTGTTACAACACAGTCGTCAAAGTATTTTCACAATCGTATGTCTATCGTACTTAATCCTACGTGGCCTATCAATCAGGGTCCGAGCAGATCACAAGGTCGCGCTCTGGAGACTGCACTTGCTGGGGCGGTTACAACTACGCCTATGGTTTCTACCTATGATTTTGATGAGCACATGTTGGAAATTCATCTACGTTATGCTCCTTCTATGGATGCTCAATCTCCTACAGCCCCATCTGCTTCTAGTATGACCTCGATTGTCCCTATGATTCTTAGCGGCCTCACTTTTGAAGAGTATTTGTTGGTTGTTCAACAATAGAACTCTCAGGTTTTTCGACCACCCCAAGTGCCCCTCCATCCTCCCCATCAATATGATGTTGTCAAAAACCTCATCTATTCGTTTCCTATTGATCCTTATTAGACCATCACTCATCAAGGACAACCCTCAGGCTTACGAGGACAACCCTTACAGGGACAACCTTTAGCTCAGCAGGGAAAATCCTTTGGTCCTTAGGGACAACCTTATGGTCCACAAGGGAAACCATCGGTCCAACAAGGACAATCCTATGGTCCTGCTCCGGGTCAACCTGGTCATCAGGGACAACCTGGTCCATCTCCTCCATCAGACCAACCTGTTCTGCAAGGGCAACCCGGTGGTCCTCATTATCTAGGCCAACTTGTTCTGTAGGGGCAGCCTGCTCAACCTGCTTCGTAGCCAGTTCAGCCTATTTATCCGACTCAGCAGGTTCCACCTGTTTAGCAACCCGCTCAACCTGCTTAGCAGGGTCCACCTGATCAACCCCAAGGCGCTTATGACCCACAAGGTCAATATCAATCGGTATATAGTGCAACTCAAGGTTTCACTTTTTACCCTCAAAATCCATCTCAGTTGGTGCATAATCAACCTCAAGGCCATGCTTACATTCCGCAACAAAATCCTTACATTGCTTAGAAAGGACCTCAATGGTATGCTCAGAATCAGTATCCTGGTCCTCAACCCCAGTATCAGCAGAATTATTAGGCTTATAAGCCCTATGGTCAGAATCCTCCGAGACAAAAAATATGGGGGCATAATTTCTCGCAGGCTGGGTGGAATGTTAACATGGGTCCTTATCAGAGACCTCCAATGCCTTTTAATCCTAAATTACCATTTCTCGCTACGTTAGAACTGGCTGATGTGTCAAAGTTAATGAACGATCCAATTCTTCATAACCCGTATTGTCCTCCAGTTTCGACTAAGATTCTTGGTGATTGTCCTAAGTTTGAGGGCAAGTCCGGAGAAGACCCCCAAGCGCATGTTATGACTTACCACTTGTGGTTTTCCTCTAACTCTTGGGTTGAAGATTCCATTTGACTTTGTCTTTTCCAATGGACTCTTACTGGTGCTGCTGCAAAGTGGTACATTGAGCTATCTCATGGCATATTTCAAGACTTCAACTCTCTAACCATGGCATTCCTTACACATTTTCAGTTACCAGTTCATTATGAGACTGGGACACACCTCCTTACATCCTTGAAACAAGATTGAGCTACTCATATCTCGGATCATATTCATGAATGGAGACGTCGTCGTCGTTTGATCAAGTTTGATATCCCTGATCAATTTTTAACTGATTGGTTCACTACCTCCTTTGTCAATCAGATTGCAAAAGACATTGCTATGGGGGCATGTGTAACCGAGGAACAGGCCATTACTCGTGCCCAGTACCTCGATCTTTTGTACTCTCAGTCTGGCACGTTGTATGATATTTTGCCTCATGCCCCTCGACTTGGAACTTCTAAATCACCAACAAACCCATCCGTCGACGATATTATTGGTTCCGTGTCTCAGAATTCTCAAAAGTATTCTCCTTCAAATCCTGGGAAGAAAAAGTCTAATTATTCCAATGATGCTGCTTCTCAGCCCACTGCGAATCTTGGTAAAACATCGGAAGTGAATTCCGTTCAGGCCAATCCAGCGAAAAAAACTTCCAAGGGGAAAAAGAAGGGTAAAGGTAAGGCCAAAGCCGATACCCCAAAACCAGATTCGTCCAAATCTCATGTTGATGATGGTTCACAGCGAAAACTGAAGTACCCTTGTTTGATCTGTGACGAAGAGCACTTCACCAAGGACTATCTTTGACGGGCTGAAGTTAGTAGATTTCTCAAAGCCACTCAGGGAACTACAACTATTCTTAAATAAATTTTTCCATCTCAGCAGACCCAGATGGTAAATAAACCTCAATCCTCTACCCCATTTGACTCTCAGGTGTTCATGATGAACGGTTCTGCATCCATTTCTATTACTACTCGATCGAAAGATTATACTGAATCGTGTCAGGCAGCGGGGAAAGAGATCACCAATGGTCCTCCTCCTCCGCCTGCTTCTGGCCCTCTTCAAATTGAAAGGCCCAGTACTGAGCCCATTGTACGGCCACCTTCAAAAGGTGTACTCTGGAAGTCTTCTTACAGTATGAATGCCTGTGCTGCCCAACCTTACAGTATTGTTGAGGATTTGGCTCAGGCACCATCTCCCATGTCTGCTCTACAAGTACTTCAGAGTTTTTCATCTCAACGGAAAGCTTTGTTATCTGCGATTGGCGGGGTTGATCCTGCTAATACTATCCTTATTTCTTTCGATTTAGAGAATTTCATTCCACGTCTCCCGCACTAGATTGCACTCATTATTCAAGTTGTCATTAATGGTATCGATATCCATCGAGCGGTTGTGGACGAAGGTGCATCAACGTGCATCATGTCATCTTCTTGCTGGAAAGCCATCGCTTCTCTGGCCTTGAATTCATCACCAAATACCCTGGAAGCATTTGATGGAAGAGAATCAAAACCTTTGGGATTTCTCGCTAGTTTCCCGATTACCTTGAAAGGGAAGATAGTCAATGTCAAGGTAGAATTAGTTGATGCTAAGCTCAATTAAAATATTCTCCTCGGTCACAGTTGGACTCACGCTATGCTGTGCGTTTCGTCCACTCTCTTTCATGTCCTGAAATTCCTGCACGAAGGAAATATTGTTACTGTTGATCAATTGTCATTATTCACTTCTTCTTCCGAGAACAATGTTTCGTATGTGGATAAGATCCCTATTCCCTACGAGAGCATTGGGCCGGGTGTCTTCAAAAATCCTACCCTCATGGGTATTTTTCCTCTTCCTCCACCTAACACTGTTCAGATCAATATGAACTGTCGGTCCAATGACCCATGGATCATCCCTTTGCCTGAACAAGTTGATTTGTTTGGAGATTCGTTGCCTTTAAGTCCAATTGAGATTGATTATTGTGAACTTATTGCTGCTTCAAATCCTCTGCTTTCTGATCATGCTCCTTTGAGCATGTCTCTCGACGATTATTCTCAATCCCCTTGGCTCGGTGATTCAGATTCATCCGATCCATTGAAGGAGATATTTCCTTCAGATGAAGCCATCGTGGAAAGTATGTCTCTCAAGGATTTATCGTGGAATTATGGTCATCATCATTCCTCGTTCATGCCTGGCCTCGGGGCCATGTCTACGTGTCTTGAGAGGTTTGCATCTCAGGTTCCTTCTCCTCCACTTCAAACGCTTATTCCAACACGTGAAGTGTTTTTGGAGGGTAAATTGAGTAATATTACACAAACGATGCCTATTGACATTTTCGTCAAACCGAGAATCGTCGAGAACATCCATCTCAGGGTCACCTGTTCTTCAAATGAAGTTCAAGTTTATACTAGCCTTTTCCACAAGTTTTGTGACGTCTTTGCATGGTCCTATGAAGAAATTCCCAGCATTGATCCCAATATCATGGTACATGAGATTCCTACCTACCCTGGTTCGAAGCCTGTTCGTCAACGCCTTCATCCTGTGCACCCTCAGAACCCTGCCGCCATTAAACATGAGGTTGAAAAACTTCTCAACATTGGTTTCATCTACCCGATTCCCTTGACAGAATGGGTGTCCAGCATTGTCCCTGTAGATAAGAAAGAGGGTACCATTCGAGTCTGTGTTGATTATTGTGATATCAATCGGGCCTGTCCTAAGGATAATTATCCTACTCCCTTTATTGATCAGATCATTGATGAATGTGCTAGAAGTGAGATATTTTCCCTAATGGACGACTTTTCTAGCTACAACCAGATTAACATTCTCCCGACTGATCAACATAAGACTGATTTCATCTGTCCTTGGGGTACTTTCGCACATAATAAACTTCCTTTCGGCTTGAAGAATGTTGTGGCCACGTTTCAACAAGTGATGTAGTAATATTTTCACGATATTAAGCACATTTTTCGTCCTTATCTGGTTGACCTTCCGGCTCATTTAGCTAAGTGTAAGGACCATCCTGAACATCTTTTTCAGATCTTTCTTCGTTGTCGACGCTAAAATATCCGGCTCAATCCCCACAAATGCATCTTCTATGTTGATTCGGTAGACTCTTAGGGTTTATCGTGTCGAAAGACGGAATTCGCCTTGATCTGCTCAAAGTCGAGGCTATTATTAATCTCCCCTCTCCGTCTTCACTACATCAGTTGCAGAGTCTGTAGGGGAAGGATAATTTTTTATTCCATTTTATACCTAACTATGCCGAAGTAGCTAAAGGATTTACACAATTATTAAAGCAAGGTGTCCCATTCCTTTGGGATGAGATTTCTCATAAGTCTTTTGACACATTGAAGACGTTGCTTGTCAACGCTCCTCTGTTGTGTCCTCCGAACTATCATCGTAATTTTCCCCTTTATTTAGTTGCCTTTTTCAACACAATTGCCATGGTTTTGGTTCAAGACGATGATGACAGTGACGAGCATGTTATTTTTTACCTCTCTCTCGTAACCTTCTCGATACCGAAACATGCTATGCTCATGTCGAGAAGTTAGCATTAGCTGCGGTTCAAGCAGTTCAAAGTTTTCGTCATTATATTCTATTATGTATTGTGACTGTGATTTCAGAATGCAACCCCATGACCTATATATTATCTCGGTAGTTGTTGGGGGGAAAATACTCAAAATGGATTTTCATCCTCCAAGAGTTCGATTTGGTGTTTACTGCGGCCAAGTCCAAGAAATCACTCGTCTTTGCTGATTTGATCTATTCCCTTCCCTCTGACTCCGCTTCGTCTGGTTCTGAAGGACGGATTCCAGATGATACACTTTTTCTGATCTCCACCCTCGATCCTTGGTACAGTGATGTCATCGTATATCTTCAGAATTCTACTTTTAGATCTGAGTTAACGAAGGATGCTCACTAACGCATCCATCGTCTATCGCAACCTTATCATATAGTCGAAGATACACTCTACCATGTCAGAGTGGATTCCATTCTTTGTCGGTATTTGACACTCGAGGAGGCTGAGAAGGTTCTCAATGATTGCCACAGTGGCGCCTGTGGTAGTCACATGTTTGGCTATGCCACTGTACAAAATATTCTTCATGCTGGGTATTTATAGCCCTATATCTTCAAGGATTGCATTGTTTCTGTCCGTAAATGTCATGATTTCCAGATCTATCAGTGCAAGATGTGCGCGCTGCCTGCACATTTGCACCCTGTCATTACCGTTGGTCCCTTTGTGAAGTGGGGCATCGATTTTATGACGTCTAACCCTTACTCATCCGGGGAGCATGCTTATATTATCGTTGCCATTGACTACTTCACCAAATGGGTCGAAGCAATGCCTACACTTGCTGCCGATGGTAAGATGCTCTGTTCATATTTAATCATATCATTTCTAGGTTTGGTGTCCCTCAAGCCATCGTTACCGATCATGGTTCCCATTTTCGGCATTATATGGTGGCGGAGTTGACCTCCAAGTTGGGCCTGCATCATGACAGCTCAACGTCGTACTATCCTCGGGCCAATGGCCATGTTGAATATTTGAACAAATTTTTAGTCACTATGCTTCAACGTATGATTGGGATCCACAAATCCAATTGGCATCTCATGTTATTTTTGGCTCTCTGGGCATACCGAACTTCAGTCAAGGATGCGACTGGATTCACTTCATTCCAGCTTTTTTATGGTCTGGAAGCTACCCTTTCGATTGAATGTGAAATACCTTCACTCAAGTTGGCTTTTGAATTACTGCCCAACACTTCACCTAAAGAAGAGCATCTTCTCTACTTAGAGAGGCTGGATGAAACTCGTCGCTTTGCTGCCTTGGTCATCAAGGCACAAAAGAAGTGGGTCAAAGCCCATTTTGACCAGTCAGTTTCCCCTCACTCCTTTGTAGAAGGATACCTCATCCTCCTGTACGATCAAGCTCATGATAAGCTAGGGGCAGGAAAATTTCAACCCATGTGGCATGGGTCTTACATCGTTAAACGTGTTTTAAAGAATGGGACCTATGAGCTCATTGATTACGGAGGCCATCCTTTAGATCAACCCAGAAATGGGTTTTATCTAAAAAATTATTATGCATGAGTCATTCGTGCATGTTTTATGTACATAGAAGTTTTTTTTCATTTTTGTAGATTTTTGGCTTGGTGTGTTTTGCGAGCTTACCCCTTATGTCGGTTTTGCGGATGGTGCTTCCCACAGTACTCAGAACTTTTCTTCGGCAGCCTGGGTGATTTATGATCCTGCTGGTGAGTTGATAGACCTGCAAGGTATTTGTCTAGGATGAAATACAAACAATGTAATTGAATATAGTGCTGTCATTGAACTATTAACTGAGGCGATTACCCTCGTCATTAGGGCGTTGCTTGTAAATCTAGACTCTCAGCTTGTTGTTCTTCAACTTAATATGCATTATTCAGTTAGAAACCCTCACATTTTAGGATTTTATTTATGTGCTCGTTTGCTAGAAATACATTTTGATTATATCACATATCAACATATTCCTAGAAAAATGAATGCATTAACTGATACAGTGGCTAACATTGTATTGGATAGACATTTGTGTAATTTGTAAAATCATCATCACATGAGAAACTCGTATCAAATAGGAAAATAGATGTATATATATATCGAATGTTTGCATCAATGTGCACCATAAGTTTCAAAAATATGTGTGAATCTGTTACATCTTGAGACACCATGTCTCACAACAAAATGCAGAAATAAAAGCTTAGGTGTCTAATCAACATGATGATCATGATAGCATGTCACTTCCTGGACAAGCTGCCTCAGCAAGCGGTGAACTCGGTTTGAAACCCCTACAGTATGTCTTTTATACACACGAGGAACATTGTCAAAATGCGCATAGTATAGGACCCCACGGGCAATTCCCTCCAAGTTGTGCACGATCTCCTCCTCCTCACCTTGAGGGGCAACATCAAAATCACGAGGTATTCGCCTTGCTATCAGAGACATCCCTGCAGGTCTCTCTGGGCCTACATCTGAAAATGCATGGATTGATTGTCAGAACATACATACCAAAAAAAAATCATAATACTCATAAAATTAAAAATGAGTCTTACCAAGTGCTTCATCCCAATCCTCTCCTTCTGGGAGTGGGAGGTTCGGATCACCAGTGAAATATGTGCTAGAATAGGGCTAGTCCTCCACGATGATCAACTTTCAGCAGAGCCAATAAAATAAATCCAGTCTCTAGGACATCTTTTGACAACCCCCTGACCTTGGCATCAGAGCTACCCATCGAGCCATCCGTGGTTCCAGTACTGGTGGTGTTGGGACTATCACCTCCTGACGCTGAAATATTGGTAGCCATTCTAGAATGAACGATACCAGGATAGATTCATAACCAAAATTTTTCAATTTGGTCTTCTTTCATTTTGTCAGCTGACGTTTTATATTGATTGTTACTGCCTCTACCCAGTTGTAGATGGTTGGTGACAAGCAGTCTACAGCAAGAAGTAACTGTGTTTTTGTTGCTTCGTGCGGTGCTTGCGTCACTGTAGCTCGTGTGATCGTGTGTAGCACTACCCTTAGTGTTAAATCCGGGATAGTTTGGATATCCACCTTCCCACTTTTTGATCCTTTTCGTGCTCCCAGGCATACCCTATCAATCACCATGCCCATGCTCTCCATGGTGGGTCGGGTGCCAGTCAAGATTGGTGCTACCCCCCTCCACAATAATCCTGTTATGAAATAGATATTAGAAACATCAATCTCAAGCTCCTGATCTTGAAGAATGAATTTTTCTTGATCCTCATCCCAAATACTGATCAAGTATTGCAGCAGCTCTGGTAGTTCTAAGGAACGGTGTCATGAAGAACTTTTTCAGTCCATAGTTCCTGAGAGCTTCCATGCATCTCTTATTTTCCATGGAAAGCTTGTCTTCTTCATTGTGTTCCTTTTCCTTCCACTCGATCACATTTTTTCTTCTTTTCACCTGCAAACATGTTCATATGGACATTATTAGCCAAATAAAAAGCTGAAATTTGTGAAGTATAGGATCATAAATCCTGCATCGTGAGTTCAAAAAGTTTTTCACGGTTGGCGCGACTATTTGGGAAACAGTTGCGCCAATGGGCGCGCCTTTGTTTAGAAAATCAAGCGATTGGTGTGAGTTTGTGCCTGAAACTCGCGCCGACCGCCGTGCCCTAATTTTCACAATTTCCCCCTCTGAAATCAAAACTGACGGTTGCAGGTAAAGAAAGAATGCTTAAAATGTGGGGAAATATGTCGGCTCTTACTTGGAACTAACAAATTCGAGATTGGTCTGCTGGATTGCCTACTATAGTTGCCACAAAATCACAAGGTAAAATGGATCACTATTGCTCCACAAGAGGTAAAAGTGAAAAGTAATTGTTTTTTACCATTTTTGGCATTTTCTAACTTTTTAGATCCCTAATTAGGTTTTAAGACATGTTTTTTGATTATTACATTATGTTATTTCGAGAAATGGATTTTACGTTTGTTTCTTGTGCAGTGACAGGTCTTGAATGCGATAGTGATGAAGTCACCAGTTGTATTTTGTACTTTTTCGGACTCGGTAAAAACATGAAAAAGTCACTACTAGAGTCATCTTTCAGCTCTTTTCTCACTCTCTAAAACTGAAAATATTGCCAAGACTCTTGTTGTTTTGAACTCGTTAAATGGCTGCGAAACGATATCTACCCAGTATATGTTTACCCCTTTTTTGGGATGGGATAGATTATTGACGAAAAAGGAATACCTTAGCCTATCAAGACTAAGAGGTTCTCTTAGATATTGTTTTCTACCTTTTTGGATCTGAGAGACTACTTACGAAAAGGGACAGGATGGAGTTTTATTTTCCGCTTCTTTTCAAACTCTCTAAACATGAAAAGACGTCGAGTTCTTCCTTTATCAGACTCATTAAAACCTGATGACAGCGGACATCGTCACCATGACGTTCATCAAGTTCCTCCTTCCTAGGGCTCGTAAAATGTACTAGGTTGGATTTGTCCGAAGGAAAAACTTACAACGCAAGCATATGCTATCCCCTTCAAGCTTGTTTTCAAAAATAATTGGGGTAATGGTGGGGGGAAATTGAACTAGATTTTAGTTGGGTTGGCAGTATGTCGCTCTTGAACATGACACTCATCTACATTCACGTCGGGTTGGGGACATCTCATTTCGTCATATTTTTCCTCCATGGGTTTGGATAATCTGTTTTGACCTCTCATCTGCTCTTTTCCACGTCACCATGACCACATATCCCTTGATGTCAAATACTACCGAATCTACAGCTGTGTCGCTGATATGTTCAAGAGAAGTTTTCCTCTGCAGTTTTCAGCCTCCCTTTGATTCTCTTTTGTTCTTGATTCACTATCATTATGTTACTCTTTCTCGTGTCGATGATATGGGAAACATTATGGCCCTCCTTCGACCAGGTCACTTCCTGTCGACTTCAGCTCATTATCCAGGAATTTGATCTAGAGACTCCCTACCGGTAACTTGGAGCCTGCATGCCTCAATGGCAGGTTCTTTGCATTCAACAATAGGTCCACATCATTAGCCTTCGATCGAGTGATTATGTAGGTGTTCAACACCAGCTCACTATTCACATTCTGTGGATTGCACCCTTTGTACCTTGAGAGCCATTGTCATTATTGGTGGTTTATCTCACACTTTTTAACAACTTTTATCATTGGCTGGTAATCAAGTGACTTTCCTGCATGTTCAACTTCAGCTCACATATTCACATGCTTGAATTTGTATTTGTTCGAATCGAGATGGAGCGCAATACCCTGGGTTTTGTTTGATAAAATCCAGGCTGCAGGATATTATGGTGTACCATGATTTGTTGCATGAATCTTTTGATTGGATGGTTGTGACCATACCTGAGTCTATTTTTTGATCCTTACTGCTGGATGGCTATGTCCATACCTCAGATCTTAGTTCATATATGTAATCTATTATGGATGGCTGCGCCCATGCCACATGTTCATGTCTCAGAGATATCTGTTTTACTTGTAATTGCAGGTTTTTTGACAACAATGTTTGGTTCGAACACATTCTCGTAAATCATTTCACCCCTTCCTCTCTCTCAGACCTCATGCTTTAGGGGGAATCTATTACACAACATTTTTTTAGTGTCCCTAGAATCCCCATCCCGCACATCGGAGGCTCATTTCTGTGATCAAAATAAAGTGTCATGCCTTGCAAATACCATCATTTCATCCCTTGCCATGAGGACAACATTCCTTCTTTTGACCATTTCCTGAACATACCACTAAAAACACCTGTTTCTACCTTAGCGTTGGTAGCCCATTATGTGCTTGCACCGATGAGGTATATTAACACTGGTCCCCGTGCCTGCTGGCGCTCTCTCTCAGTTAGCTGCCCACGCCAATCTGTTTATGGAAAGTTTTTTAAAAATGAAGTTTCGATCACAACAACTTCATGGATGATTCATAGGGAGTGGTTCAATTGAATAACCACGAACTTCCTCCTTTGGCCTCTTGTTTCCACATTTCGGGGAAACCTCCCAAGGGATAAGGCCTCCCTTCCACCATAGTAGGGATCCAAACCTCCTCCTCTCCCTCTATAAATATAACCATCCTCCATTGATGAATCTAGCTGAACTGAAGATGTTATAGCAGAAACGTTGGAGAGATTTCTATTCAAGATAGAACAGAAGAGTCCCTCATTGAGAGAGCTTAGGCTTGTACCTTCATCCCTTCCGAATTCCATGACAATCATCGAGACGCATTTCAACTGAACCCTGCTGAAGGAGGCTGTGACATCAAGGCTTGGTTGTAACTCTTTCTTCTATTAATACATATGTATGACTATTGTTAGGTTCCCATGTCACGTTGATGTATTTTATTGATGTAATATTCTTAAACCTCCTTGATTGGCTAGTAATTATGAATGAGATTGTTGTTTTGTATGCTGCTCTTGTTTTTTGATCTTGTGTAGGTATCCAAGTATCGCTGCGAAAGGATCGTGACTTGACGAGACAGGAATCGAGAGGCCACCACTACAACAGACACAATGACAGCGTTGGACTCCAGGTAGGTCGATCTACCTTGCCTATTTCATTCAGTAATTAGGAACCTACAATCTATTTTTTCCTTTTGTTACTAGACCCACTCTAGGGCTAGAAGGATCATCTATGTCTGCAGAGAGGATTTACTTCCATAACATGAACTCTGACCAACCCATTACCATTGACCTCAAAATTCAGACTCAGTCCCGTCAGTATAATAAGGCCCCCGTTATGTCTGCCCTCGATCCCCCTACTTCAGGTCCCACAGAGCCTCTTTCAACACCCAATGGTCCTTTACAGATCCCTCAGCCTAAGGCAGAGGTTCATACCAAGATCCCCAAGGGACCATTCCGCTCAAATGTTGCTTCTGGTAAAGCTGCCCATTCGTATAGTATAGTAGGTGACTTGTTGCAATCCCCTACTACCATGTCAATGATGGAAGTCATTGATTCATGCCCATCACAACGAAAAAATCTACTAACTGCCATGGGTGATGTGGATCCTTCAGATGATCATTTGATTTTCTCTGATGTTGACCAGTCTGGCTATCCCCCCCTTCCTGCTTCCATCGCCTTCCAAATCCCTGTCAAGATCTACAAAGCCACCATCTCCCGTTGTATCATTTTCGAGGGGGCATCCACCTGCATGATGTCCACTTCAGTTTGGAAGAAACTCGAATATCCTGAGTTAGCCCCTTCCACTATCACCTTCCGAGCGTGGGATGGCCACTCTTCCCAGCCCCTTGGGATGTTCCGCAATTGTCCCATTACTCTTACGAGCAAGACAATTTGTGTTGACGTAGAATTCATTGATGCCCCCTTAGACTAAAACAATCTATTGGGTCATAGCTACACTTATGCGATGTCCACTTTCCCATCTTTGGTTCACTATAAGATGTGCCTTCATCACAACCGAAGTATCAAACCTCCTGTGAGTCCATTATCTCTTCGGTGGCAAATAAACAAGCATTTGAACCTTCGACCAGTGTCTCACTCGGAGTCTATAAATATTCATATTTTCTTGGTTCTTTCCCTGGTCTCTCTCCTCCTTTCTCTGACCCTAACTCATCGAATGTTTGCATGATTCAATCATCTCGGTTTGACCTCAAACGGACCAGTTCGACTAGTCAGCAACCCCGCCCTCTACAACCTGCTCTTAGCACCTCGACTCAGCCTTCAGGACCCCCTCCTCAAGGCCCCTCATCCATAGCTGGTGTGCATGAGCCTATCTACCCTCCTGGAATGGTTCCCCCTGGCCTTAACCATCTCAGAGCCATCCCACCTGGCCACTATCCTACCTGCTCAGCCCAAACCTTATATTGCTTTTACCCCAGTCCAATCGGTCGCCATTACCCCTCCCTTTACTTCTGTGCCTCAGCCACCTCAACATGAACCCTCTCTTGTTGCGAAAGCTTCAGGTGAGGGGGGAAAAGCCCGCAACAAGGCACCTAAAGACAAGGCTGCCCAGAAAACCCCTGCTCCTCCTCAGCTTCCAAAGCATACCCCTTCATGTGATTTGTGTGATGTTGTCAGTCATGCCACCCATACCTATCCTAAATTTCCTCATCTCAAGCCCATGGTCAATGAAGCATTTCCTGAGTCTGATATCTAAGAGGTCCATGTCACCTTACCTCATTCTACCTTTCGGTGTGCAGGTGGTCGAAATCCTACCCAGAGCACTCCCTCTAGCAGTGTTTGTTTGATTTCTAACTTGCATTCAGGTTTCCAACATTGTTAATCATCCTCTCATTTTTTGTCTTGTGGCACCTTGAAGATGGACCCCCCGTCCACACCATATATTGGTTATTCTGATGGTGCGAGTTGCTACTCCCGGAATCTAGCCTCAGCAACCTAGGCCATTTCCACCCCCTTGCATTCAATTATTCTCTCTAACAATGTATGCATTGGTACTTCCACCAATAACCAGGCCGAATATGATGCAGTGCAAGGTTTATTAGCCGATACCCTTTCCCATCGCATCCTTCACCTTCATGTTCATTTAGATTCCCTGCTTCTTGTCATGCAATTGAATGGTGTCTATCGTGTGCATAACCCAGTCCTTTTTAGAAGATATTTACGAGTGAAGCTTTTGATGCGTGACTTTGAAATCATTACATTCAGTCATGTACCTAGAGCAAAAAATCACTATGTAGATAGCATTGCAAGCAATATTATAGATTGGAATTTATCACATGCATTTCACACAAGACAATAACAATAAACCATAAAATGATGCATATCCATTATGTGTGTCGTTCAAAATGTTTTAGAGTCCATCAACTCTGATACATATGACATGCCAATAGCATGTTACAAAAAATCAAAATTGTGGGCACCACATGCCCCTACATCTAATCACTATCTAGAGGGTCCCAAGCCAATGGCTCGGCTCCGACAGCTCGTAAATTGTGCATCCCCTATCCGGCCATCACCATGAACTACATGATCCCTCACCACTCTGACGGTAGACCAATACATGGCTCTATGTACTGGTCATCAAGATCTTGCCATCTGCGATATGAAACACCGGTTAGTAGCCTCTCACATCTATGAAAGATGTCCTCCAGGAGGGCAAATGCATCCTCATTTGGTGGAACCCTCAACCCACTAGGTGCTGCAGTCCCTGATATTGCAGGTTGTCCCATATACCCGACTGGTTTCACCGGTGCTATATCTGCATACCAAAAGTGAATGAATGAGTACCATATACAATATTCTGAAACTTTAAAATGCACATAAAAGGTTAGCAACTTGTCACTTATCATCGGGCCCCCATGCTCGACCTGGCGACGGTGGCAAGTCTGAGTCCCCATGATAACTTATCCCACTATAGGGATAGTCGTCTATGTACAGTGGCATCTGATCCCATTGAGCAAAAAACTCAGGTTGGAACACTCGTCCGACTGCCCCACCTCCCCCTCTACACAGTAGCAGCCCCCAACAGCGCATCCTTGGCTCTCTCAAGCCCCCCTAGATCTATATGCAAGGCCGAAGCGTCGGGATCTTCTCAAAGAAGAGCAAGCATAGCACTATGCCATATGCACAGTCGTGGTTCACCTATCGCTTGCATAGCGACAATTTTCATTTTAATGACGACAACATAATTTGGGCCCACCCATATTAGGTCCAACTCAACACACTCTCGACAAGCATCATCTAACCCCTAGTGATGTGGTTGAGCACCTGGTTGCCCAAAATGCACATCACCGCTGCAGCCACAGCACGAGTCTCTAGCCACTGTAGATCTCCGATCGGTATACGTGTCCCCTTCACATGGAGACCCAATCGAAAATGGCGCTCTACAAACTCCATAATTTTTTGCCCCCGTGGTAACACTAGTTGCATATTTCCCACTATCCCAAGTGGCGGGAGACCAGTTAGAAAATGTATATCCTGGACAGTTAACTCGATTTGGTGCCCCTGCACTATAAATATCTCATGATCCGGATCCCAATAGCTAACAATCCGGGCCAACAAGGGTTCTCCACAAAATTTAGGACCCTAAACCTGGCCAATGAAACACGGACACCATGATCCTCCTGGATCTCATACCGTAATGTGTTCAAGTCTCTCTCTCTCTAGTTGATCCTCAACTCTACCATATCTGCACAAAACCATCATGTTTGTTAGTATACAGAAAGGAAATAATACATTATAACCATAAAAACCCATCTCTCAGCCAAAAAACAACACCAAAATCCCTCTCTCTGATAGGTCGCAGTTTTCTTCTCAAAACCTGCTACCCAGGTCGCAACTATTGCCCCAAAAAGTACGAACCGACCCTGAAGAAGAGCATGGGTCTGTTCTTGAGCCCTGGGTACCTAAACTGTACTTTTAATCCACTGAAATGAAAGAGTAGGGTTAAGCCTCTTACCTGCAACTGATAGATCTTGATTCCAACAGTCAGTTTGTCCGTTATGATCACCGTAAGATTTAGGGCCTTTTCTCCTCTCTACATTCACCACAGCTACACTTACAAATGAATCAAATTGGAGGGAAAACGCCTTATTAAAAGAGAAACCCCATATTTTTCTTTCGCCAGCTACGACCAAACCATAGCTCGATTTGACAATTCATCAACACCGTTGGAAATCTCTCACCGAGCTCTCAAATGGGTATCATTTCATTTTTTGTTATTTGATACTTCACCTAGACACATTTTTTCCAAGAGAGGTCACTTCACCACTCCTCAAAATTGAATTTCTTCACTTCCAACACTTGTACTTAGGGCACCAATTTGCCTTCATGCTTTTCCATGCTCGTGTCGATTTTCGTCATGAGTAACCATGTTGTACTCATGTTTTTATGGTCCCCACCCAACCTGTTCTGTGTGGCAGCATCATCAAGTCACCCTTGTTTAGAGCATACGAGTTGAGTCATCATCGCATCCATGGAGTCTGTTTCGAGTCCCTTTGTATCCCACCATAGTCCTCCATCCTTCATTGATTTTTCCTCTCTCGTGTCACAAATTTTGGCCTTCAGTCATACTGTCCCCTATCCCCTCCGGTGTCAATTCAGTAGCTGGCAAGTCATCCATGCCCTTTATTCTCGAACAAGGAAATTCGTCAGCCCACTACTCAATACCCCCCCATTCCGCCATCATCCCTGGTATTAGTCTATTAGTCGCTCTACTATTATCCCTCGTGCCTTAGTTAAGGATCACTTATTGCCTCACCTATGGCAGACCTCCTTCTGTGGACATCATCTTATTCATTCTAGAAGACAGGTCTAGAGGGCAGTGTACCTTGGTTCCAACTTCCACTCTTGTTTGGTGCCTCGGATCAGGCAAAGGGACCCTTTATTTCCCTTTGACTTGATTTCTTCTTAGTTCTAGCTCCTCATGGCATGATCGAGATTCGTATACTTGATGGTTTAGTGATGTAGCAGATTGTACCAGTGATTCTCAGGTGTGTGTGAGATGTTTCAGACCTCATGAGGGGGTGGCCCTTCAGGTAGCCCCCCACATGCTCATATGACTTCTCTACTACAACCTTGGATGCATCTCCATATATTTTATGGTTCTGACCTCAGACGCTTGCAACGCCTTTTAGTTTGCATCTATCATTCATATTTTCAGATCCCTATCATGTTTTACAGGGCCTCTTTGGTTGTACTTATATCTCATATACTCAGATATCATTGTGTAAGTACTGGTTGTTGTCCTAGGAAAAATATGTATTTGGGATCCATTATCAATTTTTTATCTAGCCCATGTTTATGCCAACATGTACTATATAGTCCAGTCCCTTGTTTACTAGACGCATCATTCTTTGTACTTTGTTATCTCGGTAGGCATAGCTATGCCTCCCCCACCTGATGTAGAATAGGTACTCACTCATAAAAGATACTTATGACACCTATAAGTCTCACCTCCTCAAGGTCTTATCCTCTCGTGCTTTAGTCTACCTTATATTTCTCTCTCTCTGACTCCCCCTTCGGTGTCTAGTTATTGAGTTCTTATAACGTACTTCGGTCATACGATTAGCTCCTAACGCTCGCACGTTGGGGGGAAATCTGTTACACCAATTTTTGGTCATCTAACCTGTTACTATTAGATGGACTAAAGTACACCATGTAAGACCAATTTTACCCCAGTAAAATTTCTTTCACTATGTAAAATAACTTAGTAATCCATACTTTATTAAGTTGTTTATGGTCTAAACAGGAAACCCCATGAGGAATAATTGAATAAATCCTTTTTTTTTTTTTTTCCTCAAGGGATAATTAATTAAACAACAATTTGATTAATATTCCTGGTCATATTTTACCCAAACCAGGAAAATTAATTAGATAAATCATTATTTATCTTTTTTATTTTTCTAGGAATAATTATTTAAAACATTATTTTAATAATATTCCTTGTTAAATTTGACTAAATCATTTATAAATAATTGAATAAATCACTATTTATTTAATTAATACGCAACCACATTCTTAAAATAATAAATAAATCATTTATTTATTTATTATTTACAAATAAAGGGATTTGAACAAATTCAAATTCCTTTTCCCTCCAACAAAAACAATAAAATATTCCATAAAAGTTGGATCTAGATTTGGTTAATAATAATTTAATTATGCACCAATATCTAGAATAACTCAATATTTTGTTATAAATAGAAGGGTTTTTCCATTCATTCACTACCTTTTTTTGCCTAAGGATCACCCTGGATCTATACTTTTGGTTTGACTTTGATCCTCCATCATTGTCATATTTTCTTACTTTTTACTTCTGAACTCCCCTTGAGTTCCATTTTTTTCTGGGTTTTCTACACCATCAAGAGAGAGAGATCTTAGATCTGAAGCGCTGAGGACATACAAGAACCCATCCCATTGAGGGGGACTGGTAACATATTTCTATGTTCCCTTCCCAGGTGTCATAATACAAAAATTCTTTAAAAATATTCTTGTCTTGTTCATTGGATGCATGTAGAAACTCTCACTGTTATTTGTTGTTTAATATCTTTAACTGCATAGATTTGGATTTCCGTAGAATTTATTTGATCACTAACTATAGATATAAGGAAATTGACAACCATATTTGATATTAGGGCTGTTTGTTATGCACAACTAAAGTGAGATTTTTTTCGTACGCTTGTGATTAGAATTCACACTAACAGTTAACATTGTCAGTTCCTTCCTGAATTTGTAGTGCCTTTACAACTTGACTTATGTAGACATATTTTCTTCCTAATTCAAGCAATGGAATTGATATTTTCACCTTTGAAAGCTCATTTTCAAAGTTAAAATAGGTTTGAGATCTTTCCACTTCTTTAATACTTACCTCTTTTTTTTTAGGAGTTTGTTTCTGAGGGGTTTCTTTTTGAGGTGTTTCTTTCTGAGTGACTTCCTTTGTTTGAATAGTAGAAGGTGTATCAATGGATGACTTTTTGGGAGGGTTTGTTGCTGTCTTTTTGTTTCTTAGGTTTTATTGTTTATGTACTTCCATAATATAATTTTGATATCCTTGTTGATAATATGGTGACTTTGCAAGAATATCCTTTGGTAATGAAGAATGAAACATATCTTGTTCCTCTTTTGTTAGAAAAACAAGGTCTGTTTCACCTCCCCCAAAAATATTTATTTGATCTTCTTCTAGTTCTTGCATAGTATCTGATTCTTTTTCAGCAAAATTTTCTTGGAAAGGGGTTCTGATTTTTTGATCAACTTGACCTATTTTTTCTCTTTGTTTAATATGAGGTTGTGTTCTTCTAGAATTTGGATTTCTAATTTGAGGTCCCCCTTGTGGTTCCATAGGAGGTGTTCTATCTTCCACAAACACACTCTCCATCATTTTTTCCATAGTTTTAACTAGATGTCTAGTTTTAAGTCTAATGAAGAAGAAGGTTCTTCTTTGATAGTGACTCTTATTTCAGTTTTCAAATTATCTCTTTTGGCTAATAAATTATCCTCTACACTAACATCGTTACTTTTCATCTCTTCAAGTGTGGTTGGGTTTCGTTCTCTTAACTAATAGGCCATATCAACATCAAATACTTCTAGAAAGTGAATTAGGGCCAATCCAAGTGGGGGTTTTATTGTAGCTAGGATAGAGTTGTAAACATTGTTAAATGTAGTGCAATAATCCTGGACAATTTCATTTTGGGCCCTTCTTAAAACTACATATTTTACAAGAATTTGAAGGGGGTTCTTATTAAATTCCCATCTAATAATAAAAATTTGATGGAATTGTTGCAAATATGTAATACTTCCAGATGGTAAGGTTCTATACCATTTATTTAATTCCTCCATTAAAATTTATGAAAACATCCTCATTTTCACATCATCATAATATACTTCTTCTAGATCAGAGAAGTCATTTATCCTATCAATGTGTTTTTGATTAGTTATAGGACCTGTACCATCAAATTTTGGTATTATCTGTGCATAGTTTTGTGGCATGTCATGTAATGGTGCTTGTAATGACAAAGTAGCATATCATCCCACCATGACTGGAATATGATTTGTGGATGATGTTGTAGTAGTGGTTGATGTAGGAGGTGGAGGGGTTGTAGAGGAATATGGGGATGTTATAGTATGTTTAATTGGTATATTGGGAATAAAATTTGAAGCTGGAAGAGTGGTGGATGAAAATGGAGTGATAAATGATGCTGGAATAAATGTAGGAATTGGAAATGAAGAAGGGGTAATAAAAAAAGAGTGTTGATCAATACCTTTGATAGTCCTATTTAATATTCTAACAAGATCTTCAATTTTTTCAAACTGATCTACAGTGTCTTTATCAGATTGTGAAGAATGTGCCTTTTGGAATTTACGAAAAGGTTTCAATTGAGTTTCATCAAAAACCATCTCAGGTGTAATACTCTGTAATTTAGATATGAAAAGATGACTCTCGAAATGGAATTCAAAATCAATATCTTCAATTGTGACAAGAATTTATGGCAAAGAATTAGTTCTTGACAAGGAGCTACTACTAGCTTGACTTTATGTGGAATTCATTTTCCTACCAAATTTTTAGGATCTCCAACAATTTTAGGAGGGTTAGGATATAGATTAGATCCAGTATATGTCCTTTTTGGAGCCATATCTACAATAGTATATTTACAAATGTAAACTATTCAAAAATTTAAGTGAAAAAAAACCATAAGAAGATCTGTTTCCCAACCACACACTTTGAAATAGATTTAAGAATAAAAATAAATGTTACCAGGGAAAAGTTGATTTTAAATATGATGTATTCGAGTTCTTTCCCATGTATGGTCACCACTCTGTAATTTCTCAAGGTTGTGAGAGAAACCCAGAGGTAATCAAAAAACCACTTTGGAAGCTGGGATCTAGCCCTTCCAACTTCATAGAGGGATCTCTCTTTATGATTTATATTTGTTGATTAAAGGTATTAGGCTAGTTATTGAGTTCAAGGGTTTATTTTTGAAAGATTTGGTTGAAACTTTTAAGAATAATCCATTTGCGTGATGAAGTCATAAAATTTGAAGTAAATCAAGTGCAAATATAACAGATGAAGTGTTGCAGGGCAAGGTAGGCGAATTATTGGATCTTTTAGAGCATTTGTGGAGTGGATTGGAGGAAAATATTAGGAATCAATTTAATATAGAGCATGTTGGGATGAATTCTATATTTAATATCAGAGAGAAAACATGAATATTGTTTATAAGCGAGAGTAGAGTGTATTTAAAAAAAGTCAGCACATAATTTTCTTTAAACAATATAGATAAGAATAACATATGGAAAAACAGAGAAATAATAATCACAAGAGGAAAGACATCACCAAATTATCTGACACATGAATCTTGGAACAAATTTCTGTATTTCTGAAAATGATCACCTTTAGCTAAGTGAACAACTTTACATAAAAATACTTCTTTCTTCATATAAGTCCCGACAAAATTACTTTGAATTATGAACTATTTATACAATATTTTACAAAATATATTGATTTAAAATATCAAGATTCACTCAAAATATATAAAATTGTTTACATAAATGCTAAAAAAATATAGGACACTGAAGATACTGAATCTGGCTGGAACTATCTTCGAGGGTTGTTGTTGATGTCTAGATCTGAAAAAAACTGCCTTCTTGTTGCTTTCCTCTTTTAATCTTGATGACTACTTTACTCTAGTAGCTCACATAATTTTTCCCATCTTTGTTCATTTGGAACTGGTGACTTGATTAACCTTCGACAACTTTCATCTACCTCATTATACTTTTCGAAGGTTGGTTTAACTAGAAACAAATGACAGATCTCATGGTTAATCAGTAAGTCATATTTGAGGCCCTCCATGAATGCTTTCCCTGTGATTGTACCTCTGATCTTGGAAAACTTTGATTTATCTATAGCAATAATGTACATTTTTGTCTAAAAATCCTCAAGCTAGATTAACTTACCTCCCATTCCTTCCAGTCCAGGGAGACCTTTCTGATTCAATACATTATTTTTTTTGTGAAACCTCTGTGTAGTAATCTCCAAACTGTTACATTTGTTTTCCAATTGTAGCATCAATTTTTTCTTGGAGAGGACCCTTCTTACTTCCAATATGGTATATGTTTGGTCTTCTATATCCAATTCTTCGAACTCTTCTCTTATTTTTGAATTCAAAATTTTTATCAGAGCAGTGGCTATCAGTTCCAAGGTCTTTGTTCACATTAGCTATCAGTCCTTTTGATTTCTACACTAATTCATCTTGTTCAAAGATGATTTTGATTGATGGCCATATCTTAGTGATAACTTCATTTATCTCCACCAAAATTCTCTCATTAGCTTGTGAAATAGTGTCCGCGATGATGGTTTGGTTCTCCAAATGCTCAATTATCTATGTGAGCTGGTATGTCTTATGTAATTCAACTAGATAAGTGTTATCCACTTTTATTTTATGCTCCTGCAAAATATTCAGTTTTTCAGTTAATTTCTCAATCTCTTAACCTTTAATGTAGTGGTGGATTTACCCTTTTTTGTTGAAACCATTGCTGAAGTTGATGCTTTTGCAGTTGCTATACTTATTACGGGTATTGTGCCTACAATGGGAACTGTTATGAGTGGAATAATTGTTCCTTTTCTTTTAAAAATTTCACCAACTCAACCTGCATTTTTTTAATCTGGAAATTTTGTTCAATGATGATTTTGAACATGTCTTCTTTATCTTGCTCTATTTTTCCAATTTCTTTTGCCTTCAGATCTTCATTGGATGGAAGCGAGCTGCGTCCTCAATGCTGCTATGTCTACATTCTTACTCTTTATATTTTCCTCAATTTTTTTACACCTTTAGGATCATATCCTAATTTTATCGCTAAATCCTCCAATGATTTAATATTTGTGTGTTTGGCTAAAGAGGATATCTTCTCAAGATTTAATTTATACTGCATATTAGTGACTGAAGCTTGCAATTTTGAAGCTATCATTGCCTTTCTAGTCAAGGTGAAATAAAACATCTCACCTGTTTGTTTGTGCATGTCCATTTGATCAATATGATGAATTTGATTAGTGTAGAAGGAAAAGACAATCTTCTTATAGTCATCTGCATTTTTGGGAGCAGTGACTGATGCTTGGAGGAATGCAATTTGCATTTTTCCTTTCTCTCTATCAAAGGCATAAAGAATATTTTTTTGTGAAGTTGTTGTTTGTTTCCAAAACTGTGTATTAGTATTAGCCTTGAGAATATCATTTTTCTTTTCAATTTATTTTTATTTAGCAAAAATACTTTGGTCTTTCTTTGTGATGAAATTGGTGTATCTGCTGTTATTGGGGTCATAGGAGTTCCAGGAATGATCTCCTATCCCCCTGAAACTGATGGTGTCCATAAGCATGTTAGACCAATAGGTTTTTGTTGTTCTAAAATTTATTTATATGTATCTCCCAGTTCTTTGGTCTGCTGTCTCTTATTGTACACTTTGAAATCCTTTGCTGAAATTTCTGATACTGAAGGGGAAATGTTTTCCTTGATTCTCTTTTAATTTTTTTCCTGAGGTACTGGTGTATGTGAAGTTGACAGTACCTGTTCTTCGACCTCCTGTAAATTATTCTCTTGTCACTCTTCTTGATTCATATACTATTCTATCTCTGGTCTGGGAGTGTGGGTATAAATAACATACTTTTTTTTCTAACCTTAATTTTGAAATTACTCCAAAAGGATCATAGGACCATGTAAAATTTTACTTGAAATTCATTTGCTTTAAAATTGCATCTAAATCTTGTCCTGTTGATCTTGCATTACATATGAAGAGGCCAAGTTGAGTCTTTATCTTGAACTGTACCTTCTTCTTTGCTACCAAAAAGTGTAGATGGTCCATGTCGATCATCTGCCTAATATATTCCAAGGCAATGATGTGAATTGGCACAAAATTGGGGAGTTTGTATGGGGGTAACTCACACCCATAAAATCTAATCTTTGTGTAACTCTGGTATAAATATCAATCCCCTCTCTCATTTTTGTCACTTATGTGCATTATTCTCTTGATATTTGGGTGTAGTCTTGGTTCTGCATCATTGTTTAATAAACTGGAAGCCACATGTAAAAATTGATCTACAAAGTCATTGAATGTGTATTCATGTTGTTCTTTCTGACCGGGGAGGTCCAGTGAATAAATAATTGAGGGTTTCCTTGGTTGTCTAATTTATGTAGGTGGAAATAAAACTTGTCTGATTGATAGTAGAGAAATAAATATACTAAGACAGAAGCATATTTGAGTACTCCTTGAATTGAAAACTTCATGAACTGTTCATGGATGGCTTCTGCTAAAAAATCATTGTAACAAAAGAGGATAGGGGGTTTTTCACTTGTAGAAAATACATAAAGAAAGGCTAAAATGGTTTGATCGACCCATTGGTCAGAGTGGTAACCTAAGAAACATGAAACCATGGATATTATTTGCTTGGTTATCTCAGGGAACACAAAGGAGGGATAAGGAGGGTGTGTTTTGGGTAATTGAGCACTTTCTGGTAAGAAAGTATCAAATATTTTGGCCCTATGTGGGAAATCAAGTTTGTTGTATATCTCCATGAGAAAATATGGGTGAAAGGGTTGTATGGTATTAGGGTTTGGACTTGGGGCATTTATGAGATTGAAGCTTCATTAATGGAAAAGTGAACTTCTTTGTTGTGGGCCACAATTTCCCTATTACTTGGAATGTATCTAAATTGACACCAAGTTACAAAATCAAGGAAATAAAAGGTTTGGGGAAAGATGAATTGTGGCAAGAATGAGTTCGAAAATCCCAATTCATCATTGAGGTCAAGATATTTTCGTTTGATCCAATTGTGGAGTTTGTAGAGATAAAACTCATAATTGGTCTCTGCAACTTGGTATAATTGGTCAACCAGAGGTTGATGGTCTAAATCAACAGTTAGAGGTATCATGGGGTTTTCTTCAGGTGTGGATTTTTTGTTTGAAGACATAATTCATAGGAATGGATTTGATTGTAATTACTTGATGGATTGTTATTTGAACAAATGAATGAGGAATTGGATATGATCCTGTTTGTGTGGTATCTTTTGCGCTCTGTGAGAGAGTTACAGTGTTTGAAAAATATAATTTTCAGTGAAGAGTGGTTCAATAATTTGGGATATGAGGATTTTATATTTTACTGTGAGTAATATTGTCAAATTTCCATTACCATGGAGCGTGGGTGGGGGGGGGGGAAATTTATTATCAAATGGTAAATTTCTAATGGGAAATGAGAAAGGTACACTTGGAACTCAGGTATTGGGTAAAATTTTGAAACATGACAATGGGGAAGTGGAGCGATAGGAGTAGGGTCAACTTCGGGTGGTCAAGCAGTAAGTGGAAGTGAATTAGGGGGAGCCCCGAGGGGGGTAGCAGCGGTAAAGGGTATTTGGAGGAGGGGATGTGGAGTGGATGAGGAGGCGACAAGTAGCAACAATAGATTTGGGAGACCTCTGCTCTAGATCCCCCCTATTGTATAACCACCAGATGGGCTTGGGGGGTGCAGAGTGGTGTGTCCGCCATTGATCTAGACAGGCTAGATAATAATCGTTGAAACTTACAAAATATTTATTACAATGTGACAAAATGTCAATTCACACACTTTATTACTTCAAATTAATCTCGATTAAGGCATGATTAAACTAATTAATCACACTTAATCAAGAAAACCAAGAACACACTTTATTACATTACTAATCACGCTTAAATGCTGTGATTAGTATAATTAAACTTTCTAATTTTTCTCTAATTTCGCACTTAGGCTAGCGAGCCTTTATTTTTGTTTTTAATAAAAATATTATTTATTTAAGTAGAATTTAAACTAGCTCACTTATTTTGGGGTTTTCTTCATTTCTTCATATTTTATTTTATTATTTTCTTTCACAAATGATTTTTTTTTTATCCCCTTTTTCTTTCTATTTTTATTTTATTTTCTTGGAAATAATTTGAAAGATGAAATATTATTTACAACATCTTTACACAAACCAACATATATTTATCAATCTATCCTATAAAATATAGGACCCTAACACTTTCTACCATACCATTACCATGTAGTATTCGAAGGCCATTCTCTCCAATATGTCATTGTATTTGATGCCACAACATAGTCTTTTCTCTAGAGACTACAAGGTTTTTTTTCTCCACTTTCAAGAATAACAAAATTGTTGCACCCATCAGTAATATTAGTTCCCAATATCTTGTATAGAGTTTTGATTTGAAATTCCCGCGTCAATACTAATGCTCCTCGAACCATCTTATAGGTATATTTCTTGAACATTGTCTTTACACCTGTATCATCCATATTGCTTACAAAAATGAGAATTCTGGCCAATCTTGGAATGTGCAAAAAACTAGGAAGTGTTCTAATCCTTCCACCTAGCAACGTCAAATTGGATTTTCCTCATCCTAGGATTTTGGTCTTCATATCATCACCTAGGAATACATCACCACCATCACATTTCTCATATTCATAGAGCCACTCCCTATGGAGATTCATATGAAATGATGCACCTGAATCAATCAATCATGTCTCATGATCTATGTGTGTACTCGAAGAATACAAGCACACATACCCACCTTCATCTGAGGTGGTTATCGCCTTTGCAAAAGGAGCAACATCAGATCCCTTTCCTTTATTAGGAGTTTTAGATCAATAATCCTTTCTGTAGTGCCATTTTTTCCCTCATTTATAGCATACCCTTACAAAATTTCCTTGAGATTTAAATCTCCCTCTAGATTTATATCTACCACTTTAGGACATATTTCTATTTAAGTTCTAGGAGCGTCCTCCTATATACAAGGAATATTTGTTTTGGATCTCCATATTTTTCTCTCTCACTCCTCCGAAAAAAAAAAAGGATGAGAATATTTAATCAAATTTTATGGTATTTGTGTTATTTCCTATGACAACAACTAGACTGTCCCACGAGTCTGGTAGAACCAAAAAACCTAATGAACTTACCCTCATCCAAAATATTAATATCTATATATAATAACTGAATTATCGTAGTATTGAATGCATTCAAATGCTATATTACCAAGACTCCATCCCTCATCCTCAAGTTATACAACTTCTTCTACAGGAAAAAATATTTACCAAGGACTTAGACTAATAGAAAGTCCCTAACTTGTCCCACAAAGCTTTCATTGTAGCTTCTCTTGAAATATTCAGTAATACCGAATCAAAGACACACACAATATTGTTATATTTTCCTTTCGATCCAACTTGTCCTTTCCTCTGTTAACATTACCATTTGTTTATTACTTGGATCAATTTTGAACGAATGATATTTATCCAACAAATTCTCCATCTTGAGCTTCCACGACTCAAACATATTTCATTGAATTTCTCAATCTCTGAATTTCCACTTTTCACCATATCCTTCCATATGGTGAACAATCTCTGAATCTCCAAGAATCAATCTTGCAGATCTCCCACTATAACATGGTATACCACATGATAGAGCAAAACCCCTCAGCCACAAAGGTGTCCCCTTGAATCCAAAACTGTTTTGATACAAAATGTAGGTTTTAAACCTATACATAAATTACTTGCAAATGAATTCTTGAAAACAAAAAATATACAACGGTGATAACGTAAAATATACATAGAGATTTTTCTCCTAGAACCCAAAATCAAGAAAACCATATTGATTTTTCATTATATTCCTTTCAATGTTACAATACATTATTTACATGCCAAACCATTCATAAAACCCCAATCCATTTACCCTAGAGTACAACATAATAGTAGTTCCCTTGACTGAACCTAAAAAATACCATAAGAAAAACCATACACAAAACCATGGGTGGGTCCACCCTTAAAAAAAATATCGGACCGATTCCTCAAACCTCATGCAAGTGAGTTAGAACCCCCTTCAAAATGCCCAGCAGAGGGGAAACATTATGACCCCCCCCCCGCCCCCACTGTGCCCGATGCAATGTAACAAAATGTGACCTAGTCGGGCAATGAATATAGAACATAACCAACATCCAACATTCCATTCATTATTCTCTTCTATGATCTTATTCAAGTCTTTGTTTTTCAAAGTGGAGGAGGAAGTCCTACATTCTTGGGGGGATAGGAAGACTATTTTTTGGTTGCATTTTTTCTCTTTGTTTCATTTTAGTTCTTTGACATTAATAATTGGTACTCACTTGATTTACTAAATCTTCATTTCATGCTTTTTCTCCATCTCTTTTTAGGAGTATTTGAGTCATTGTCTCCAATTCATTCTCTAATATTGGTGTAAACATTACCATACCTCATAGTTTCCAAATGTTTAGAAAATAACCCTTCAAGATCAAAACCTTTGAGGGGTTTGACTTCCCTTAGGTTAAGTGTAATGATCATTTTAAAAATTATATTAAATGAGAATGCTTTCTTATTGTCACGGTAAATAAATTAAATTGTAAAGAATTAAATTTCCTCTTTTTATTTTTGTCAAAAAGGGTAAACCATGTCCTCTGCTAAGTGCAAACTTAAGCTACAAATTATTGATCAAAAAAAAAAATTAGGAAGAAGAAAATGACTTCCTTCATATCCATATAACCTCATGTATAAGTGTGTTCTTCCTTTTACACACAAAATAATTTTCATTTGGGGAAACATTTTTCCTCTTGAGTTATTCATTGTGGTTCTACTCCAATTAATATATGTCTAAATGATTTAAAAAATTATCCTGAACAAGGTAGAGTTGTAAAAGTGCCTTGCGTTTCTAGAGAATTGGGTACTAGAATTAAGCAAGCTCTTTTCATAATTTAAACTATTCCTTAAAGATAATCTCACAAAAAAATTACATAAAGAAATTGTTAGGAAAAGATATGCAGTCATAAAAAATATTTGAATTTTGAAGTATTTGGAAGCTGGTAGGATATCTCATTCAATATTACCTCAGCCCAATCAAATATGGTTTTATTTTTGAAGGAAAATTACAAAACATATATAGTTGAATTGAGAATGTGAGATGTATACTCCCATCCCATCAAATGTGAAAATAACCATGAAAAATATTGATATGACTATGTCAACATAGATATATCAATAGCTAAGAGGTCACTCAGTATTTGGCTAATATAATTGGGAAATAATTTAATAAGTTCGACCCACCACCCTGGGACTCCAAAAATGAATATGCATTACGAAGCATAAGGCTTATCTTTGGGTTAGGAAGTTGAAGCATA
Source organism: Pinus albicaulis (assembly GCA_034641835.2). Classification (NCBI taxonomy): domain Eukaryota; kingdom Viridiplantae; phylum Streptophyta; class Pinopsida; order Pinales; family Pinaceae; genus Pinus; species Pinus albicaulis. The sequence goes on along the minus strand of CM076582.1, from coordinate 1,038,260,494 downwards.
ATTTTTAAAGCTTTATGATTTATCAAAATTGAATACTTTCCTTCAAATCCTACTTGAATTGTTCTATGTTTTGAATCAAACCATCAAAAATGTCAAGACACAAACTCCTTGGAATTGAATACTTCAAGTATGAAACTAATTTTACCAAACTAGTCGTCCAAATCTTGTTTTATAGTTTCTACTCTAAAGTTAAATTCAAGAACCATTGATATGCATTAGATCAGTGGAAGTGTTTATCTTGGCGTAAACTGGGTTTGAAACCTTTGTGTAGGTAGCCCACTTGCCTTCAAAAAGAATAAAAAAGAGAAGAAAAGAGAAAAGAAACAAAAATAAAAAGAGAAAGATGATACTTATGCACTCATTTTTTTTTGCAGGTTATTGATCAAAGATGGTTTTTGGATCCAATGGAGAATTTTTTCCTCACTTCTACCTCTCCTCTGCTTACACACTCCATGAACCACTCTAGCATGCACCCATTCATTCATTTCACCTCACAGGTAGGCAGAAAATTCCAATTTGTTCCCAGACTGTAATTGCTACATGAAATTATAGCAACTATAGGATTCCTATAGCACAACAGGAAACCGTGTAAATGCTACAGGAAACTTATTCATGAGAAAATAATCTCTCTAAAAGTTTTATAAAATTAAAAAAATAGCGTGATAATTTATTTTTTTCCTATACCTACGACTCCTAACCGTTACTTCACTCCATGCACAAGGATTCACTCTCTAAACCCTATGTTGCGCCACTAGCAGCTAAATCATTTATAAATTGGCATGAGACCTATCCCCTTACTTATCCATCACTCCACTCATTCCATCACTCCATTCCTAACCTCCATAAACCATTTCATTTCATCCTTAAGAAATATGGAGCCCCAAGAAGTAGAAATAAGGTTGCTACAGGAAGTTGGAAAGTTTCTTCTAACAATTCTGTGTATGGCATAACAAGGAAAAAAATACGAAGATAAGTTGAAGAAGATGGCTTCAGAGGACCACCAAAATACTCCAAGAAAGTGAACACACTAGCTAAGGGACTTGTAGACCTCCATGCAACATCTGCAATAAGAGAAGGCAAATAAAAGGTTAAGCATCTCACTTAGACAACAAGCAGATCACTCAGAAAACAAGTTGCTCACTCAGAAAATAAAAATAAAAATAAAAACACAACAAGAGAAAAATCATGTCTGCAACACCAAAATCTATCTCCCTGCACCAAATCATGTCTGCAACACAACAACACTAGGTAGGCTCAGGTATGGCCCTTCACCTCTCTCTATGCATTCATAATGATCAAAATAATTTAATATCGAGGTTTAGAGACTTAAAAGGAAAAAAGGTTGTCGGTTAACTTGGCCACCTTCGTAAAGTTAAAATGGATTAACAAGTTAAGTGTACATGCTACTTGGGAAAGTTGAATTAGTGAAGTGGGAGTGAATAAGGACAAGGAGGTGATTCCGAGGTTGGGGCAATGATTAAATGGAGTGGGACCTACGGTCGCAAATAGGAAAACTCGTGCCAAGTACAAGTCAGTACCCTGCTCCAAATTCGGTTAAAAAGACCATAAAGGTAAGATCTGGCTCATTATACCCACTTCGTTGAGACTTTCTAGAGAATTAGGAGCATGATAAGTTAGAGGATGCATCAGAGAGAAGAGCATCGTTGAAGGCTAAGTCTGAGCTTGCATGCACCCTTGTGCTACAGGAAACAGTGAAGTGCTACAAGAAACTACACAAGAATCTCAACATGGATAAGGAGAGAAAAAAAGAGTCACTTTAGGTGAAATTACTTCCTAAGACCACCATCTCCCAAGAAAAAACACAAGAAGATCGAGGTAAGTGGTTGTCACCCTCCAGAATTGCAATTTCTCCATGAAATTTACACACAGACAGTTATAATTTGGGAATTAAATGGTGAAATCTAAATTTGTTTGAGACCATAATCTCCAAGACCTCTTCACAAGTAACTGTAAAAAAAAAACCATCTTACCACATTCCTATCATAGCCATAAAAATGGGAGGGGGGTTTAACAGAAGGGAGCCCATTGATATTAAAAGAATAAGATTGCATCCTCAAGTAATGGATATTTTCAGGAACCACCAATGACTAGGTTTCTTCAAGATTCTGATGGGTTTTTATGAGGAGATAGCTTGAGAGTTTGAAATTTCTCTACAATCACACTCAAAGGAGAGACCCACCATTGTGGTTATGGGCCTAGCCATCACATTTTCACCTGAACTAATCACAGAATCACCACTTTTCCCTTAGGATTCAAGTGGATTAAGAAAATGATGCCAAACATTGCAGCCAAGAAAAGATTCTTTTTTCCAAGAGAAGAGTTCATTGAGGACAAGAATGGAGTGAGGAGAGAAAGCCTTCCATACCCCTGAGATGAAGTAACCTTCCATATCATGAAATTAATTTCCTGTGAAGGCAGACTTAATGTAGTATATGGATACCATTTAAGGTTGTTGAATGAACTTATATTTCAAGGAGAAATCCCTTTAGAACAAAGATTGAGCATCCCTAATTTCCTCTTGAACTCAATAATAGACATGAGCAACAAGGTGAGGGAAAGGAAATACCAGCATTTGGCTCATCATGGCCTTATCAAACTCATAATGAGTGATGCTATGAGAAGATTAAACCTCCCTATTTCTTGGTCCTCATTCATAAACATGGATAGGGAAGCCTTCATAACCACCCAAATAGGACAAACCTTTGCCTCTAGTCTTAGAGAGAGGGAGGTAGAAGAAGAATAAGAGGAGGCTGAAGATAAGGAAGAAGAAGAAGAGATGGAGGTTGAAACGGAAAACATAGAGATATTAGAACCAGACGAAGAAAAAGAAAAGGAGGGAAATGAAATAGAGAAGGAAGAGACTGAGGGAAAGAAGGAAGAGACTGAGGGGAAGAAGGAAGAGAAGACAGAGGAGAAGGAAATATTGGACCCTATGCTAGGCACTCATACCTCTCCTCAACACACCAACATCACTACAAGGAAATGACCCTCTAGCAAATTTTTTTGAGGAAGCCCTTATAAAAATAGCCTAGATATCCGTTTGTAGCGAAGGTCACTAGAGGAGGTTGGTAGGGCGGATGTTTTTTTGCAGTGCGTTTATAATCATAAAATGCACCAGTGTGTTTTATGCAAAATGCATAAGTGCGTACTATAAATTGGCACATCGAGACACCGTGCTCTCTGTACAAACCCGCCCTCTGCGTCTAAGTATTCTAGCACACAGGGTCGCTACATACAAACCGACCTAGTGCGTCTTTGTAATCCAGCACACCGTAATGATGTGCAGTGTGCCATTAATAAAACCGCTTGGTGCATCTCAAAATCCAGCACACCAAAAAAAGGGTTATTTTAAAAAAAATTATCGGCCGTAAAATCCTCATTTTTACTTGTTTAGTACTCTAGACCTCTCAAGTACTGGTGTGAGTTTTCTTCTGTGAGGTGCCCTGCCATCGGTGCTCCCATTGCACGCATTGCTGCCATCCATTTTGCACTGTATGGAGTTATAATTTTTAAAAATGATGTGAATTTTTATTTTTTTGAATTCCTTAGCAAAGATTCCTCCTCGATAGGCAAATGTACATGTAATCTATTTTTTTCTAAATAACTGAAACTTTTAGCAGATTAAAATTTGAAATTAACTTAAAATTAACCATTTAAAAAAAAAATTATGCGTGGTGCGTTCACTCTGTGCGGCTCGCACTGTTCACGGTGCTGCCTATAAATTTACATGCCATACAATAAACGGTGTTAACGAAAATTGCACCGGGTTCCAGTGCGGCACCGAGAAAATGCACATCGATAAAATTTAAAAAATAACACGACGATGCGGTTGTTTACATGACCACACCATTGACTATGTAATACTGTTGGGAGGGCAGTGCATTGACCAAATTAACCACCCCAGGGTGGATAGTTAGGTCAATGCACCGCTCGCCCGACAACATTACATAGTCAATGATGTGGTCGTTTACATGACCGTGTCGTTAACCATGTAATTTTGTTGGGCGATGCGTTGACCAAACTATCTGCCCCGGTGTGGTTAGTTTGTTCAACGCACCACACAAAAATATTTCCTAGTTTGGTGGTGCACAAATATTTTTCATGCGCACCGTGTGCAATGCATGATAAAGAAGTACGCACCAGTAACGATGCATTACTGTTTTTTTTGGGCACACCGAGTGTTTTTTTTCAATAAAAATTATATATATATATATATATATATATCTCAAATTTCTCATTTAATAAAAAAATTGTATTTAATATGTGAATCATTCAATGACATCAACAGAGAGAGAAAATGGAACAACAAGAGCATATGGAGGGTTGTTATAACGTGATTCAGCTATGGGAGGCACTAGAGAGGAAGAGATGTTTGTACCCTTGCCCTATTACAGTAGCCACCTAGTTGCTCCTAAAGGATGTAGGCCTCCTCAAGTTCTATGAGCAGGCTACATCCCTAAAGGGGAAAAATGGGTTATTGGGACATTTGATCTACAGGTGGGATGCCCACCGATAGGCTTTTCAGGTCGGTCCTAGCCAGTGGTACGAGCCCACTGAGGAACGTCTATTTTATTACTAACCTATCTAGGAGAGGGTAGGATTTTCCCCAGTTCCCAGATGTCCCCGTTGGTTATGCAACAGGGAGTCAGTTTGCGTACTTCCAGAGATACATTAGGGATGATATAGTTTCTCTTGCAGATTTTTAGGTGTCAGGTGGTCAGTTACGCATTGCTTCATTTGGTCTAGAGGAGATGAGTTTCCTCTCACTACTATTGAAGGCCATTGTACACTGTACTAGTGATGGGCAACGCATTAGTTGCCTGCTTTTATTCTATGTTGATTCTTTATTCTAGGCGCCACGAATTGTGAGATGGTCTGCGATTTTTTTTGCGAAATTTTTTAACAAAATTAGATAGATTTCATTCTCAGGCACGCGGGAGGTTGACCTTCCATTTTCTTCATAGTTATTTTATTTATGTTTTGAGAGGTTTCTATAGACGAGGCCTACTTTTTTCAGCAGCCTCGTAGGCCGAAGTTCCATGTACGGATGCAGATGTGGGGCCAGATGATGCCCAAGAGGGGAACGTATGACTCTCTGGCTAGGATATCTACTGATGCAATAGAGTTTATAACCAGTGATGATGATCACTCGTTCGTGATGGTATCATGTCTGTACGCCAGTTTGGATTGGCGAGGGTATACCAAAATCCTCTTCACACAAAATAAGCCACCTGATGCGAGAGGTAATATTAGTGTTTTATTTAAATTAATATAGTTTCATTTTATTTTCTTAATTAATTAATTAGAATAAAATTTATTCTAGCACGTTCTTTAACTTGTTTTATTAAATTGTTTAATGAAATTGTCTAATTATTGTTGTATACTATATATTTTTTAGATATTGGGACATTCATTGGGGACATGATTCCACCCCCACCAGATGATCCTGGTGTAGATGTTGATGAGGAGATGGTGAAGGTAGCAGATCAGAGTGAAACTCTTGATCCTTGGGTGGGGATACCCGTAGGGGTGCGGCGTAGGGTGGCCACCCGATTCAGGATGGATTTGGGCGACTGACTATGTTAACTCCTAGTTGATGAGGGAGTCTGCCCTGCTATGATCAGATAGATCTAGGTTGATTGTAGGATCACAAAGCTATGGAGAGACATGCCCCATGATATGATGACCCTTATGTGTCATATCGTTGGAGCTTCGAGAGTACTGGTAGCTAGGAGGGATAGGCATCATGGAGATGAACGATAGAGAAACTCATCTGATGATCAAGATCACGAGGGGAGTGATCATAATTCTAGTACTCCACCTCCTTCTCCTTCACCTCACGCCAGACATCATGAGCAACTAGCATTGAGTCCTGATCAACATGCATCTTCTGAGCAGTCTACACCATCTCAGTAGACACCTAGTCCTGAGCAGACACAACCATCGACTGAGCATGCACCTGATCCTGAGTAGGTAGGTCCATCTGAGCAGGCCACATCATTCACTGAGAAGGATGCACCATCGATGACTTATCAGCAAGAAGTTCATGAGCATACTGCACCATTTGAATAGTAGACACCTCCGGAGAAGGCACGCCATCCATCTGAGCATGAGGTTGCACCATTGACTGAGCAAGCCTCAACTAGTACTAGTATTGATGTAGTACCACCAGATATTTGACATTTATATGCAGTTATATTGCAGTTGTATATTTTTTACATTCTACAATTATATATATAGATGATGCATGTGTTTTATGTTCATGTTGATGTACTTAATTTACATGTTGGTGTTTATCACAATGTGTATATTGTTAGTTCATGTTAGATATGTTCATTTAATGTGCTTGCGGATAGATGTGTATGTGATAGCAGTTATTTGAAATGAGATGTATATTTGGTGCTTGTGTTGTGATGATGTTATACAATGCTTTTGTTTTGTTAGATGACTATGATCACGATGATTAGATGATGCTAGCGACTTTGAATGTGTATTTTAGAATATGATGTTTGTACAATGGTTATCATGATCGTGATGTTTGTTTTTAATATTAAGTCATGATATTTATTAAATATTATGTATTGGGTAAAATTGTGTAATTGTAATTGTAATTATATGTATTATCATGATTCAATTTTATTAAAATTGTAAAATTTGTAAATTTGTAATTTTATGCATTGTGATTGTAATTGTAAATTCAATTGTAATTGTATATAAAATTGTAAAATTGTAAATGTAATTGTAATTGTAATTGTATGTAAAATATTTGTAAAATTGTAATTTTAATTGTATTGTGAAATTGTAAAATTGTAATTGTAATTGTATGTATTGTCATGATTCAATTTTATTAAAATTTGTAAATTTGTAAATTTGTAAAATTGTAAAATTGTAAATTAATTTTCAATTTTGAACCATAACTACTGTAAGTAAAATATATACCGTAAATATTGTTAAATTACCATAATTGTAAAATTGTAAAATTGTAAATTTATATGATATAAATAATTGTAAAATAATAAATCTAGAATAATATGAATTTTTTTAACATAATAAAGTTTAGAAAATAATGCAAATAAATTCATGTTTAGAATTATCCTTATTTTATTATGATCTTACATACCAAAAATAACAGTGTACATTAATACAATTTTTTAAATTTTTAAATATCATTCACACACATTTAAAGCAATCAAGTAGTTGTATTATTTTAGGAATTGACATTAAAAAAAGAACCTGATACAGTGCATTTCTTTCGAGATCAACGTAATTGAAAATTATCAAGTGAAATGATTTTAACATTAACACAATACAAACCAATTAATTCAAAATACATATTATAATGTTTCAAAAAAAAATCTTAGTTATAAGGTTAAGTCTTCTTCTTTGTAAAAACCCATCTTAAATAGTATAAATGATGAAATAACACATGTACCATACCACTCTCTGTTCTCATGATCACCCTCATTATCTTCCATATCGCTTGGCATGACAATACTATTGTTCTAAAAACTATGGTTTCATCTAAATTCATGTCTCAATACGAACCACCAATACCTATCCAACATATTAGGGTTAAAAAACACCTGATTGAAGTGTTTGGAGAAAACATAAGTCCCCTTAGCTTCATCCCACATGTTTCTAGATATTCTCCACTTGTATTCTACCAGGGATTATGAGAGCCAACATAAGATGTTCCTTCTTCATGGAAAACCATAGGGGGATATTGTTATTGATCACTACTACAGGCCAAACATAATAGTTGGTGTTCTGGACGGAATATGGGTTGACATTATCCATGGATATGCTGAGTCGTAGACTTCGTACTTCATCCTTGATTTTTTCGGGCCATGTATCCTCTATATTATTCATGGCTATTGAATCTGTTGGGATTCACATAAATCCCAACTCACTTATGTGTGAGGCATGTCATCCCTGCAATGTAGCTAATTCTTTGCAACGAAAGAGCCTTTGAATCCTTGGTATTATATACATGTGCCTCAATATATTAAAAGGAGGACCATGTGTTTTACCCTTGTTTTTTGATTTATCATACCTGTCATGCCCACATTTCGAACATATCTCTTTGTCTACATATTCTTCTCTATATAGAATACACTCCTTTTTACATGCATGATATGATATGTACTCAACACCCAACATTTTCAAAAATTTCTTTTGCCTCTTCACAGCTACCAGGTAAGACAATATCACTCGAAAGAACCTTATCTTTGAATAACTTGTAGTTCATCATGGATAATATTAAATGTACATTAATGCCGATAATTATTAGCGTTCACAAAATTGACCATTTGTAATGTTCATTGTGTGATTATATTTCTCAAAATATAAGGGACCTGATGGTCAATTACCTTAAAATTTCTGAGAAACATGCATTCTACAAGCCAAATTTTTCTTTCAAGTTGTACAGTAACATCGTTGTCCCCAATTGGGTAGGCGTTGACTGACCCCCAGGTCCAAAGAGGGGTGGTGGAAGAAAATTTAAGGCTTTTGAAAAAGGTATCAACAATATGAGCATCATCCCCTAGTTGATCATCGTTTGGAATGCATCTAACAATATTGTCTCCATGGAAGTCGTATCCCTTAAGTAATCATCCATACCAAACTCTATGCGATTGCCTCCATGGCTAACTTGTGAAGAACTACTATTGTTGTAGCCATTCCTAATTGGTGAATCTAGACGTGGGAATTGAATAGGTGGTTGATTCAACCATTCTTAGTATCGTTCCTTTTCGATTTTTTCTCTTAATTAAACCTTCTCTCGATTTGACATTGTTGTGGGGTGCAATGGAAGATGGTAGGTAGGTCGCTCATCATCACTAGAATCCTAATAATTTCAAAAAATATATTTGAACATGATTAGTACAAAATCAATGATATCAATTAGTAAGCATGTCAAAAATGCATGATTAATTGGTTTTACATTGAAATAATTACATTAATATACCAAAAAATTATTATTACGATCATTGTCCCAGGATTATGGCTAGAAGATGGCATGTTACAATTGGAAGGGTGAAGCGGCTGTCAATTTTCATCTACCAACTGTGCCTAGTGGTATGATGCTCCTAATAAGAGCTTCCAACGTTTTGGATCTGTTTGAATATTTTGTGCATCTAAACTCGATTCTGAATCTACATGAACCTGCAAATTTTTATACACTAATTTTATTCAGCTGTTATGGAACAAGATGGATTTTGAAGAGTTTTCCATTTGATATAATTATGAGATTTTCTCCCTGCATTTGAGAAAAATCAACAATAAATTTTGGTGTACATACCTAAAAGTAATTTCGGTGCATTAAAAATGGACTTATTGTTATCAGTGCTAATGTATTGTTAACCACACCGGTCTGTTTTAGTTACTCCACACCGGTGTGGTTTCATTAATGGATGCACCGGTGCTGTTAGTTAACAAATGCACCGAATATCTGGAAATAAAAGTGCAACTTTATTTTTTTGAAGTGATAAAAAAGCGGTAAATTGAAAAATGGGCAGAAAATTATTTTCGGAAATCTAATTTCATAAAAATTTCCTTTAAATAGTACATGCTATTCATTTTTTCATTATTTTTTCAAAAAATTTCAGGGATGGATTTGCACGAGAGACATACCTGGAGCAAGAGAGCACAAGAGCACCGTGGAGTAGCAAAATACTTTCGAATAGCAACACTATTCAGAGAATCAGAATTTGAAACATTTGGTGAATCACACAAAAATCCTATAGTATAGTAAAATTATTAAATTTTACTGTAATAATTGTTTTTTTTTACAGTTTCTGTTAGATTTAATACATGCATAGTAAAATTTTTAAATTTTACTATGAATTTTTAGAAAAAAACAAATAAATCCATTCTTATGTTACACCCTTGATTTTTTTTGTTTATGTGACTTCACGATTATGGCTTTTCCATTTTAGATTTATAGGGTTTGTATTACTATATACATAGGTGTATCACATCTAACCCGCGAGACCACTTGCAGAGTCGGATGGCAATCCATGTCGGCCATTGCATGATTTTTTAAAAAACATTTTTTTTAATCGGTGCACATTGTTTAAAATAGCGCACTGGTGTGATATTGTAGTATAGTGCACCGAGCACGTACTGACAAAAAACATTGTTTGATAAAAACAATTTTTGTTAATTTATTTTTGTGTTAATCGGTGCACTGGTTAACATATAATCCACTGGGTCTCCTTGTTGACAAAGAGCATCGTACAGTGTTTCTACTATATTTTCGGTGCATTTATAAGAACTTACTGCACCACGTTTGGTGCGTACTTTGCAAAAGGCACATCGTTTTCTTGATTTTTTTTTTTACCTGAAAAGTATGTGATTTATTTATAAAATATTTTAATGAATGGTACATGTTTCATATTGATAAAGAAATGGTTGACAAGAGTTCAAGTAACATAAATACTAATAACACATCCAAGAAAAACAAAAAAGGCAAGTTCTTTGTAAATCATTTACAAAAATTAATATTTTTGAACTATATGTAAGTTTAACTAATACATATTGTTTAATGTGTCTCATGTAAAGCCACAAAATGAAGAAGCTCGATAAGATTATTTCTAATCTAAGACCAGAAGAGCATAAAAGCTTGATGGAAAAATTGCATAAGGATGAATCAGGTGAATGAAAAAATACTATCAATCAATATGAGTTTATTATTTGAATTTTCATTTATAGTATACTTAAAAATATTAGATAACATGTTTTAAAAAATCTATTAATTCATATATGTTTAATGTTATACATGGACCAATAATGAAGAAAAGGAATGTTTTTTTAAGAAAATAAAAAAATAGAACATGCAAATGGAAATGAATTGCTCCTTAGCTCATCTGGAGTGGTGTTGGAGGTTAACAAAAGGGGGAATTTTTTTTACAAAACTTTGAGGGATCTAGTGGAACGAATGTATAAATGTTCTTTCCACTTACAATACAAAAATCAGTCCAATGATTCAAATAACCAAATTTTATTTAACCTACATGATGAGTTTCCAGAGAATTGGTCAATAAGACATGTCAAAATTTTAATAGTAAAAACGTACAACAACAAGAAAGAAGGATTGAAAAAGTAATATTCCTTTAATGTTTTTCTAGAATTATATGTATATATTACTACAAAACAATCATTTATAAATATCATTTTTTTATATTTACTTTTCATATATCAATATAAAAATTAAATAGTTTATTGTCATGTTACATTTTCAGGAGGATTATGAAAATCTCAAAGGGAAAACAAGATGATATCAGAAATATTCCAGTGGGAATGTCCAAAAAGGTGTACAAGGAGATGGTGAAAGAATTGGAATTTTCATCGCACGAGGAGCCATCTCAACAACAACGTGCTTAAAATATAATATATAATCATTGAATTTTTTGATTAGGTACAATAAATAAACAATTTAGCATTAAATATTAATTTTCAAGTATTTTCTTGCAGAAAAGAAAAGAAAATGGAACCCATTCAGTACATAAAATAGGACGACAAGAAAGAAAAGGGTTGATATCTATGTTTGTGAGTAATTGTTACTTCTTTATAAAGACTTAACTAGATTTCATTTTTGTATATTTTAAGTTGTTTTACAACAATCATCATTGAATGTCTTCAAACAGGTGCTAACATACAAAGAAGAACCATCAAAAGAATTGATTGGTCCATTGGGTTAAATATGGGTTGTCAGTATATGTTGGCATATAAGAAATTAATTGTTGAATTTGTAAGCATCTATCTTGTTTTTCTTAGCTTTGTCTATAATTAATAGAACACAAAATCTTTTATATTAAATCTATGATTTGTTATGGGGTATAAAACTTGCAAGAAAAAAAGTATCGAACTGCACCAACAAATGAATTATTGAGAGATGGCATGAAATTTGGTTTTGAAAGAATGTGTATAGTTCACGAGTCAATTCTTGCTATGGTACATTTATTTTCGATTTACATTGATGTGTATTATTTAATATTTCAATTTTCATTATTCTCACCAATGAATATACACTGATTACACTTTATTTTTATGTTTGTAGATGGAACTTGAAGAAGAAGCTAAAAACAATCAACACAATGAATGAAAAATTCCTCAAAATAACCCAAGTCATGGAAGAAGCTCGAGCAGTGACAATAGTTTAAGCGAAGAATGATGATCAATATGCTTGGATATCAAAGCAAGGCATTGTATTTTTTGAAATATTTGTCTTGAAATCATAAATTTTGTTTAATGTAATGGACATAGTGTCCCAATTGAAAGACAAAGGGATACCAATAATAGTCCCATTTTGTATGAAAAAAAGTGTCTTATTCATATATATATAATAAAATATGTTTTAATTTATTCTATTGCGTTCTCCATTGTTGCTATGAAATGTTACACCATTGATTAAATATTATAATGAAGAGATGCGAAATCTGATTATATGATATAAAAAATTAATCCAAACGTCACATTCAAATGCCTCAATAAAAATTTAAATGATATTAATATTGTTATAAGATATGTGTCAACTTTTGATGAATAATGAATTTTAAAAAATCACAATAATTGCACTGTCACAGGTCGATGTTTCTAAAAAATTGAAAATGAACACCGATGCATGTTAGTTACTGCACACCGGTGCATTTCTAAAACCTATCGACACCACAAAAATCCCAATACCAATTATAACACTTGGTGCGCTTTATCGACGACTACCACCCGAGCGGTCAGATAGGCATTGCATGCACCGATACAGTTTTCCTTTAACGCGCTTGTAAGATTTTATAACTTAATGACCCAGTGCGTTTTAACACCTAAATGACCCAGTGTGTTTTTACACCTTAACGGTGCTAGTGCATCCACCTTCCTTCAGCCTAGTGCGCCTTTGTGGTGACACACACCGGGATGTTTCTAAAAGCCTCGGGGCATCCAAAATTTATTTTCCATCTTGGTGCTTGGTATGTTTACAGTACCAGTGCGTACATGGTATAACTAATGACATATATGGTCTATTTCTCCTAAGTAGCAACCTTAAACACCAAGGCTATGCTACAAGTCTCAAGATAGAGACCTTAACCCTTCAAGCACTAATCAATTTCCATTTAAAATTGTGTTCTTATCAATTATGACTAAACATAGAAAGGTTAATTTTCAATTTTTTTGCATAATATTACAAACCTAAGCATGATCAAGGGAAAAAAAGAACATTTCAACGCTCTGTTTCTTAAAATCCATGCCAACATTTACCTTCATTCTTGTTGGATGTGTGAGAACGTTGGAGTTGAGAACCGATACCTAACTACTGGGACAAGAACTAAACTTCTGGAACAGGAATTGAACCAGTGGTTCAGGAACTTCTGTAAACACAACAAATCATTTTCATTCACGTAGTCTACAAAACCACTGTTCAAATATCACTTCTTAACTCTTCAACCATAGACTTTTTTGGAAAACTGCTTACAAGTTACTAATTAGACCCAATTCTGCACAAAACCCAAATGGCGGAATTTAAAAATTCGTCTTCCTTTGATCATAAATTTAACCAAAAGTTTCATGAAATTTTTCCCTTAAGAATTCCATTCATCTGCTACTCATCTGCTTTCTATGAACGTGACACCCTTGCAACATTCTTCAACTCAGCCATTACCTCACAATCTCCATCTAAACGCATATTCTCCATTGCCAATTTATTTTCTTCAGATTTTCACAGTCACACTGTGCATATTTCCACCCACGTACTCCATACTTTGTTTCATCACTTCGCTGACATATAACCTTATTATCTCGACCTGGGAAATCCTTTAATCATACTTGGATGCTCATTCTACACTTAGTCACACTAGAAAATATAGAGATTTATACTCATATACAAATTACTCTCATACCCTAGCCATATAAAATGGATTCATCTCCCATAATGAATTTGCTTCACTATAATTATTTATGTGTAGAATTTGTTAAGCCTCAATTTTACACAAGCTTCTCTGCTTGATCTGATCCCTTGACTCTGCAATAAAATACATACACAAATATACACAAGTCCTCATAATAAATTGTTAATTCTAGTTTCACACTTACAAGTTGGAATTTTTCAATTGAATCAAACAGAGAATCAATAACACAATGAAATTATCCTGAAATCTCTTTCTGCCTCTCTTCCATGCAAAAAAATCCAATCACACAAGCACCAGATTTCAACAATAATTCTTCATGCAAGTTTGTAAGGATTTATAACATTTCAATCACACACATATCTGACACACGTATTCTTCAATTGTATGCAGTTCTACAACATTGCTTCTAAGAATGAGTTCGATTCTTTTGAATAGCTCATACTTATGCAATTCTTGAATCAGGCTTTAATTTTTTACTTTCAAAACCTCTTCTATTCAACTCATTTATGAATTATTGAACAAGGTCCTTCACTAGTTCGACTCAACAATGAATTGAAATTGGAATGTAGTGCCAATAGTTTGTTAAATGTAACAAGCTTCTTTGAGGTATGAAAATAAATCCTTTCGTAATTCCCTTGTAACCGAGATTTAATTCTTGATTTAACAATTTCCATAAATGTCCAATTTCTTCAATTAAGCATTGTGTGAAATAGAGTTTCATAGCTTACTATTGAAAATGATAATTTATCTGCTATTCCTTCGATTTACAAGGTTTAGAAATTAAACACATAAACTTATCATTCCATTAATTACCCACGCATAGTGTCACACAATTCATGTTTATTTGCTGAACAAACCTCCAAACAACAATTTCAGTAATATTTCTCAACACATAGCAGTCATCTCATAAAAAAAATTTCAATTTGATGAAAAGAACTTTTCTTAACATCGATTTCACCATTTGAATTCTATCATGTTCTTGTACTTCAAACAATTCACCCAATATGCAGAGATATATACTATTTCATAATGAACAAAATTTCACACAGTCTATTCATATGATATTCGAAAAAGAATCTTTTTTTTTCGTGTATTAATCAAATGCATGCATAAATTACATAAATTTACATAAGGTATTCTATACCTTCTTGACCTTTATTACATTCAGTAATCTTCCCCTTTCTCTAGCCTGGTTTCCTTCATTTGAATTGGCCTCCCTTAATTCCTTTGAGTCTTACAGATCTATAGAAACAATTACATATTTATGGATCATTCTAAATCCATGATCTTCTCCATAGATCACTCAACTAATTCCTAAAATCTCTTAATCCCCTTTTAACTCAACTAATTCTCTATTCTAGGACTTCTTAATCCCTAAGAATTTTATGAAATCTTGACAACTCTAATATCTCTCATATTCTCAATTATTTGAGAATATTTACATTAAAACGTCACACACCTATTTCTCATTCAAATTATTTAAAAATATACAACATTCATATTAATAAATTAAATTATTTATTAAACATTAGACCCCTAAGTCAACCAAATTAGAATGATTTTTCGAGCCGGTTTCTCCTGCATAAAAAACGCACCGGTGCATTAACACATTATGCACATACTGATGAAAAAAAAATCTGTAAAAACCTCTGGCCACCTAGGTTTTTTTATTTGTATTGAAGTTTCGTTAGAAGATTCGTCAAAACCCCCGTTACCAAAAATGAATGTTGTAGAAAAATGTTTTTTTGACAATTTTGGCCAATTTTATCACACAAAAAACTTGTTTTATAACCTCCGCTAGAGGCTCTTTTCCTTGTAGTGCATATCACCAGAGATAAAAAAATCAATAAGTGGATGCTACCCTAGCCACTTTGAGTACAATAGTGAAAGAAAAGAGGAAGAGACAAACACCAATGTATTTCAGGACTAGGAAGCGCAAAATGGTGAGGGGGGGGGGGGGAACCACAGACTCCAAATAAAATCCCTATTACCATTGAGGAGTCACCCAAGGAGGATTATGAAATAAGGATAGAATAAGGAAAGGTTCAAGAGGTCACCTCACCTGTGAGGACCCCTGTTGGGTCCCTATATTACTAGTGTAGTCCCTTATTTTTGTTAGTGTAGCCCCTTATTGTTATTGTTGTACCCCTGTAGCCCCCATATTGTTATTATTGTTCCCAACAAAAGCCACTATAGTTATTGTTGTGCCCTTACATTATTATTGTTAGGTCGGCTAGGATTATATTGTGACCCCATGGACTCCCATATATAGAAAGGATATTTTTTCATTTGTATCATCCAAGAATTGTTCATTTATGTAATGTAAAGGAGGTTTCCCCCTCGAAGTGGCTTATTTATAAGGCATTGATTTCTCTTTTCTTCTACTTTTGGAGCTGGTTTCATAACATTTGGTATTAGAGCTTTAGATTCTAGGGTTTCACTGCTTCAAACATGTCATCGTGGAATTTTCGCTATAAATTTTTTTCTACAAAGCTTCATACGCTAAAAAAAAAAACCATTTGCGAAGCAATACTGAGAAATTTCATGTAAAAATTTCAGATCTTGTTTCACAATATTTTTGGAGATATGATCTGTTGAAGTTAAGGTTTTGGAGACTCCCGAATTTCATCTAAAATAGGTGACATTGGAAAAATCATCATAACTCTCTATCTGAGCATCATATTGGAATTATGTAAAAATTGGTCGAAATTAAATAGATTGTAGTTTCATGTGTATCAATTTAAGAGCCAGCGAAGGAAACAATGACACGTGGCATGCCATACAAGTTCTCTCTATTGAACCAGTCCATAATTAGGTCATTGTTGGAGATTGGGAATAACTTTGCCTTGAAGAATCCATATCAGGTCTGACCCATGGCATTGGAAAGAGGACTCATAGGGCTAATAAAATATATAAATTCAGATCTCAAAGATCCAAAATTACATATATACATCAGTTTCAATATCGAGCTCCTAAAATGCAAGAAAAAGGAGTGTATGTTTTTTTCAAATTGCATAAGTTTGGTTTGAAACATCAATTTGAAGTGATTCCAAGGGCATATTGAAGAAAATATATCAGTATTGGGTTCTAACATGCCCTATAAAAAGAACTCAACACCCATTATGCCCTCAGAAGCCTCTCTACTATGACTCATGAAAAGGAAGAAGTGCAACATGATATATCAAAATTACAAGAACAAGTGCAAAAACTTTCGCTCTCGTAAAAAGCAACAAAAAATGAAATGGAATTTTTGAAGAAAGGTGTGGAAGCTAAGATGGATGGTTTCAAGAATGGAATGGAAGCTAAGATGGATGACATGGAATACATGAAGAATGATATAAAATCAAACATGGAAGGTTTGAAAAAGTTGATAGAAGAAATGATTCCTAATGGGGAAAATATAGTAGAGGAAACTCATGGTGAGAACAAAAGAAATTTTAGTCGTGATTTCCTAAACTCTTATGTTAGATTGAAGACCCACCATATTCCAAAGATCGATATGAGGAATTTTGATGGCTTGGATCCCATAACATGGATACTATAGATGGAGCAATATTTTGATCTCAATAATTTGAAAAGCACGTAAAAGGTACGCATGCCAACTTTATATTTTGAAAAAAATACATTTGTATGGTATCTATGGCTTTTATCCCATAAAATATTTTTCACTTGGTAAATTTTTACGGAGGAAATGATAGCACATTATGAGGATACAAAGAGAAACACCTTCTTTAGCCAATTTATAAATCTCAAACAAAAGGTTTCAATTGTGGATCACATTGAGGACTTCCAAAAATTGAATATAAGGGTAACTTCTATTCCAGAGGAACACATGATTGATGTATTCATAGGTACTTTAAAGGATAACATCCAACATGAGGTTCACCTTTGGGAACCTAATTCATTCGAGAAGGCATTCAGGTTGGAAAGAAAAATTGAATGTAAAATTATGGCGACAATGAAGCCTACCACTCACATCTATAAATATGGAAGTGGTGCTACTCCTAGACTTCAACAACCTACAAGGTTGACACCACAAAAATTGGAAGAAAAAATAGAAAAATGGCTTTGCTATAGTTGTGATAGAAAATACACTAAAATTCATAAGTATGCTAAGAAGAAATTATTTTACATAGATTGTGAAAAGGAGGAAGAAAATGAAAAAGAAGAGGATATACACCAGGAACCAAACCTAGAGAAAGAAGAAATGAGTCCGACCATATCCTGTAATGCATTGGTAGGAATTACCACTCCTCAAACTCTCAATATAGAAGGAAATATCAAGAAGAAAAAGGTAATAGTGTTGATTTATTCGCGTAGTACCCATAATTTTATTCATTTTAAGGTAGCCAAGGAATTGAATTGCTTCCTATACCCAACACCAGAGTGTCAAGTGATGGTTTCAAATGGAGGAACTATAAATTGCTCTAGAAAATGTCATAATATAAAGCTAACCATGGGGGAAGATGTATTGAATAGTCCAATTCTTTTCATTCCAATGGGAGGTGCTGATGTTGTACTAGGAGTACAATGGTTACAATCTTTGGGGACGGTAGCTTTTAATTTTCAAGAAATTTTCTTGATTTTTTTTTCGGAAGGAAAGGAAGTTGAAATATGGGGTATCGCAGGGAATCTGGGAAAGATAATAAGCTCTAATGTCATGACAAAGCTTCTGAATAAATAACAATGAGGCGTAATTTCACAATTATGCTCACTAGATGTTCCAACATTAAAAATCATCTATTTCTCCAGATCTTCAAAACGTCCTGGAAAATAACTGCAAGGTGTTTGAAACTCCCAAAGGACTCCCACCTATTCATTATCATGATCATTCTATTCATTTGATTCCAGGAAGTGTTCCTCCAAACATCAGGCCTTACAGATATCCTTATGTCCAAAAGAGAAACTTTGAACGTATGATTGTAGAAATGTTAGAGGCTGGATAATTCAACCTAATAAAAGTTATTTCTATGCTCTAGTAGTATTGGTGCACAAGAAGGATGGATCATGGTGCATGTGTATGGATTATAGGGAGCTCAATAAGCTCACTATTAAAGATAAATTTCCCATTCCTATGATTGATGAATTATTGGATGAATTAAATGGAGCAATTTATTTTACCAAGTTGGATCTTTGTTAAGGATATCATCAAATTAGAATGAAGACTGAAGATATTCCGAAAACAAAATTTTGAACACATGAGGGTCACTATGAATTTTTGGTCATGTCTTTTGGCCTTACCAATGTGCCTTCTACATTTAAAGGGTGGATTAATTCCATTTTCAAACCCTTAGAAATTTTGAGTTATTATTTCTTAATGATATACTAATCTACAACAATTCTTGGAAGGATCATGTTCAACATGTTGATAGGGTGCTCAAACTATTGGAGGAGAAATAATTATATGCAAAAAGCCTCCAAATGTTTCTTTGGAGTACAAGAGGTGGAATATCTGGGTCATATTGTATCTCATGAGGGTGTTAAGGTATACTCTAACAAAATTAAATCCATTAAGGAATGGAAAGTCCCCACAACCATAAAGCAGTTGCGAGGATTTTTTGGGTTAACAGTGTTATGAAACCAACTCCAAAAATATAAGAAAAGAGAGATCAATGCCTTAGAAATCAACCACTTCGAGGGGGGAACCTCCAATACATTAAATAAATGAACAATTATTTCCTGATACAAATGAACAAAACCTCCTTCTATATATAGGAGTTCATGGGCCCACAATATAATCCCAGCCAACCTAACAATAACAATGTAAGGGAAAAATGGGAAAAATGGTGGGAACTTCGCTTGGATTGAATGGCGAAGGGCGGGACTGTATGCAGGTGCAGGGGCTTCGGGACTGTGCATCTGCAAACAACTAGCTGCGAGTACAAGATGTGGAGGCGTTCCAACTTTATCGTGCTGCAAGAAGGCCCTCATCTGTGGTTCTTGAAGGTGGTCATGCAAGGAGGTTTGGAGGAGTTTTGCAAGGCATCGGGTGTGCTCTGGGGAGTGCAGTAAACCAGGTGAAGGTGTAGGTTTTGAAGGGGAATGGCCTATCACACTGCCTGGAAACGGAAGGGTCGGCTCCTGTTGATGGAGGAGGTTAGAAAGAGGGTAGGGGGCTATTTTCTGTGCGTGAAGAGGCTCCGGACCATTATATGTTCATAAACACAGGGGTGGGAGGTCTTAGTGAAAAAGAGGATTTGGGAGCTGTCGCAAGCCATATTGGGTTTGCGGAGCAGTGTGGTTTTTATGGCCTTGAAGGAATAAAGGACAAGGACTCAGGCATAGCTAGTGAGGCTGGAGAGAAGACTCTTATGAAGCGGCCTAGAAAAAAGAAATGGATCAAGTCAAAGAAGGAAGATTATAATTATGTGTTGGGTGAGGATATTGGCTGGGGGCAGGTGATTCAAATGGCCAACAAGACTCTGGTAGGAAGGGCAATGGGGAGGTTTTTCATGCTGAGAACAGTGGTAGCATGGGCTTAATCTTATTGGAAGGACGCCATAGGATATGTGCCTGAGGTTGTGTCCCTATCAAGGGGGTTGTTTGCGTTTAACTTCATGCATCCAGATCATGTACAATGGTTGCTACAACGTAGCTGGGATTTGGACCACTCACCTCTGCTCCTTAAGCCATGGCACCCCCTATTTGATGCAAGCAAGGAGATGGTGGACTCGGTCCCTTTATGGGTTTGACTGTCGGGCTTTCCTCTACATTACTGCACTGAGGATCACCTCAGGGGCATAGGAAATATTCTTGGGTCCTTCCTTGAGGTTGATCACTCTTTCCTGGAGACAAATCATAGGCGTGTTGCTTGGATCCTTGTCAATGTTAACATCAGAGAGGGCCTTGCCGAATCAATGAATCTCAGGTGGGGGCATTATGTCATCAAGTAGATGCTTGATTATGAAAAGGTTCCATTTAGATGCAGAAGGTGCCATTCCTATGGGCATCCTGCCTCTGAATGTAGATTTTTCTTCCATCATACAAAAGGATAGCGTACTTGCAAAACTGAGGAGGAGCAGGGTTCGGTGGGGGCAGTTTCTGGTCCTTCTACTAGGCAGCCCACACTCCCTAAAAATTTTGCTTGTGCCTTGAACCCTGCTGTGAAGGATATTAGCAGTCAGTTGGAAGAAGGCTATCAGTTGTTGGGGGCAGTTTCTGGTCCTTCTACTAGGCAGCCCACGCTCCCACAAATTTCTGCTTGTGCCTCGATCTCTGTTGTGAAATGTTTTAGCAGTCATATTGAATAAGGCTATCAGTTGTTGGGGGATGTTGATATGATGAAGGCTATGTTGAAAATCTTGGAGCCTTCCCTCATGGGATCCTTCCCTTATTCCCCGAGCCTCAATATTCTTCTCAACAATGTCTCGATTACTGGCTTGGATTGGATGGATGGGTTTAGGAACCTCTCTGCTGCTGGTCCTCCTCATTCTTCCCTTTCTTTACCTTTTCTAACTTCTCTCGAGGAGGTTATTGAACCAGATCCCAGTGAAGGGGTGTTGGTTTTAGTCCCTTCTTCTTCAGATTCTCCGGTCTCTGGTTACTATCTGAGATCTAGTGCAAAGAAATACTCTGGAGGGCTGGGGAAGGGGAAGTTTCCATCTTCTCGCAGAAGGGGTAGGATTTGTTACTTAGCTAGAGCCCAGGATAGGGAAAAAATGGATGTTCATGATGGGAAACAACAACCAATAGAAAGGGCACTTAGAGCAAGACGATCCTTGAATCCTGGTTTTTAATGAAGATCATGTCCTTTAATTGCAGGGGTTTGGCAGGTCCTCATAAGAAATCTACCTTAATGAGGGTTATTTTTCTGGATCATCTGGATATAATTCTGCTTCAAGAGACTTTAGGAGAAGTAGCTGTGGTTAAATCTAGATTGGAAGGTTGGATGTCGGGGTGGTTTTTTGAGACGTTGGATGTTAGGGGGAGTTCGGGTGGTTTGGCGGTGGGATGGAATGAAAGAACCATCAAGCCACTAAACACTTGGGGTATGGAGTCGGTCCTGAGTCTAAACTTTCTGGAGTTGGAGCTGGGTGAAGCTTTTACTATTTTTAATATTTATGGTCCTTATCAATATAGGATCCCCTTCTGGGACTCACTCCTGGGTAACCCTCTGCTCAAAGGGGACTCAGTGATTTTGGGAGGGGATCTGAACTTTACTATGGGCTAGTCTGAGGTCTGGGGTCCTCATGCTCAAACTGATTTATTGACGGGTTACTTCAATCATAAATTGGAGGAGAGTATTCTGTTGGATATTGAGCCCATAAAGATGAAACCCACCTGGAGGAACAACAGATGTGGGGAAGGTCAAATAGCAAAGAGAATTGATCATTTTTTGGTGGCTGAGAAGATTGTGGACAGGCCTTTTCAGATCAGGAAGTGGATAGGATGTGGGGGTGCATCGGACCATTTTCCTATTTTTATTGAGTTTAAGCTTGGGCCTCAGTAGCCTCCTAGCCCGTTAAAGCTTAACAAAATCTGGCTCATGGATGAGACATTTAAAACTCTCGTTCGCTCGAGGTGGATCCCTTTCAGTGCTATTAGCACTCGCTCTGTGGCATATCAGTTTGCTGATAATATTAACCATATCAAGGATGCTATCAAGGAATGGTCGATTGCAAAGAGGCAGAGGGAGGACATGGAATTGAAGCAGGTGGAAGAGGATCTTCACTCAATCTATGAAGGGAATGGAGGGGGTTTACTGTCCCAAGATGATAAAGATACTCTTATTCATCTTTAAAAGAGAAGGAACTCCCTCCTTTTGGATAAGGAGGAATCTTGGAGGTTGAAAAGTAGGGCTACCTGCTTGGCATGTGGGGATGATAATACAAAGTTTTTTCATGCTTATGCATGAGGTAGGAAGGAAGCTAATACTATTTGGAGCTTGAGAGATGGGTAGGGCGTTGAGCATTCCTCCTTTGAGGAAAAGGCTAAGTTGGGGGTTGATCATTTCAAGGCCCTTTTTAAGGTTCTTGTTCATGCATCTCTTGCGGAAGTTATAAGAGTCGCTCAGCTGTTCCCGAGGTTTGTGGAGGAGGCTGATAACAGATCCTTGATGGCTGAGGTTTTGGAGAAGGAATTAAAGGGTGTGCTTCATAGGTCCCAAAAAGACAGAAGCCCAGGGCCAGATGGATGGTTAATCGAATTATTTTTGGAGATTTTTGATTTATTGGGTGCGGATCTGCTGAAAGTGGTGGAGGATACTAGAATTTTAGGGAAGATTCCTGCTTGTTTCAACTCCACTTTCATAGCCTTAGTTCCGAAAGTGGATAACCCATATTCTCTGAATTATTTTCTTCCTATCTCTTTTTGCAACTGTATTTACAAAGTGGTCTCCAAGGTAGTTTCCAGAAGACTCAAAAGAATTATGTCTGCACATATCTCTAGTGAACAATTTGGCTTTCTAGAAGGGAGGCAAATACATGAAGCCATTGGAGTAGCTCAAGAGGGTATCCATAGCATGAAGACCAAGAACCTAAAAGGGACGATTTTGAAAATTGATCTCTCCAAAGCATATGATCGGGTAAGTTGGTTATATATGCATATGATTTTGACTCACCTTGACTTTGGTATTCGTTTTATTAGATGGATCATGAGTTGTATTACAACAATCTCATTCTCTGTTTTGATTAATAGGGAGGCCTCCCCTTTTTGTCATGCTGAAAGAGGTCTTCACCTGGGTTGTCCCCTGTCACCTCTTTTTTTCTTATTGGTTGCAGAAGGTTTGAGTAGGGCCCTTAAGGATGCCAAGAGACAGGGTACTTTGAAGGGTATTCAGGTTCCTCCAAATTTATTCATTACACATCTACGGTTCGTTGATGATGTATTAATTTTCTGTTCTATTTCTGTGAGAGATACGAATACTATTGGGGATATTTTGGACCTATTTTCCAAGGCCATAGGAATGGAAGTGAATGCTGAAAAGTCTACAATTACTACTCATCGATTGAGGGAAGAGGAGAGGCTCGAGTTTCTGCGAATATTTCCTTATAATTATGTTGTTTTGGATGATAGGCTGAATTATTTGGGTTTCCATTTAAAACCAAATGATTATAGGAAACAAGATTGGAGGTGGCTGTTGGAAAAATTGGAAAAGAGAGTAAGATTTTGGAGTCATAATTGGCTTTCTAGAGCCGGGAGATTGATTTTAGTGAAGTCAGTTTTGGAGGTTGTTCCAGTGTATTGGTTGTCTCTCTCTTGGATTCCAAAAGGTATTTTGGAGGCTACCCAGTGGATCTTATTTATATTTCTTTGGAGTGGGAAGAAGGACTCTTTGGTGACCCCTTGGGTTCGGTGGGAGAAAATAGCTGTGCCAAAAGGGTTGGGAGGTTAGGGACTGAAAAATATTTTTCTCTTTGCTCAGGCCCTTGCTGCTAAGGGTGGATGGAAACTCATAAATGCAGATAGTCTTTGGACCCAAGTGATTTCCCAAAAATACATTGCTCCTTTATCCATTGTGGATTGGATTAGGAATCCAAGGAAGTCTTTTGAGGGTGGGTCGGTGATTTGGAAGGCTTTGGTTAAATCCTTCCATGTACTGGAATCAAATCTAGTCTGGAATGTGGGTAGTGGCAGGAAGCTTCGCGTTGGTGAGGATCCATGGATGGGTAGTGTCCTACAACACCTTCTTCCTGGGCGTACTATTGAGGCTTTGAGGCAGTGGGGGATTAATTTTCTTTCCCATCTTGCAGCTCCGGTTCAAAGAAGGCCTGGGCTTCAGTCTTGGATCTTGGCCTCATCATTGGGGCTGGATGCTCATGATGAAAGGGAATTGGCTATTTACATCTGAGCTTTAAAACATGCACATATTTTACTTCGGGAGAGGGAGGATAAGATTTCTTGGGATTTTGATCCTTCGGGGATCTACTCTCCTCGGGCTGGCTACTTAAAACTGAGTGCTGGAGTTTTTTTGGGGGAAGGGCGTTGGTGGTGGAAGAAGCTTTGGAAGCTCAAATTTCCTCCCAAGACTCACCTCTTTATGTGGTGTGTCTTGGAAAATAAAGTCCCTACCTGGGAAAATCTACAACGTAAGTGCTTTCAGGGCCCTGGCTGGTGTATTCTCTGCAAATTTGATGAGGAATCCGTTAGCTACCTTTTTCTTAGTTTTCCTTTCATGAAAGGAGTATGGTTGAAATGCTCTAGATTTTTGGGCCTCCCATGTAGATGGGAGGGCTTTACAGTGTCTCATGCATGGGATTCGTGGTGGGTGTCTAATGTTGAGCCTAATCTTAAAGCCTTGCCTCTTCTTGTCATTTGGGGTTGTTGGTTGGCTCGTAATCGACTTCTATTTGATGAGGCTGTTAGTACCTCATAGATCACAGGTGCCATGACTATTGGTTTACACTCAGCATTTCCTTATCATATCTGTGCTGTTAATCAGAGGGAGCTTCTGGTTTTGGAGATTGATAGGGGGATCCCTTGGGGTTTTTTTGATGGGGTAGCACAACATAATGTATGCAGAGGAGGGGCTCTAATTTATCTTTCTGTCTCTCATTTTTTTGAGCTCTATGTTGGGCTTGGGGAGGGCTCAAATAACCTTATTGAATTGTTGAGCCTCAAGCTTCTCCTGTTGTTCGCTGTTGAGAAAGGGTGCCAGAAGATAAACTTCTTTGGGGACTCCATGAATGTAATAAACTGGATTAAAGGCATTTAACAGTGCATCGTTCTTCATCTACAAAATATTTTACTTTCTATTCGGGAGCTCCTCCTTTCCTTTGATTCTTTCTCCTGTCAGCATATCTATAGAGAAAATAATGGAGAGGCGGATCGGGCTTCCAATATGGGGCTACTGTAGGCTGTGGGAATCTGGAAGGTTAGAGAGCACAAGGATGGAGAAATATGAGATTATTTTCATCCCTCTCTATTCGATTGAGTTGTTCTGGTTTCTTTTTGGCCTGGAAATCATCAATTCCTTAGGCTGTCTCTCTCTCGGTGGTTTTGGTGTTTCCATTTTATAACAGAATGATAGATTGAGGGTTCAATTTCTGTTGTTTGGTTTTAATTTCTTCATTGTGCTGGTTGTCAAGGGCTGGGATTTTTCTTCTTTTTGACTCACATGGAGATTTTACGGTTCCCCTGGGTGGTGGATCGATTTTTTTTGTTTACTGCTACGGATTAGGCTCTCATTTTTTCTGCTGGCTATATTGTGTTTTGACTGGCACTTCGTTTGACTGGGCAGAGTTCTTTATTGTCTCGGTTGTTGTTTCGGTTGAAAAACCTCGGTGATCATTGTATCAACTTATCATTGCAACTTTTGTACTATATTTTTACTGATAGCATATCATTGATAGTAGTAGGACTGATTTTTTATGAACATTTTGTTTTCAAAATGGTTAGTGGTAGAAGCCGGATTTGGTTTTTACACAAATTTTTCTTACAAATGTCATTTGTTTTAGACTGTTACCCTATGGGTTGACTACAAAATTTCTAGTTTGTCTGATAGATCATAGTTTCATGTGCTTCTTATTGTAATTTTGTACTCATCTGTAGTAATAAAATTACGCTTTTTTCTCGAGGAAAAAAAAAAATGTAAGGGAAAAATGATAACAATATTGGGGTTACAGGGGTACAACAATAACAATAAGAGGGCTACACTAATAACAAAAAGGGACTAAACTAGCAATATAGGGACCTAACATGCCCCTCTCCTTCAAAAAAGTGTTGTCCTCAATGCTTGAGTAGCTCTGGGTGCTTCTCTATAAAATTCTCATCCTCCCATGTAGTATCCACTTGATGAGATACTCTAAAATTGATCGATTTCGTAGTTGTCGAGTTCTTGTTTCCATGACCGCTTCAGGTTCCAATATAATTTTTCCTTCCTCATTAAGTTCTAGAAATATTGTTTGAACTGGAATATTTTCACCTATAACCTTCTTTAAGCATGAAACATAGAAAACTGGATGCACTCGCAAAGAAGCAAGAAGCTCCAATTTGTATGCCATAGTACCAATGTTTTGCAACACCTTGTAAGGACCATAGTAATTTGGTGATAATTTATTATCCTTCTCAGCTTGCTTGAGGGAAATTTGTTTGTATGGTTGTAGCCGTAAAAATACCCAGTCTCCTACATCAAAACTTCTCTCGCTGCGATGTTGATCTTCATGTTGTTTCATTCGATTTTGTGCCACATTTAGGTTATCCTTGAAGAGTTGGAGAACCTATTTTTGATGCTCGACGTGATCTTCCACTTCTTGAACCTTAGAATTTTCTCTTAAATGTGATGTGATGGATGGTGGATGATATCCATAAAGTGCCATAAATGGGGTCATTTTTGTTGCAGTATGGAAGGAAGTGTTATACCACCATTCAGCGAGAGGTAACTGTTGGGTACCAGATTTGTATACTTTTATCTCCCATTTTTTCCCACCTTTATATCTCTTTGTGTCATTATTATTCTTTGAACACACAAGGTAAACCCCTTTCTCCTACTTTACATGGGATATTTGATTAATGAAGTATTAGTCCATGAGGTTTTACCTTTTTGCAATGTTAACTTCGATGTTTTTACAGATTCGGCAAAAGCGGGAAGGTTACAACTGTGAGCCGTGGAGCAACTCCTAATTTCTAGCATTGCCTTCACTTTCTGCTACAGCGCAACAAACTCCATTACACTCCAACGACATCTCATGCTTTTTCATGGTTCCCTTTTCGACAATTAGGTTGTTGTTGCAATGAATGGTATAATTGTAAATATGTAGTTGTTGAAGGAAATCAATATTTGTTGAACAGTTTGTATAAAGATGGCTTGCGAGCTATGAATCGGGGTTAAGCCCATTACTACAGATTTTGTAATAATATATTTTTCAATTAATTGAATGCACAACACCCTGTTGTTTCATCTATAATTCATGAGATTTTCGTAGCCCTGATCAGAGAGTTGAGCCCACTCTTCTGATTAAGTGTTGTGTTTCCTTTCTTTTCATTGTTTTCATGCTTTAGTTTGATTCTGTTACTGTCATTCCAGTGTAATCTTTCAATTGCTGTGAATGTCTTTTTAATTCTGCAATATATTTTAATTGTTGTTACAATAGTCTACATGTTTATAGATTTAACCCTGTGATCTACAACTGGTCATGTGATTGCTCCTGCATATACTGTGTTGTTAGTCTTGAAATAACTAATGCCCTCGGGTTGATATTTATGTGGAAAAAGGGGTGAATAGTTTTCACATTCGGACACCAACATTTTGGTGCCGTTGCCGGGGAAGGCTAACAGGTGCAAGAAAATTATCTTCAATTGATCTAAGGGCTAATATCTCATCTTGGGGAGGCAATTTATTGCCCTACTTCGAGTCCTAAGCGTAGTTCTCTTTGTTTTCTTTTCTTGCTTTTTATTTTTTTCTTTAGAATTGATCCCTAGTCTTGGGGAGGGAATTTTTCTACCATGCCCTAAGTCCTGGGCATAGTTTTCAGCTTTCTACTATTTGATTCTTTTCTAAAGGGCCAACTTCTCGTCCTGAGGAGAGTATTTGATTACCCTACTTCAGGTCCTGAAATTTTATTTTCATTTTCTTTTAGTTTATTTTCTGTTTGAACCTAGTCTCTCGTCCCAGGGAGGAAGCTATCTGTCCTGCTCCGGGTCCGGAGCACTTTTGTTACTTTGATGAACCCTCTTCACAATTTGTATGAGCAAGGATCTAAATAAGAGGGGCATAGGAAGACCCCCAAAGAAATGAAAGGATCTGGGAAGGAAGACATATATTTAGGAGATCATTGAAAAATATAAATCTGAGGCATCATCTCGCGCTACTGTCAGGGTAAGGGTTCAGAAGAAGTCCAAAGGGCAGTTTGTGGAGCAACCAGTGCCATCCACGGTACCATAGGGAATTCTTTCGACGACGGAAGAAATAATAAATAAGGTACCTATGGAGGAGACATCCTTGTCGTCAGCAAAAGGGGAAGAAATATCAAGTAGAGGATCAGAATAATTGAGCAATTCTAACAGGGAAGAAGAACCTCCAAAAGGGTTTTCATCACCACGAGACCAAGGGACTGCTGTGAAACCTCCTACAGTTGAATTAAGCAATTTTGATTTGGAGAGAGAATTCTTGAAGGATTTAAAATCACCAAAGGACCAGCAGAGTGCGATGAAACCTCCTACAGTTGAATCACTCCATGTACTAGCTGCAGAACCAGTTGAAATTCCAAGTGAGTATTGGAGGGTATTTATGGCACTTGAAAGTTCTTCTATTGATTTTCCAATCGAAAACGTTGCAAGTGATGCACCGATGAGAACCATCCCTTTAACAGCTATGCCTAGTTTCCATGGGCTTTCTTCTGAAGAGCCTGATACGTTCCTCTTCGAATTTGACATTGTTTGTTGAGGATATGATTATATTGCCGATGCTCATAAATTAAAAATATTTTCGGCTACCTTAAAAGGGACAGCCCTGAGATGGTTCATGGATTTAGGAGGGAGTAGAATTACTTCATGGGAGGGGATGAAAGAAGCCTTCTTGGAGAAATACCAAGATTACTGTAAATCCCATGACATTAAGGAGGAAATATTTAAGTTTGCACAGAAAGAGGACAAAAACATGGAAGATTGTGTGGAATGATTCAAATACATATTGCAGAGGTCAGACCATAGTGACCTGGATAGGAACATTCTGAAGATAATTCTTCTTCGGGCACTTAGGGAAGATTCCTTGCAACTTCTGAACATAGTAGGAAAGGGGGGAATTTCAGAAGAAGACTTCGACACTATCTATGACTATTGCATTAAGTGTTCACAGGGGGCTGCAAGGAGTGGACAAGGAATTAGGTCATCAAAGACTTTCGATGGAGGGGTTACAAAGGCAGAAATTGGAAACCTACTGGATAAACTAAGGACTGATATCCTGCGTACATTATCCACCCAGATGGACACTCTGCAAGAAAAATAGAAACAAATGGAGTTGGAAGAGACTATGGCTATATTCTGCCCATAGTGCAGAAAGAAGCATCCTTTGAAGGAATGCCCATTAAACACAATGGAAGGTTGCACAATCTATGATCAGACTCATGTGACCAGCTTGTGTCCTTCCTTGCCTGGACTGAAGGAATTTTTTCAAGGGGAAAGTGAAGAAAATGTGGTATACTAGCTATACTTCATGGGGCAAAAAAGGCCATGGCAACCTCGACCACCAACTATGAATCCAGGTATGTTTCAGGACCCATCTGAGTATTTTAATAATTTTAATATGGGTCCTCAATCTGCACCTTTTTCAGCTATTTGGTCTCAATATCAGTATCCCCCCTGGCAACAATGGGTTCCCCAAGCCAGTTTGAATCCTTCATGGAATCAGAACTGGCGTGGACCCTCTCCTTCAGGCCAGTTTCCTCAATCTATGCCTTAACAACAACTTCAGCTGCCCTCCAATGTACCTCTAGGAAACCCAACCCTTAGACCCTAGCTTCCTATCCATCCCAATCTGAATCCTAATAATAAAGGGGTCCAACAAACAAACACTCTTA
Organism: Pinus albicaulis; assembly: GCA_034641835.2. Taxonomy (NCBI): domain Eukaryota; kingdom Viridiplantae; phylum Streptophyta; class Pinopsida; order Pinales; family Pinaceae; genus Pinus; species Pinus albicaulis. The sequence continues at coordinate 1,038,230,121 of CM076582.1, read as the reverse complement.
ACCTTCCATCTTATAGCATTTCTACCGTGATAATTTAATGAGATAAACCTACGATCTAGGCGGGTAGTAAATGATCCCACTTCACCTATTATTATAAAATAGATTGACAGTGAAGATACGGAACCAAAAAAAAGGACAGTTAGGGATAAATCAGACCATAACATAATGAACCAGACACCTCCCCAATTTGTTCCTAATCAAGGTCATTCAACTTCCCCTCCATATCCTGAAAGACTGACCTTGAATAAACCAAACCCTCAAGTAGAGTTTGATTTCCTAGGGGAATTTAAAAATCGTTTTGTTAAAATACCCCTGTTACAGGCTATGAGGGATGTACCTATATATGCAAAAACTCTCAAAGAGTACTGCTCTAAGAAACTAGGGAAGAGACCTAAGGATACATTAACCATTCATGTGATGGGTAGATTATCTGATATCATGTTAGAAAAGATCATGCCTGTAAACTATGGAGAACCAGGAAACCCGATTCTAACAGTATAGATCAATGGGGTTGAGATCCCAAATGTACTGGTAGATTTGGGAGCTTCCATCAACATTATCACTGCTGAAAAAATGAACACATTAGGTCTTGGAGACATTTAACCAACCCCTACTATCTTGGAACTAGCAGATAGGTCTACAATTAAACCAGCAGGGAAATTGGAAAATGTGATTATTTCAGTAGATTAATGGAATTATCTTGTGGACCTCCTTGTATTACAAACTCGGTCTTCAGTTGGTGGTCATCCATTGAACTTGGGAAGACCTTGGCTCACAACTGCAGACGCCTACATAGGGTGTCGATCTGGGCATATGATCATATCAAATGGGACAGTTTCAAAGAATCTTACTCTTTACCCTCCCACGGAACCCAACCCATTTGAAAAATTATTAAATAGTCAGAAATATCTACCAATAGAAGAGCCTGAACTTGAAAATAAAGAAGTTAGACCATGTAATGTCCCGAAATGGAAATCAACAGAATTTTTCACCACTAAAATTTTCCTTTATCGGAAATATTAACAAGGCTATGTCAGAGATGGAATAAGAGGGATTTTACTAGTTATTTCACCTCTAAAGAGAGGATGAGAACGGGAGGCTTCCTGGCCCTTACTCAGACTCTGCCTATAGCTATGCAAATATTTCTTCCTTCAGGAAGATATTGCTCACAAGGGATTAGCTACAGCAATACACAAGCATGAGCTGGAAATATCAGTGAGTGCAGAAACTTCAGAAAATGCAATAAACCCTCATAGTCTTCTCATTAATAATATGATAGCAGAAATGTGTACAATATCTTGAGGAAATGATCACTCAAGCTGAAGCAACTCATTCTTTGAAGACACAAGTACAATGAACATGAAATACATTGCTACATATATTATGCCCAACTATGAATGCGCAATCACTAAAGGGAGACTGCTGCAAAATAATGATACAATGAAGATATGGCAATAATAAGCTCAAATAAAGAAGGGGGAGCTGGATCTCAACCCCTGGAAACTATAATAAACAATCCCTAAAGGGATTGGCTACAATACATACAAAATAGCATTTCTGCAGAAATGCTGGAGTAACTGGAGTAGCTGCTACTCTAAAATGAGAATCTGAAGGAGATGGTTGAATAATGATGCATAAAATGTATAGACCTCCTCCAATGGAAATCTAGAGTGAAAGGTTGATCCTTTCACCAAAGATCTCACTCTCCAAAATTCTGATGCAACTGCTCACTGCAATTGCACTAAAAAATTGCGCAGTAAAGAAGAGGAACTGCGTTGTAGATGATGGGAAGAGATGGGCCTCTTGCAAAGATATGAGAAATGGAGCTGAAATCTCCCCTACTGGTCTCTCGGATGCATAAAAGCTTTCTCCTTTGAAATCTGAGCTCTGAAATGATGGTGTGAGAACCTCCACTGCAACCCCAGCAACACAATGGCTCTTGCTGCAAGAATCACTGCACTGAAAGGAATAGCTTTGGCCTTGAGCCAAGATGTGGAGAAGATGAAGATCAAACCTTCAAGATCTTCTCAAGAAGGGAGGGAATTCTTGAACAAGAAATACCTTGTGCTGAACAGCACAGCGATCACAATGTGCAACTGTGGAAAGAAATTTGAAATATCCAAGCCACCTCAAAATGGTTTCTTTCCCCTCCTTTTATGCCAATGAAGGCTCCTTAGCCATGGACCCCACATATTATGGTTTTCTCCTCCTCATGCAATTTAGTAGGCTTCCCAAGCAAGCTACACCTCCGACTATTGCACAGTTTGACTTGGTCAACATGACCTAGCCCTCTTTGCAATTAACCCTTTTCACACATGGAGTGTGAAAACAAGCTCCAATAATGCTCCTCTTTCGTAATGTGAGGGATTTTATTAATATTTTTCATAATCATGGGCCTCCTTACCCATTTATTTAGCTGCAACAATATAAAATCAAAATTCTAATGTTCCATTTAGCCTCCTCCCCTCCCAAATGTTGCTTGTCCTCAAGCAACTGCAAGGATAGAACTTAAAGAACCTCTACTCAAGGCATGGAGTCTGAAATATGTTGAGGAATACCTTCCTCATGTATATCCTCCATCCCCTAAGCAATGATCCATAAAAAGTGAGTTACCTCCCAACATGGCAACTCCTAAAAATCATCTTCCACCTTTGGCTCCCATAATATAGGTGGGTTGAAAATCCGATCTTGGTAGACATAGTAGCCTACCCCACGCTATCCTCCTCTCCACTTAGGATAAGTGTAGAGTATATGCTGATCCTGGGCTGCAAATAAGTTTCCTTCCAATGGCAAGTCGAAGACTAGACCTCCAAATATCTCTTCTCCAGCATTATGAAACATGTTGTCCAAAATCATCTCATATGGGATGAGTTGGTAATCATCACCATATGGCATCCAATCAATCATATGCTCACCTCAAATGGAAACAAATCTGTTGTTGTAGTGGCCACATGTCCTCTCATGTTCCCATTAGAACATGCAATGCAAATAAGGTGGGAGATCTCTCCCCCAAGGGACACATCCAACCAATGTGCCATTATCCCAATCATGCTCTCAACAAATACAAAGACATCAGCAATATAAGGAACCATAATGAAAGCCATGCTTCCTGTCATATGTAGTAAGGGAGAAAGATAATGGTCCCTCAACTGTAACCAATGCAGTTTGACCCTCAACTGCATAAGAGTATGACAAAAGGTGTGGCCTCTCAACCACTTGCTTGCTGCCCGACTCTCCTCAAATGTATGGAGGAAGTGAATGATATATGGTGCAAGGTGAATAGGTCCTCCAAAACACATTTCCTCCCCAAGTCCTCCTAGGGAGTGGTCACCAGTAGTGCTCATGGCCTCAAATATACCATGGGGTCCAGAAAGAAGAATGCCCCTCCTTGGAGCAACATCTTGTACATATATGGTTAAGGGATGAATATATAAGTCACCATGCAAATAAACAATACCCTTACCATAAGTTCTACTCATGCAAATGGAGTGTCTCAAAATGAATCTCCCCTCATCCTCAAAGAGAAAATAGGTGGTTGTGCTGACTCCTCCGAAGAGCTATGTATCTCCTCCATCTGCACATGATATTTGCATCTCCTCATATGCTGATCTGTCAATATCATGCAAGCAAAATGATCCTGGGAATACTCCACCAATAACCCAGAGCTCCCACATGGATCCATCCTCCATACTAACAGCGCTGATGATCCCTCATGAAGAGAATCTGTCATATGGTCATCTCCTCCTTTGACATGTCTTATGCCAAAGATGAAAATTGGAAGGCTACTAACCTTCCCTTGCTGCTTCTGCCACAACGCAGAATCTGAAATGAGAGTGGGTGGAAATGATATTGAGGGAATGGCCCCCTCCTCCTTGAGTCTACCCAAGGCTCTCAGCGCTGTGTAGTTGTTTCCCAAGGTCTCCACTCCTCTGAAAACAATGAGTGGTGCCCCAACATGTGAAGCATATCCCATCAGCTGGTGATCTAGTGATCTCCCTGGTAGAATGTCTCTATGAAGTGAGACATCATCCTCAAGGGGTGAATGCATAGATGGATGAACAAGTCTGTCCATGCTTGCACTACACAATCTAATCACCCTCTTAGGTGCATCATCCTTCAACAATGAGTAGGGATGTGTACTCCTCATCTTCAAGATGTTGGGCCTTCTCCCTACTTCCTCCTTATGTCTCGATGGTGACACACATCCTCAACAAGGGCACATGTGTGCCTTGATCTCCATGCACAAGATCCTGGGGACTTTTTTGCAAGGATGCAAGAGTCCTTCTCCTTGGAGAAAGAGGTCCTCCTTCCTCTGCATGAGGCACTAGATAGTCTCTGGATAGCACTACGTTGTTTCCCTCAGCTCCCTCAACATAAATGGGCAACCCTCCAACAATGTTGCTGCAAATATGGAATCTCTCCCAAGGTGGAAGCAGTTCCTGATCATCAAAAGCTGGGTGTATCCCCTTTGCACCATGGTAGTGCCATCTCCTACTCTTGCAACATTGTACATCATGTGAGAGCACATATGCCTTTGCTCTCTCCAACACCACCCAAGCAACAAACCTCCTTGCTACCTCCTCCTACTCCTAGAAAGAGAGTATACCAAGTGATGACCAAACTCCTTCAAGAGTAACCAGCGCAGCCAAGCCTCTTGTTGCCTGGTATCATAAATATGCAAGTGGGTCACTAGCCCCTTTCTCCTTCTCCACCACATCCACTCAGCCATGTGTGGATGTCTCTTCGCTTCCTTCATCCTGGTACTCCTCCTTTGAGGACTGCCCTCATCCCAAATCAAACCTCTGCATTTCATGGGATTTTGAAATACAGATCTCCTGAGGATCAATTTGATCCTATAAGGATCCAAATAGTTGGTAAGAAAAAACCTCCCATCATGATATGTGTGGCTCAAGGAATGTCTACCACATTCATGAGAGAAGCTATCCATTCGAAGATGTCTCCCATCTCCTATTTGTTCTTGTGAGAAGGAAAAACCCTCCTCTAACTGTTGAAGAACCTTGCACTCCAAAGGGTGTGGGAGTGCACCTCCATTGAAATCTCTCTGTGATATACCCTTTGCATCACTACTCTTCTACAGTGCAGTATTATTTTTCTTCTCTAAGTCACCTGCATGCAATGATGTAGACCCATCCAAGGTTTTTCCTGAAATGACAAGAAATGGATCTCCAATCATACCTTGGTGAAACTTGGAAGCTCCTTGCAAAGCTGCAAGTGTTTCTTCCCCATGAGTATTGGCCTCCAAAACTGCTGAAGGAGAAGGCTACTCCTCCATGGTCTCAACAGCGCTGGTACATGCCTCATCAAATGGTGGTGAGGGCTCCTCCCTCTTTTTTCCAAATATACTGATCAATCCTTGAGAAAACAAGATTTGAAACCATTGCATGGTCTAAATGGTTGATCCACCAAATCTTTGCTTCACCTTCTAAGTGCAGCACTGCAACTTCTACTGCCTCTTTGTCTGCTGTATGATGTAGCAGGAAAAAGGCCTCTAGCTTCTTTGCCCAAACCTCTGCTGCACATGTGAGTGATCCATCAAATGTGGATAACAGAAATCTATTGCCTCTGATCATCCCGTGGCTGTGGGGTATTTATTCTTCTTTCTGCTGAATAAACTGTGGAAAAGATAAAGTCTCTTGGGAGACTCTAGGGTTTGATCGGTATTCAGCTGGGTACTCACTTAGAATTTTGAATTCCAAGTGTCTTCCATGCTTCTTCTTAGCTACTCTGTGAGAATAGGAAGTGCATGGTCCTTCCTCTTCTCCTCCTTCATTTTTCTTGACCTCTTTGGAGAGGTCTCTTCTAGATCTGAAAATAAATGAGAGTAAACTCATCTTCTTCATCCTGGGGCTCTCTACTTCTGAAATTCAAACTTCACAGGCTGTGCCAAGTTCGATGCTCTGATACCATTGTAATGTCCTGTTAGTCATCAGTATTTTTCACCTATTGATGATGACTAGTTGTTAAAGCCGAGTTTTCTAGCAGCTGATCTCCAATATGTCAAATTTGTCAGCCAGAAAATGCCCATAAACATTTTTTCCCTCCTAACCTTTTCAATCAGCCCATGATGAGATAAAGCCTCTTTATCAAGCCCTATCTAGCCTCAACCATACAAGCTTGTCCATCAGCTCCAAAGAGAATAATCCAAATCTGTCCAAAAAGTCTCCCCTAAGTTAGGTAGTGGCACTTTAGGTAATCCTCCCTTGGAAAACTATCCTAAAGCCAAAAGAACCTCTATCTAATATCCACTAGTCCTAGAGGATCTTCCTATTCTGCAAATAAAGCTTGATTACACCCTTAGGTCGCACCACTAACAAGCCTTGAGGTCTCAGTAATACATATGCCACATGTTAAATTGAAGTTAGGTAGACTTACAGTGTTTCAATGTCTCTTTCAAGAGCAGAAGTGTACCAGTGTTCCAGAAGACATTATTAAACTCAAAATGAGAAGACAACTGCTTCTCATGTGGTTTTGAGCCTGGGATGCACCTACAGGACAACGAGTTATTTCAATAAGCTCCTGCAAACACAGTCAAAGTTTAGTGACTTATGAATAACAAGAAATGCTCTGCAGATACTGGCTAGGCTGCCTCTGATTGTCTAAAGATGCATAAAGGTATTTTACAGCAGGATTATATGTCTCAGAGAAATTTCATTCATGGCATATTGTAAACTTGTCACTTTTATTTGCTTAAGCGTGAATAGGCAGTAAAAGGAAAGAAAACACTGTTTGAAAGCAGATGAAATGGCAAGACTAAGGAAACCTCCTCCCTACATGAGTAGATGGTTAAAAGACTGAGAAAACCTCCTCCATACATGAGAAGATGGTCAGGTCATTAGTTGAAGGCCTCCTTGATATAAAAAGCAGAGGGCCAAGAACAGAGGCAGGGTTTTAAGTATAGTGGGAAAGCAACTGAAGGCTTATGGATAGAAAAATGGTGTTAAAAACAGAGGGAAAGTTGTGGTGTTTTAAAAGGTGCTTACATGAGTTTCACTATTAAAACACAGAATTGAAATACAGTGTGAAGCTAATTGGATGATTATGAATGAAGAAATGTTGTTAAGCAAATGGCCAAGGAAGTAAAACAATCTTGGTTTTAAACTGACTTCTGCTAATAAGTACAAAGAAAACCACTAACATTTGTTCATGGATACTCTTCATTTGGTTAAAACAGGGGTTGAAAAGAGCCCAAGCATTTGTTGAATATAGGCCTCCTTCATAAACAAGTAGAAGGCTTACCATTTTTTGAGGATGAAGAGCATTCATTTCTGTGTGGCTTATATTTCAAAAGGGACTGCAGTCAAAAATGGTAAAATGAATGAGAAATTCATTATTCTTATAGACTTCCTTCAAAAAGGAACAAAGGGACAGCTTTCCAATTTTACATTTCAACTTCAGCTCATCATCCCCTGCTATACCTCCGTAAAATTTGAAGACTAGATTACTTTGGAAATCCAAGCCTTGCAAGTTATTGATATAGACCAAGAATAGTTTTATTGCTGCACTTGTGAAGTTCAGGATGGGCAGTTTCTCAAGATTGAAATTTGTGTAGTTGACACACGTAAGCCTCTATGGATGCTTTTTTTTTTATGCCTGAAGAGGAATGTCATTCAAAGGATGCATTTACAGTCATTATATGGCTTTGAGCAGGGTTTTCTTCTAAAAAAATGATATGAATAAAGGAAACAAGTTTCCTCCCTTAATAGGAAAAAAATGAAAAAGAGTTTGGCCTTGAGATGACTTCTTCGCATTGGAAAGGGTCATATCTGTTAAAAAATTTCCAAATAGCATTCACAAAACTTTATTATCAACATTAATTGAATATGGGCTCCTTTGGCGTTTTGAAAGTCATTTGAGTTTCGTTATAACAAAGGCCTTTTCAAAAGGTCTTCAAAACCCTCACGAAACAAATTTCAAAGGATTTTTGGCTTTTTCGACTATAAAAGGAGTTATTGACCATTGGCAAAGCTTCCATATGGATTTCAAAATGAAAGTAGCATTCCCCTAAGCTGCCCACTGGAGAAAACGAGAAGTTCGAGAAAAATTATGAGTTTTTGAGGCTTAAAGCCTGCGCGGCACGCCTGGAAAAGCGCGTGACGCGTTTAGCAAAGAAAATACAAAGGCCTTATACGTTGGCGCGACACGCCTGTAGTTCTGGTCACACTGCCCGAAGGCCAACCCGAAAGCTCACACGGCACAACGCTCTTCCATATGAACGTGCTGCTCAATCAAAAGGCACTCGAAAAACATCTTTGAAGCTACCCAATCGATCAAACAAGGCTCTGTTGACGGGAAAATATGTCCGGCCAATAGCAGGGGATCTCCCCAGTAAAAGGTCCCAATTAGACCTTGAACCGTTTGGAATAGGGATCTCGTCCGGGGTGTGGGTCCGGCTATCACTGATTTCTCCTTTCTTTAGGTCTCACTTAAACTCTATAAAATAGTGGATACACACTTAATCAAATGATACAAAACATATGATTGATGCATTAAATGTACCTATAACACTATGAGTAGCAAGAGGAAATAATAAAGCATGAAAATCAAAGGGAGTGTTGTTAACAACACTTCAATAGGGTCATGCTTGTAAACTGTTCTGACCACAAAAGAAACAATTCCTCATGGCAAGAACACCCTTCACTTCCTAAAAGTTTTAAATGATAACACAAATGCTAATAAACAAAGCCATCAGCGTTCGTTAAGAAAGTGAAATGAACTCAACCACCATTAACATACTCAAAAAACTGTTATGCAATTGTGATATGAATTAAAGATACAGTTCCCTTAATCTAAGATGTTCAGAAACTGAAAAAATAATACTCAATAGCGCTCATACATATGACAACACCAGATCCACAAAGGGATTTTTCAAAAAGCTTGTATTCACGCTTAAATGTATAATCCTCTAATAATACAATGTACTCAGCTCGAGTCCTCCAACAAAAGATCCGTGCAAGTTCCCGAAGGAAGCATTTATAGAGCAAAGCTTGCCCTTTGGGCTCCTTGACTTTTCGCTTTCCCGACTGTTGGGCTGCCTTGCGACCCAGTCTGTTCTGCGAACTGCGACTTGAGCCACTGTTGCGACCTACGACCTGACTGGGTTCTGCGACCTTGATACCTTTGGGAATTTGCAACCTGTGGCCTCAAGAGATTTTGCGACTTTCAACCTGAGTAAATGTGTGACCTGCGACCTCAAGCAGATCTGCAACTTGCAACCTTCAGCAATCTGCGACCTGCGACCTGAGGAAACCCACGACCTGCGACCTGACTGGATCTTGTGACTTGTGACCTCCAGCAATCTGTGACCTGCGACCTGAGGAAATCCGCGACCTATGACCTGCCCAGATCATGCGACCTTGCGACCTAGTCGCTGGGTCGCTGGGTTGCGCCGTCGGGCTTTTAACAGGGAGTGCGACTATGCGACACGGCGACCTGAGGAAATTTGTGAATTTAGACCTTCGGTCATACCTTCTGCGTTTCTCTTTTAGATATATCATTACCTTGTTCTCTGGAGGTCATCCTTAGCCCTCATCATGAAACAACAACTTCTATTTCCTGGTGATGTCATTGCCGCGCTAAGGGAATTTGCATGTGATGATAAGTGGGAGAATGGTTTCTGTTTTGAGCAAGATACTGAGCATCCATAGAACGTGGGTTTTTTTGTCAATTTGAAACCCAGCTGTGCATCCTCTAGAGAGAGTTAGTCGCTCTCTTCATTTGGGTGGACATTATTGTTCCCTTATGTTACCTGCAAGAAAACAAAGTAAATCACCATAGTCTTTTTTTTCTTCTCATATTACCTGCAGATAAATGAATTTACATTAGCCATATACATACATATATATACACGCATGTCAGGGAATCAACACAAGAAATGAAATAATTTATCACAGCTAAAATCAGTTGGACCCCTGTGTGGTCAAATGTTGTGCCATTATGTCATCAGGGAGAATGGCTGAAGTAGGTTTTCTTTGCCCTTGTTCAACCATTTGTAATGTCTGTTGGTATCGCTATGGATTCAGTGCTAAGGGTGGATCCGTAATTACTTTGACGAGACGTGATGCTCCCTCCTTCTTTCTGAACATGATACCATATCGAAAGAATTTATGAAACGTGGGTATCGACATGGATCCGCCGCTCCTACCTCCCTTGATGATATGGATCCTCCATACTTGTGACCCTTGAAGTTGTAAACCTGGATGAGGTCAAATGCTTCACAAAGGAGAATCTGAGAGTCACGGGATAGAAGTATGAGGTCTCTCCTCTTCCTCAGAAATATTTCGTGCATCTTGCAGTGTATTCGCATTAGGTCGCAAACTTGGGCGGGAGTCGCTGAGTCGGGTGGTCGCACCTTGGATGAATTTGCCTGATCTGCGACCTGGCGACTTGGTCGCACAGCTGCATGGTCGGTGGTCGCGTACGTGGCATATTCTCTTGGGCACTGTATTTGCGACCTTGCGACCTGATAGGGGTCGCGCTATAGTGAGGTCGCAACCCTTGACATCTGGTGCATATTGCGAGAAATGAATGGAACATGCCTCTCTGCGATCATGTGTTCCCTTTTGTGCCTATGCCACATCGTGCACCCATCTTATAGCTGTTCACGCTCTTGATATAACCCAGCCCTGGCCTTTATCATATATGGGTCTGATCTGTGGCTTTTTTGATGCCCTGGAGTCACAGTTGGAAGCGTTTTGGGCTTGCGAGACGTGAAGATTACACTAGAAGCAGCGCGTTGCAGAGGACAAAAATTATCTCAGAGTTTTTATTTTCTGCGCTAATACAACCAGAATCGAAGGGATTCAACCTTTTCCCCACATTGACAATCGATCATGCCGAGCATTGTCATCGCATGCCACGGCCATCAGATCCTTGCATGTCGGGTGTATTGATAATGCAGAGCTAAACGATCCCTTAAAAGCTGTGTGTCAGTGAACTCTTCGATCACAACCTTCGTTTGTGCGAATTAACATAATTATCGTTCGTGCATGGTATCATGCATTGGGAAACCTACATCAATGTAATGCAGCATGAAGAATGGGGATTCGTGCTATCCAGCTCACCATGTTGGATTTTCCATTCTTGTGTATCGTGGCTTAAATGCTTTATATCTTCATTTGGTAAAATCTTTCGATTCGTAGTCAAATAAGGCCCAGAAGGACACCACGATAACGTGAGCCAAGGTTCAATCGAACGAGCTTATAAACAGTTTCAAGAAAACCATCTTCCTTCCTGAGGTATATACATATATAAGGATTATATGAAACTAGTAACAAGGTATCCTGAAGCATATCACATTGACCATCAAAAGGCTTGGTGGTTTGAACAGGTTTATGGCTGTCATTAGAGGGTGATGTCCTTCAATTTAATCATAATCAACGAGCGACCACTAGCTTTATAAGGGCCCCAATAGAGCGCTTAAAAAATCCGTGGTGAGGGGCTTCTAGCGGATACACTTCATGCGCAGAGAAATACACGTAAGGGATTGGTGTCAGCACACCACCTTTATTGACCATACAATTGTCCAGCAAAGATACAGCCAGCAGCGCAGAGGAAAACTTCCTTATTCTTGACCTCTTATGCCGGGAGGAAGTTTCATTCCATATGTCAAAAGCAGCTGGTCGTTCTGGCAGCAGCTGGCTTTTGTGTGCTTGCATACAGAGAATACAATGGAAAAACCCGACTTCCTCCAGCAAAACCGTAACCCTGCACTTTTTAAAACATGGCTATAGATAGTCATATATCATACCATAGTTATTATAACATTGCCATTCTAGGTTTTTCATGACATTCTGCTCTATGTTTTAAACATAAATTTTGACCATTATATATATGTCCACTCCACAGGTTGAAACTCCGCCATAGAAATATTTAAGTCCATTCATAATGTATTTTCATATAATTATGATCCATGTTTTAATCGTAAAGTTTGACCGCCTCATATATCTGCCTCAAATGTTTTAACTATAGAATGCGACCACCATATATGTCTGCTCCAAAGACTAGACTTCGGCATAGAAGCATTTGTGCCCATTTGTAACGTTTTTGCTTTTTATGATTTCGCTCCTCCAATCTCACATGGTTTTGAAATGATGCTGCGGGATGTTTGTTATAATGTTTTGCTCCATGTTTAGGCACAACTCCTGACCACTACATATATATATCCACTCCAACGTTTTACCATATGTTGAAAACTTCGGCATGAAAGTATGGTTTTGAAACCATATGTGTTTGCGCCTTGGCTTAAATATACAACGTAACCTTGGTCCATCGAATGTGCGCTCACTTGTAATTTTTTCACATAGTTCTGCTCCATGATCTCCTATGGTTTTAAAACCATATGATGACTTTTTTTTTCCTTGGTTTAATTATATAATATTTAAAACCATAACCTTGGTCCATAAATTTGCACCCACCATGTAGCTTAGGTTTAACAAAGATTGCTTCTCAAAGGTGCGTTTAGATATTTGAAATTGTGCCACAACTACTAATGCACCAATTGCCTGAACAATCACGCCTAAATCTCACCAACAAACCTACACCTGTACTTTCATGGATGATGAGGAACTGAAAGAAGTGTCAGATTTAAAGCAACGAACTCTATAGTTCATCATTGTTCCCGGAAACAATTGAGACCTGTAAACTTGGAGAAACTGGATAATACTCCTAGATCACTCCTACTTTGTCGATGAAAATCCAAATTTAATCACAAAATTGACAGTGATGAACCTTCAGATTCTTATCATGGCGCATTTTGAACCTGTGAACCATTTCATTCAACTGCGGAAAATAGAAAAACCCTTTTAGTTGTGCCATTGTCTTGCCACCATCAGCATGTGTGCTTTCACACTGCAGCTCGGCACGAAAAAGCCTTGAATGAGATTGTCATTCTCTAGGGAAATCTTCTGAGTCCACTTTTTTCACCAGGCTATACTTTAGGCTAGACTTGTCGAAGTGGTGAGATATGTTCCTTTGTGTGTACACATCGACATTGAGCTGGTATTGTGCAAGATCTTCAAAACTTCCTTTAAGGTGAGATATCATAGCAAACGCTTCTGGTTTATGCGAGATGGCATCCAGTACGGACATTTCCAAACAGAGAGTTTTTAAGTATCTGGTGTACACTAGTGAAGAATGCTTATTTGCATCAGTGACATAAAAGGTTCTTTTCTCTGATAAACATGTATCACACCATCCTCCTTTTAACATTACTGGTCACTTGCTCCTCCTCCTCCCCTATTTCGCAACTTTGGCCTTGTTGTTGAGCTCACTTTTATTTCCCTCGATGACGTGACAAAATTGAGGAGTTTGTCACCCATGGGGTTGACCTGTGTGGAACATTACAACATCACAATTACTCTTTGATAATGGTGTCTCTAGATAAAACATATGAGACTAACGAGCTTAAGAGAAGTATTCAAACAACATGCTTAATGACCCATGGCAAGAGGGCTGCTCATGTACATCCTCAATGCATAGAAAAGTTCTTATTCAAGCGTATGTTGGACGATCCCTCCCACACATGGCGTGATTGTAGCAAAAGCATCTGATCATGATGGTTAGAAAGCTCATGAGGGGTTGGGGATAGGTCGCTAGGATCTCATTGACTGTAGGTCCGGTGAAAGACCTTCATGACTAAGCGAGCAGAGGGGGACCCGAAATTTCGAATATACCCAAAATTTTGGGTGGTGTTGTAGCGGCTACAACAAATGGCGAACCATTGGTAGAAACTAGCATCTCTGTCAATATCACAACAAAATTCTGAGCCAAGATAGTGATGCAAGGGAATATTGAACAAGTTCTGCGGGGACCCTTTGAATTACTCTGGCCTTTACAAGTATGCCCAGTCCTTGTGCCTCAGCTAGGTCTAGCTAATCAAAATACACCGAAGTGGGAGCTCACGGACGCCAGTAGCTTGTTGGTGATGTGAAGAGCAAGGCAGCGGGTTTATTATTTTCAAGATTTTTAAAGTAAATTTTCGGTGTTGCTCCGCTGCCAGCAGGCCTGGACAGCGCCTCGGTGGAGTCACTTCAAGAAATCACAAACGTTGCTCCGCTACCAGCGAGCCTGGTCAGTACTCCGGCGGAGTCATTGCATTACCTCTCGGTGTAGGAAGCCTTTGTCGATCCTTTTCCATTATTTGTTTCATGTACTTGTAGCACTTATTTTCATGCGCTCATGGCACTTATTTTCATGGGCGGATGAGGGATCCCGACTTATTTTACGAGCAAGAGAGGTTGTTTCTTGTTTTACTAACTGAAATATGTCTTGATTTGGATTTTCCCTTGTGCCAAACCTTCACATCCCATCTACCACAATAGTCGAAGCGCGCAAAACAGATCATTAAAATTTCCAAGACTATGCTGGGCACAAGGCTTAGGCTTATGGGTATTGGGCCATTCAAACTCATTAGGTCTCCCACAACAACCGGCACATATCTCCCCAGCTAATAAGTTTAGACTCATAGGCATCTTGTTGAGAATGTGACTTCAATGACTTATCCTGTGAGGAAGTTGCCTCTTGAGATAGCCACCACAACCTCACGCAAACAATGGGGTTAATATTTCAGCAATTAGGGCAAAACAAGACCGCAAGGTGGTAGGGTTTCTTTGAGGGCTCACATAGTGGTAGGTGATATGTGGAATATTTTCAACGCTATATCAACAACCTGTGGAAATGATGAGGGGAAGAAAGTGCACGACGCAATGTAATAACGAGGCTCAAGATGCAATGCAATTCCATGTGCGGGAATGATCCACTAGTTGGAGGTGGAGAGACAAGGCAAAGCACATGCAGTGATTATCTGAACATTATGCAGCAATAGGGAAACTGAAAAAGCATGCATGCAAAAAGTAAACGGAACTTTTTAATGCATAAAACTACAGAACGAAAGAAAATACAGCAAGCATAATTCTAAACCATGAAGTAAAACCTTAGCAAGTAAACCTAATTAATCACTTGACAAACAAAACTTTATTAGAAAATCATAGCTAGCCTACACCTAAAACCCTAGCTTAACCCATGAGGCGGTCGGGTTATGTGAAATCAGCTTTCCAGTGCAGCCACCGCATTAGTTCTCGACCTGAAAGAACAACAATGTTTGCAATCAGAGCTAGCATACCAAATCATGCACCAACAACAAAACTTACCTAAAGAGCATGTGAAACAACAAGAAGATCATGAATACTTACTAGAGAACGTGTCAGAATCGATTGTGCAAGATGAATTTCATTCTTATCCTGATACACAACAACATATTTTCGAAACTTAAAACTATTTATAAATGACACACATCCATTCATTCACAATCCTAGGTTTGATGGGTGCTGGGTAAGCCATTTCCTATTTGCAAGAACCTTCACTGGATAGGGTTGGTCAAAAAAACCAGCACCCTCATTATGGTGGTGAGGATGATCCATTTTACGGGTTGGAAACAACAAGAAAGTGTCGGGCGAATTATAGATACTTGCGAATCTAAGAGTAGGAACCCTAATTTTGAAAACCCTAGTTCGGAGTTGTTCCTAGAATCTATCAAGCATATGAGGATCTGAATCCACTTTTAGTGGAAGCTGCAATTCCTCACCGTCTTGAACAAACTCTAGACCTTCGAGCAAGGGGTTTCCCAACTTTGACAGTTTGGCGAGATCAACAGGCGAATGGATGTGAACATGGATTGTGGTGAGTTGCAAAATTTCAGTGGGCTTTGTATCAATTTGTTCAAATGTTTTCACACTGACAGATTGATAATCCAATGTATCAGATTCTTTAGATTTTCCAGGATGGGGTGAATTTACCGTAAGGTTTTCGGGCAGTTGAGGGATTTTCCAAGAACCACATGTTTGTGCCTGATTACAACTGGTATTGGCTGGGCAACAACTGGAAAGATTAGATACAATGGTCGGTCTTTTCTTACTAGTGAATAAATTGGGGTGTATCGGTTGTTGCACACCAGCTGTTGGGGGACAGGAATATGTGCTCAGGTAAACCTTACTAGAATGAAAAATCCGCCAAGATGAAATGATATCCGACGAGGTGATGCTGGGAGGAGCATGGTACTTGGGAACCATCATTTCAGGAACCCTAATCCGAGAAAACCTAGTTGGAGTTGTTTGAGGAGTCTCGTCAGGGTCTGAAGAACTAGGTATGACAGATGGAAATAGCGGAAGTGCTTCGATTCCCTGATGGGTACTCGAATTTTCATAGAGCGAATTATCGAATTCTGGTGTCTCCATCTGGTCGGAAACGAGATACGAGTGACAGTCCTCAGCGATATTAGAGGATAGGTTTTCAGAGAATCAGTGATCACTGGAACCATCGATTTGATCAAGTTGGGTACCTAGCATTTTAGGCTCCCCGGGAGTTACCAACTGGGATGGATCAATAAAGAGGACATATTGAGGTTGTCCAGACAGGAAATTTCCCCTATGGCTGTCTAAATATTCTGAGTGAGAAAGATCGGATCTAGAAGATTCATCAATTTTGAACTGTGATTGTGAAACACCATCTGCGTGCTTATGATTGTTGCCAATACCAGTATAAGGAAATTTTGAATGTCTCGAAGAAATTACTGGTGTGGAGGACTCGTGGAATAAATCGTGGAATAATGAACGAAAAGATTGAGCCGCAGGGGTGTTAACCGTACAAGGTTTTTCAATACACACATCCATGTCATTCAGAGAAAACAATGATATGGCAGGCCTTGTAAGGGAATCAACTTCATCCGGGATAAGAGTCGATTCATAATCAGTATGCGACTTAGATTCAGGACTGTGTCCATGGAGACATTGAGTGGGCTCGAGGTAGGTTTCATGAACCGGGAGAGGTAATGAGCCACTATGGTTTTCAAGCTCTGATTTGACATGGTGCATGAAAGATTCAAAGGTAGTTCAATATGCTTTATCCTCTTGCAAGTGTCTATCCTTGCTTAGGACTTTCGAGGTGACAACTCCACTACCCGACAACTCAGGAGGAGGGGCGAGAATATCACAAATAACAACACTCTCCTTGGAGGCCTGAAGGTGGTTTGGACTCAGTGAGATGGACAAGGAAGCATTAGGGACAAATTCTGAACAGCTGGTAACTTGTGGGTCATCATAGGGAACACTAGGAGCTAACTGAAATTGTTCAAGGGAAACGAGAATCGCATACTTGAACTGTTCACTTAAAAATTTCCAATCAACATCCCTTTCAAGGAACTCAAAACAATAATGAACAAATCTGATAGAGAATTCATCTAGAGATTCCTGAGGTTCCATTCTGATGTCATTTAGCTTTATCAATACACTTTGAAAATCGTACCTGTGAAAAGCTTGTCACAATTCACTGGCGAGTTTTTCAAACAAATGGATGGAAGCTTCCGGCAATGTGCGGCACCATTGCTTAGCGCGACCTTCGAGAGTGAGGAAGAAAATCAAACAAATCAAACCTTCATTGTCAATTTCTTAGTATTCACCAAAGTCACAGAAATCTGAAAGGTGTTGGGTTATGGACACTCCGTTTTCACCATCAAATTTTAACTGGGACAAGTGATACATAAGTTCATCGGGGATGATACATCGAGGCTCATAAAAATCCGACAAACATCTCGGGAGAATGATTTGGGGACGATCCATTACAGATATGAGGTTAACTGCAGGCTCTAAGGGCTAAGCTTGTCATCTGGCCCTCCTTCTAGCGCCAATTCTGTTGACGGGAAAATCTGTCCGGCCAACAGCAGGGGATCTCCCCGGTAAAAGGTCCCAATTATACCTTGAACCGTTTGGAATAGGGATCCCATTCGAGGTGTGGGTCTGGCTACCGCTGATTTCTCCTTTCTTTGGGTCTCGCTTAAACTCTATAAAATAGTGGATACAGACTTAATCAAATGATACAAGACATATGATTGATGCATTAAATGTACCTATAACACTATGAGTAGTAAGAGGAAATAATAAAGCATGAAAAATGAAGGGAGTGTTGTTAACAACACTTCATTAGGGTCATGCTTGTAAACTGTTCTGACCACAAAAGAAACAATTCCTCATGGCAAGAACACCCTTCACTTCCTAAAATTTTTAAATGATAACAAAAATGCTAATAAACAAGGCCATCAACGTTCGTTAAGAAAGTGAAATTAACTCAACCACCATTAACATACTCAGAAAACTGTTATGCAATTGTGATATGAATTAAAGATACAGTTCCCTTAATCTAAGATGTTCAAAAACTAAAAACATAATACTCAATAGCGCTCATACATATGACAACACCAGATTCACAAAGGGATTTTTCAAAATGCTTGTATTCACACTTAAATGTATAATCCTCTGATAATACAATGTACTCAGCTCGAGTCCCCCAACAAAAGATCCGTGCAAGTTCCCGAAGGAAGCATTTATAGAGCAAAGCTTGCCCTTTGGGCTCCCTGACTTTCGCTTTCCCAACTGTTGGGCTGCCTTGCAACCCAGTCTGTTCTGCGACCTGTGACTTGAGCCACTGTTGCGACCTACGACCTGACTGGGTTCTGCGACCTTGCGACCTTTGGGAATTTGCGACCTGCGACCTCAAGATATTTTGCGACTTGCGACCTGAGTAAATGTGCGACCTGCGACCTCAAGCAGATCTGCGACTTGCGACCTTCTACAATCCGCGACCTACGACCTGAGGAAACCCGTGACCTGCGACCTGACTGGATCTTGCGACTTGCAACCTCCAGCAATCTGCGACCTGCAATCTGAGGAAATATGTGACCTATGACCTACCCAGATCATGCGACCTTGTGACCTAGTTGCTGGGTTGTTGGGTCACGTCGTCGGCCTTTTAACAGGGAGTGCGACTATGCGACCCGGCGACCTGAGGAAATTTGCGACTTTAGACCTTCAGTCATCCCTTCTGAATTTCTCTTTCAGAGATATCATGACCTTTTTCTCTGAAGGCCAGCCTTAGCCCTCGTCATGAAACAACAACTTATATTTGCTGGTGATGTCATTGCCGCGCTAAGGGAATTTGCATGTGTTGATAAGTGGGAGAATGGTTTCTGTTTCGAGCAAGATACTGAGCATCCGCAGAACGTGGGTTTTGTTGTCAATTTGAAACCCAGTTGTGCATCCTCTAGAGAGAGTTATTATCTCTCTTCATTTGGGTGGACATTATTGTTCCCTTATGTTACTTGCAAGAAAACAAAGTAAATCAGCATAGTCTTTTTTTTCTTCTCATATTACTTGCAGATAAATGAATTTACATTAGCCATATACAGAAATATATATATACACACATGTCAGGGAATCAACACAAGAAATGCAATAATTTATCACAGCTAAAATCAGTTGGACCCTTGTGTGGTCAAATGTTGTGCCATTATGTCATCAGGGAGAATGGCTCAAGTGGGTTTTCTTTGCACTTGTTCAACCATTTGTAATGTCCGTTGGTATCGCTATGGATTCAGTGCTAAGGGTGGATCCGTAATTACTTTGACAAGACATGATTCTCCCTCCTTCATTCTGAACATGATACCATATCGAAAGAATTGATGAAACGTGGGTATCGACATGGATCTGCCGCTCCTACCTCCCTTGATGATATGGATCCTCCATACTTGTGACCCTTGAAGTTGTAGACCTGGATGAGGTCGAATGCTTCACAAAGGAGAATCTGAGAGTCACAGGATAACGGTATGAGGTCTCTCCTCTTCCTCAAAAATATTTCATGCATCTTGCAGTGTATTCGCATTAGGTCGCAAACTTGGGCGAGAGTCACTGAGTCGGGTGGTCGCACCTTGGATGAATTTTCCTGATCTGCGACTTGGCGACTTGGTCGCACAGCTGCATGGTCGGGGGTCGCGTACGTGGTAGATTCTCTTAGGCACTGTATTTGTGACCTTGCAACCTGATAGGGGTCGCGTTGTAGTGAGGTCGCAACCCTTGACATCTGGTGCAGATTGAGAGCAATGAATGGAACATGCCTCTCTGCGATCATGCGTTCCCTTTTGTGCCTATGCCACATCGTGCACCCGTCTTATAACTATGCACACTCTTGATATAACCCTGCTCTAGCCTTTATCATATATGGGTCCAATCTGTGGCTTTTTTGATGCCTTGGAGTCACAGTTGGAAGCGTTTTGGGCTTGCGGGACGTGAAGACTACACTAGAAGCAGTGTGTTGCAAAGGACGAAAATGATCTCAGAGGTTTTATTTGCTGCGCTAACACAACCAAAATCGAAGGGATTCGACCTTTTCCCCGCATTGACAATCGATCATGCCAAGCGTTGTCATCACATGCCACGGCCATCAGATCCTTGCATGTCGGGTGTATTGATAATGTAGAGCTAAACCATCGTTGAAAAGTTGTGTGTCAGCGACCTCTTCGATCAAAACATTCATTTGCGCGAATTAACATAATTATCGTTCGTGCATGGTATCATGAATTGGGCAACCTGCGTCCATGTAATGTGGCATGAAGAATGGGGATTTGTGTTATCCATCTCACCATGTTGGATTTTCCATTCATGTGTATCGTGGCTTAAATGATTTATATCTTCATTTGGGAAAATCTTTTGATCCGTAGTCAAACAAGGCCCAGAAGGGCACCACGATAACATGAGCCAAGGTTCAATCGAACAAGCTTATAAACAGTTTCAAGAAAACCATCTTCCTTCCTGAGGTATATACATATATAAGGATTATATGAAACTAGTAACAAGGTATCCTGAAGCATATCACATTGACCGTTGAAATGCTTAAAATGATAGACCATCAGAAGGCTTGGCGGTTTGAACAGGTTTATGGCTGTCATTAGAGGGAAATTTCCTTCAATTTAAACATAATCAATGAGCGACCACTAGCTTTATAAGGGCCCCAATAGAGCGCTTAAAAAAATCTGTGGTGAGGGGCTTCTAGCGGATACACTTCATGTGGAGAGAAATACACGTAAGGGATTGGTGTCAGCGCACCATCTCTATTGACCATACAAGTGTCCAGCAAAGATACAGCCAGCAGCGCAGAGGAAAACTTCCTTATTCTTGACCTCTTATGCTGGGAGGAAGTTTCATTCCATATGTTGAAAGAAGCTAGTCGTTCTAGCAGCAGCTGGCTTTTGCGTGCTTACATATAGAGAATACAGTGGAAAAACCCGACTTCCTCTAGCAAAACCGTAACCCTGCACTGTTTAAAACATGGCTATAGATAGTCATATATCATACCATAGTTATTATAACATTGCCATTCTAGGTTTTTCATGACATTCTGCTCTATGTTTTGAACATAAATTATGACCATTATATATATTTCCTCTCCATAGGTTGAAACTTTGCCACAGAAACATTTAAGTCCATTCATAATGTATTATCATATAATTCTGATCTGTGTTTTAATCGTAAATTTTGACCACCTCATATATCTGCCTCAAATGTTTTAACTATAGAATGCGACCACCATATATGTCTGCTCCAAAGACTAGACTTAGGCATAGAAGCATTTGTGCCCATTTGTAACGTTTTCTGTTTTTTATGATTTCGCTCCTCCAATCTCACATGGTTTTGAAACGATGCCGCGGGATGTTTGTTATAATGTTTCGCTCCATGTTTAAGCACAACTCCTGAACACTACGTATATATATCCACTCCAACGTTTTACCATAGGTTGAAAACTTCGGCATAAAAGTATGGTTTTGAAACCATATGTGTTTGCGCCTTGGCTTAAATATACAACGTAACCTTGGTCCATCGAATGTGCGCCCACTTGTAATGTTTTCACATAGTTCTGCTCCACGATCTCCTATGGTTTTAAAACCATATGATGATTTTTTTTTCCTTGGTTTAATTATATAATATTTAAAACCATAACCTTGGCCCATAAATTTTCACCCACCGTGTAGCTTAGGTTTAACAAATATTGCTTCTCAAAGGTGCGTTTAGATATTTGAAATTGTGCCACAACTACTAATGCACCAATTTCCTGAACAATCAAGCCTAAATATCACCAAAAAACCTACACCTATACTTTGATGGATGATGAGGAACTGAAAGGAGTGTCAGATTTAAAGCAACGAACTCTATAGTTCATCATTGTTCCCGGAAACAATTGAGACCTGTAAACTTGGAGAAACTGGATAATACTCCTGGATCACTCCTACTTTGTCGATTAAAATCTAAAATTAATCACCAAATTGACAGTGATGGCCCTTCAAATGCTTATCATGGCGCATTTTGAACCTGTGAAACATTTCATTCAACTGCGGAAAATAGAAAAACCCTTTTAGTTGTGCCATTGTCTTGCCACCATCAGCATGTGTGCTTTCAAACTTCAGCTCAGCACGAAAAAGCCTTGAATGAGATTGTCATTCTCTAGGGAAATCTTCTGAGTCCACTTTGTTCCCCAGGCTATACTTCAGGCTAGACTTGTCGAAGTGGTGTGATATGTTCCTTTGTGTGTACACATCGACATTGAGCTGGTATTGTGCAAGATCTTCAAAACTTCCTTTAAGGTGAGATATCATAGCAAACGCTTTTGGTTTATGCGAGATGGCATCCGGTACGGACATTTCCAAACAGAGAGTTTTTAAGTATCCAGTGTACACTAGTGAAGAATGCTTATTTGCATCAGTGACATAAAAGGTTCTTTTCTCTGATAAACATGTATCACACCATCCTCCTTTTAACATTACTGGTCACTTGCTCCTCCTCCTCCCCTGTTTCGCAACTTTGGCCTTGTTGTTGAGCTCACTTTTATTTCCCTCTATGACGTGAAAAAATTGAGGAGTTTGTCACCCGTGGGGCTGAACTGTGTGGAACATTACAACATCAAAATTACTCTTTCATAATGGTGTCCCTAGATAAAACATGTGAGACTAACGAGCTTAAGAGAAGTATTCAAACAACATGCTTAATGACCCATGGCGAGAGGGTTGCTAATGTACATCCTCAATGCATAGAAAAGTTCTTATTCAAGCGTATGCTAGACGATCCCTCCCACACATGGCGTGATTGCAGCAACAACATCTGATCATGATGGTGAGAAAGCTCATGAGGGGTTGGGGATAGGTCGGTGGGATGTCATTGACTGCAGGTCCGGTGAAAGACCTTAATGACTAAGCGAGTAGAGGGGGACCTGAAATTTCGAATATACCCAAAATTTTGGGTGGTGTTGTAGTGGCTACAACAGGCTCGTGAAGGATTTCCAAGGTATTTTCCACTTCTCCTCTTGGCAAATTTCAAGGAGTGAAAAGGTGTTTGCTATGTTTTTCCATGAGAAGGAAATAATGTCTAGAACCACTTCATCATATGAAAACTATGAAATGGACAGTGACTAGAGGGGAAGGGTTTTTGATCAAAAACAAATTTGGTTAGGGTTGTAAATGACACAGACCATTTCAAGTGATAAGGGAAAGTGTTGAAACAATCTTAAGGAGCCCTTATTGATTTTCAAAAATAGTGATAGTGAAGTAGTATGGTTCTAAAAGATGAAGGCTGGGTATATGAATAAAAATTCCTTTTTTATGATATGAGATAGCAACTCTGTGCATCTACCATAGTTCAAAGAAGAAAAATCTGTGTTTGAAGGTCCCAAAGTCAGTCTAGAAAGATGTTCTTCTTCCTGTATTGAGCAGAGAGCCTATAATTGCTGAATGTGTCCTAGCAGTGGTGAAAAAAAAATTAACCCCTGTCTACAAAATCTAAGAAAAAACAATTTTTATAAGGTGGAAGTTTGATCATTATAAATTGCCTTCTCTGTGTTATGAAATAGAAAATTAGTGTTGCCTCCATTGTCCCATAAAACAGGGTGTGGTGAGAGATTTTGCAAAGTCAGTTGAGGGTGTTTTGTCTACCTCTGTAAAAGCAATGAATAGCAGAAGAGTGTTGTTTGGGGAAAAGGTGATTTTGTTTCTGTCTAAATACAAGGTTTTTTTGTTTCTATCAAAACACAAAGGATCCTTGTTCTAACAAGAAAGCACAGATACCTATTTTCAATACCTTGCCCAAACACAGTAATAAATTGACTGTGTGCTTTTTATTTTGATAAATATTTTTTGATTGGCATCAAAGAGGAAAAATAGTGACTAACAACGAGGACAGAGGTGTGGTTGAGAAAAACATTCCAAAGGCCATTTGAGACAGGTTGGTATTGCAAAGAACATTCAAAACAAAATGCCTCCCAGGCAAGACAGTAGGAGTGGCCTTCACAGGAGGTTTGAGCCTGTTTCCACTGAAGAGGTAAATGCTCATCCATCAGTCTTGTTTAAATTTCATGAGGTTGGGTGTCTAGAGTTTTGTCAAAGGGTGCAGGAGCTGAAGAGCTATTCCCCTTTGACACATCTTTGTGCTTTGAGGTTTCAAGAGAAGAACTTTCAGCTGGCAGGCTTGGATTTCAAGTTCTCTCCAAGGTCCATTTCAAAGGCCACCAAAATCCCTTATGTTGGAGAAGAGTGGTTTAAACAAAGCCACCTGGACTCAGAACAATACAAACCTTTTCTAAAGCCTGAGCATAGAGATTCATATCCATCCATTTTTCCCTTCTCATATCTTTTGACTAGTTATGCCCCCCTCATGAAGATAATCATGAAATACTTCACTTGCGAGGGAAGATTCTCCCGAGTCTATGCCTATCATGTTTGTTTTCTCATGCATTTCACAAGAGCCAAATTGTTAAATATCCCTCTCTTCCTCCATAAAAGTATTGATAAAATGGCCTCCACTGTTCAAAAAAAGCCTCCTTCTCAGCAGACAGCCTACCTCTTCCATCACTCCCTCATCAAGGTTATCATTCTTCACCAGCTTTATAAGAAAGAAATCTCTTGGGATACTTTCATTACACATCCAGATTTCGCTACTGTCCCTTCATTTCATACATCTCCTTCGACTTCCACTCACCATACTTCGCCTTCTTCAAGCAAGCCCATTCCCAAGAAGCTCAAATTTCCCATTGAACAAGAAAAAGAGCATGATGAAGAGGAACATGATGAAGATGAGCAGTAGCATGAAGATGATGATGAGCCACATGATGATGAACAACAGCATTTTGAGACAGAGCAGCAAGGGGAAGAAAAACATGATAGACAGCAGCATGATGAAGAGGATGAAAAACAAGGGGAAAAAGGGCAGCAAAGTGAAAAAGGTCACAGTGAAGAAGGGCAACAAGGGAAAGAAGGGCATGATAAAGAGGAGCATGATGATGAGCAGTCTCATGAAGAAGAACAACAGCATGATAAACAGGTGCAACATAGTGAGGAAAAGCAGCCTCATGAAGAGAATCACAGTGATAATATGTAGCAAAAGGACAGTCCAAGCACTCATGAAGAAACTCAAGACAGTGACAAGGGTGATGAAGGAAGTAACAAGGGCAAAGAGCCAATGGAGCATGTGCTAGTTGCCTCTCCTAGGAAAGGGGCCATGCTCTCTTCTCCGAAAGTGGCCAAGCCACGGACATCAAGGAAAAGGGTGCCTAGAGTTGTAACTCCAAAGGTTACTAGGGCCCCCCGAAGTAAGAAAAAATTTCCCAAGAAGCCCATTGTCAAATTGCCCAAGAGGAGGAAGACTAAAAGAGCCACCCAAAGCAAAGGAAAGGAGAAAGAATAAAGCAACCATGAAAAGGAGAGGGACTTCGACATAATTAAAATTCAAAGTGATAATAGCAACAATGAAGCCCGAATCCTTGAAACTCTCTTGATCAATAGAGAAAACCAAATCGATGCTTTGAGGATTTATCTTGAGAGGGCTATAAACTTCAATCACTTTTTGCAAATTCAAAACAAACAGATGAGTGTCCATATGGCGGTATATGAGACAAGGGCCATCAAATACAAAAAAGAGGCCTCCAAAGCACAAGTGAGATTGGAAGAACTCATGGGTGAGTTCGATGAGAGCGAAGATGAAGATTAGTCCAGGAGAAAGAGGCCAAGAACCATGGGGCTCAAAATATCCCTTGAGAAACAAAAGGAAGAAGAAGCTGCCCTTCTCCAATCTACCCCTCTCACTACATTGTTCGCACAAGAGATAGAGAACAATCGAGAAGCATGGCTTGAGAGGGTTAATGATCACTTGGAGAAGAAGTTGGAGAAGTAAAATAGAGACTTGGACCTTCAACAGAGGATGACCGAGCATTATAAGAAGCTCAATCAGTTTGCCCGGCGGAAATTGAAGGCCACACAGGAAAAACTCAAGGAGGCTCAAAGGAGGTGCCCGACACCAAAATTGAAGAAAGACACCTCAAAGCTCCAAATTTTTGCCTCAGCCTCATAGCATGTTTCTGAAAACCCTTGAGGGTCATGCTCGCCAAAATTGGGCGAAATTTGACAAATTTTGGTTTTTTTGTCATTTTTGGCTAAAACTCATGGGCATTGCCATTTCAATTTGGGGCATCCTAAAAGGATGAAAATGGTATCATTGGATGCCATAATTTCAGGGGCATATACTCAGTAATTTTTAGATCAATTGAAGATCATTTTCTCCCCCAAAATGGCGAAAAACACTCGCTTTTTCTACACTCTGCCCCATTTATCAGCAAGGCCTATTTTTTGGGTTTTTAAAGACATGTCAGTTTTTGGATGACTTCCAGTGGTAATTTTGGAACAAACTAAAATTTTTCAGAAAATAGACACTCAGAGCTTTCCAACGAACCATCACAGGCCTCGTTTAGACATTGGGAAGGCCTCCAAAAGTTGCCGCCAAGTCACAGGACTTTCTGCTGATATATTTCTTGAGTATTTTTGTAAAAATTGAACCTTTCAAAAGTGAATTTTCCTCATGTGCGTTTAGCTATTTTTGTACATGATCAGTTATGAAAAGTCAATATATTTCCCTTTTTTAGCATTTTTGAGATATTTTATTAGATATTTTGTGCCTTGGGCTTTGCAAAGCCTCAAGGACAAAATCAGATATTTTGGATAGGCCAATGAGATTGCAAGTTGAACTAAGAGGTTTTCCTCACTTTGGCCTATATATTCCAAAGGCTTTCATTATAAACAAGGTTTAACTTGATGAATAGAAGAAATATATGGTTATACAAGCTTGGAAGAAACACTTGTCTCATGTATTTGGAGAGTTTTTTGAGTGCTTTTGGATGATGAAAGAGGACTGTTGTTGGATTCCATGACTTGGTAGAATGGTATAGTGTCTTTCTCTCTGTTTTTTTTCTTAGTTTTCATTCATAATTCCATGCTCTTGCTTGCTATAAGATAGTAGAGAATAGATTTGAGACATGCCCTTGGAGGCACCTCAAATTTCCTGTTTCTTTATAGCTTCTATGTTTTCTTCCTTCTTAGTCATATCAAAGAATCCTTGATTTCTCTTTGATAACTGAAGAATATTTTTTGCTTGTTTCATTTATGGTTGTATGCATGCTAAGTATGATTTACGGTATGCTCTGCTTACTCATGGCTAGCCATAGCTCCACCTATGAAACCTCTCTTTGATTGATTAGATTTTCATTTGTTGAACCAAGGAGGTCTTGTATTGATCTTGCCCTTTGTCTAAACTATGCAATATTGTCTTCAAAGTTCCCAATAGCTTGAAATACTATGTTTAGGCATTCCTTCATAGTGATTTGAGTGGTTTTTTTGACTTAAATGTATTTCCCCAAAATCTGATAGCCATTTCCTAAAGTTAGAGAGTCATATATCTCTATGCATGGCTTGAATGTTTATTTCTGTGCATTAATCAGTTTATAGTTACATTTTTCATGATTAATGGTTAGCCCTACCATTTTTAGGTCAGTTATTTAAACTATTTATGTTTGAAATCCTTTTTTCTTCACAATTTTAATGTCCTTCTCACTACATTTTACCCAAAGATCCATTTTACCTCGCTCAAATCGGCCCTTCAACAACCTTGTATCACCACCTGAAAGATTTCTTGACCTTTTCGACCACATAGCCCAGTTGATCTGACATATTTTTACCTATCTTATGTCTTTGATCAGTTCATCCCTCACAACCTAAAAACCAAAACCAAAAACCTACTTCATAACTAGCCGAAAATCAATAACACAATAAGCAAACACACATATATGCCTTACACAAATAGAGAGAGCCCTCTCTGAGTCCAGGAAGGCTAGGTCCTTAGGCTCCAAAGACTAGTTTGATGTTACACTGTCATTTGGCTTGCCAATCAGCCAAATCATGGGACCCTAACATGTCCTAAAATGGAAATCAACAGAATTTTTCACCACTGAAATGTTCCTTTATCAGAAATATTAACAAGGATATGTCAGAGATGGACTAAGAGGGCTTTTACCAGTTATTTCACCTCTAAAGAGAGGATGAGAACCGGAGGCTTCCTGGCCCTTACTCAGACTCTACCTATAGCTATGAAAATATTTCTTCCTTCAGGAAGATATTGTTCACAAGGGATTAGCTACAGCAATACACAAGCATGAGCTAGAAATAGCAGTGAGTGCAGAAGCTTCAGAAAATGAAATAAACCTTCATAGTCTTCTCATTAATAATATGATAGCAGAAATGTGTACAATATCTTGAGGAAATGATCACTCAAGCTGAAGCAACTCCTTCTCTGAAGACACAAGTACAATGAACATGAAATACACTGCTACATATATTATGCCCAACTATGACTGCGCAGTCACTGAAGGGAGACTGCTGAAAAATAATGATACAATGAAGATATGGCAATAATAAGCTCAAATAAAGAAGGGGGAGTTGGATCTCAACCCCTGGAAACTATAATAAACAATCCCTACAGGGAATGGCTACAATACATACAAAATAGCATTTCTGCAGAAATGTCGGAGTAGCTGGAGTAGCTGCTACTCTAAAATGAGAATCTGAAGGAGATGGCTGAAAAATGCTGCATAAAATGTATAGAACTCCTCCAATGGAAATCTAGAGTGAAAGGCTGATACTTTCACCAAAGATCTCATTCTCTAAAATGCCGGTGCAACCGCTCATTGCAATTGCACTAAAAAACTGTGCAATCAAGGAGAGGAACTTCGCTGTAGATGATGGGAAGAGATTGGCCTCCTGCCAAGATATGAGAAATGGAGCTGAAATCTCCCCTACTGATCTCCCTATTGCATAAAAGCTTTCTCCTCTAAAATTTGAGCTCCGGAATGATGATGTGAGAACCTCCACTGCAACCCCAGCAACACAATGGCTCTTGTTGCAAGAATCACTACACTGAAAGGAATAGCTTTGGCCTTGAGCCAAGATGTGGAGAAGATGAAGATCAATCCTTCAAGAGCTTCTCAAGAAGGGAGGGAATTCTTGAACAAGAAATCCCTTGTCCTAAACAGCACAGCTTTCACAGTGTGCAACTGTGGAAAGCAATTTGAAATATCCAAGCCACCTCAAAATGGTTGCTTTCCCCTCCTTTTATGCCAATGAAGGCTCCTTAGCCATGGACCCCACACATTAGGGTTTTATCCTCCTCATGAAATTTTGTAGGCTTCCCAAGCAAGCTACACCTCCAACTATTGCGCAGTTTGACTTGGTCAACATGACCTAGCCCTCTTTGCAATTAACCCTTTTCACACATGGAGTGTGCAAACAAGCTCCAATAATGCTCCTCTTTCGTAATGTGAGGGATTTTATTAATGTTTTTCATAATCATGGGCCTCCTTACCTGTTTATTTAGCTGCAACAATATAAAATCAAAATTCTAATGTTCCATTTAGCCATGTGCTAAAATGGGACATTACAGACCAATTCTTACTATTGGGCAGGCCCTTCAATTTAAAATAGAAGCTGAGGAATATGCCATTAACGCTTTTATTAGTGATTCCAGTTCTGTTTTGGAATTCAACTCGTCAAATTTTAGAATCTTATATGAGCTGTGAAACACAGGAAAACATTGAACCAGAAGATGAAATTGAAGACATTCCTGTAACCTCATCCCATGATAGTATTCCAATTGAGATTGAACCAGAGAAAACACTGAATATCAACCCAAACCTGTTTGAATCCTAGACAAAACAACTTTTGAAAGTACTTCAAGGTCATCAGGAAGCTTTTTCTTGGGATTATACCAACATGAAGGGGATCCCTACTAGCTTATGTACTCATCATATTTATATTAAGGAATATTGTTGCCCTGTAAGATAGCCCCAGCAGAGAATGAACCTTGCTCTCAAGAATATTGTCAAAGAAGAAATACAAAAAATATTGGATGTATGATTCATTTATCCCATCTTAGATAGCCAATGGGTATCTCCGCTAGTGATTGTTCCCAAAAAGAATGGTAAATGGCGGATCTGTGTAGATTACATGGAGCTAAATAAGGCAACTCAAAAAGACCATTTTCCCTTGTGATTCATTGACCAAGTCCTAGATACCTTGGCTGGAAAGAAAATATTTTCCTTCTGGGATGGATTTAGTGGATATAACTAGATCCAGATAGCCCCGAAGGACCAGGATAAAACAACTTTCACATGCCCATGGGGAACCTTTGCATACAAGGTCCTCCCATTTGGCCTATGTAATAATCCTGCCACCTTCTAGAGGGAAATTCTGGAAATATTTTCTGATTTGGTCGATGATAGCGTTGAAATTTATATGGATGATTTTACTCCATATGGAAATTCATTTGAGGAAGGATTGGAAAATCTGGGGAAACTACTCAAAATATGTAAGAGGAGCACAATTCACATCACACATGATAGAAAAGCTTATGTAGAAATATGGGGTCAAGAATAGGGTGACGTCTCCATACCACCCCCAGGCGAATGGACAAGTGGAAAGCACAAACAAGACAATGGAAAATATCTTGACAAAAACTGTGACATACCATCGTCGAGATTGGGCTCAGAAGCTTCCTGAAACTCTCTGGGCATATAGAACAACATGGAGGAATACAAATGTGTTTTCACCATTCGAGTTGGTTCATGGGAAATCCCAATTGTTTCCAATATAATTTGAAATCAGTACGCTCATAACAGCTCTTGAAGTTGGTTTGGATCTGTCAGATGCCTAAAACACTGATTGACCCAGCTCAATGAACTACATGAAATCCATTCAATGGTTCTCCAGAGAACTACTGCTATTCAACAGCAGAGAATGAAATGGAACGATAAGTTTATTAAGAATAAGGTGTTTCAGAGGGGAGATTGGGCACTACTCTATGACTCCCACTTTAAGGATTTTAAGGGAAAGATTTGCACTCGTTAGATGGGACCTTACGAGCTGGATGCTGTATTTTATAATGGAACAGTCAGGCTAGTCATGATTGATGATACATGTGCTTCATTCATAGCCAATGGACATCACCTGAGATTATACCGTCACCCAACCTCTAAGGATGATTTCATCAAACACCTCTCTGAGAAATATGGTTTGAAGGTTATCAGCACAGAGAAATCTTCCTCTGCATCCTTGCCCTAATTAAAAATAAATAAAATAATAATAATAATAATAAAATAAATAAATAAAATAATAACTAATTATATTGTTACTATTTACCTTGTTGTATTTTTGCAGGAGTTACTACTAAGGAGTAAAAATCAAAGAATTTTTTTCCTAAGTATCGGTTGTGGCTACTCATGATGTTGTTACACGGTTGTTGCTACTCATGATGTTGTTACACGGTTGCTGCTACTCATGATGCTGCTACATGGTTGCTACTACTCATGGTGCTATTACTCGGTTGCTGCTACTCATAATGTTGTTACATGGTTGCCGCTACTCATGGTGCTATTACTCGGTTCCTGCTACTCATGATGTTGTTACACAGTTGCCGCTACTCATGATGTTGTACTCTATGTTGTTACTCCTTAATCGATGTTGTTACTCCGGTTGCTGCTACTCATGGTGCTGTTACTCGGGTGCTGCTACTTGATGTTGTTACTACTTGATCGATGTTGTTACACCGGATGTTGTTACTCATTAGGGGAATTTTGAGGTCTAAAATGGGACTCCTAAGGAAATTATGAAATAATAGTGGAAATAATAAAAGAAGATTTGATTACATCATCAAATTTTGGAGGAAAAAAAGAAAAATTTACTTTTTCAACTCGTATTTTCAACTTATCTGCCAAAGTTTTGGAGGAAAAAAAGAAAAATTTACTTTTTCAACTCGTATTTTCAACTTATCTCCCAAAGTTTTTACTCAAATTTTGAACGGGAGTACTCATTGGATGAAACATTTAATTCCTCATCCAAGGAGTACCCATGTTTCATACTTTCTATGGATCCTACTACATGAAAAATGAGAAATACATGAAAAACGTGATTGCAATCACGTTTTTTCATGTATTTCTCATTTTTCGTGTAGCTGGGTCCATCAAAAGTATGCAACATGGGTACTCTTTAGATGAGGAATTAAAATTTTCATCCAACGAGTACTCCCACTTGAAATTTGAGCAAAAAATTTGGGAGATAAGTTGAAAATACGAGTTGAAAAAGTAGTTTTATTATTTTATTATTTTTTAATATTTTTACCCTTTTAATTAAAAAATGGTGAATCATCCCCCATGGTTGACATCATCATCTTGAATCCTATTGGTTCTTATAAATTTTATTTTGGTTGTACATTTTTCTTAGGAGGCCCATTTTAGACCTCAAAATTCCCCTAATGCGCATTGTTGTTACTCCGGATGCTACTACTCGCACTGCTGTTACTCCAGATGTTGTTACACCAGATGTTGTTTCTCGCACTGTTGTTACTTTGGGTGCCACTACTAGCACTGCTGTTACTCTAGATGCTGTTATACTGGATGCCATTACTCGCACTATTGTTACTCTGGATGTCGCTACTTACACTATTGTTGCTCTAGATGTTGTTACACCGGATGTTGTTACTTGCATTGCTGTTACTCTAGATGCTGCTACTCACACTGCTGTTACTCCAGATGTTGTTACACCAGATGCTGTTACTCGCACTGTTGTTACTCTGGATGCCGCTACTCGCACTGTTGTTACTCCAGATGTTGTTACACCAGATGTTGTTACTCACATTTTTGTTTCTCCAGATGCTGCTACTCGTACTGCTGTTACTCCAACCACATCATTACTGCGTCATCATCCTACCAACCGTCACTTCGTCCAGGTAGGCCACCAGGTATGCCTCCATGTGACTTTTACCGATTTAATTAAGTATCCCATGTGAAGACTTTAATGCTACGAACGGTAGACTTTAAGTTGGGGGGGGGTGCCCTCATAATTTAATGAAGGCGTAATGATGATTCCGTAAGCCATTATTATAAACCCGTGTGTGGTACACCCTACAATCCTAATCAATACTTTGTATAATCATTAAAAGCATATTAGGATCCGTAACATGTCCTTTCCACTCCATATGAAATAGTTTCTATTTTATTCACCACATGAACCATACTTTTTTATGCTTTTTCTCGGTTTCCAAGAATTACCATCCGTATTTACAGTTACCACCTTTCATTTTCACCATGCTATTTTTCGAAAGTTGGTATCCACCATTTCGCCCAATGGTCTGATGTTCCAAGAACTGTTGTTACGAGTCCCCACAGTATGGGCGGACTGGCTGTGCAGCATGAGCCTGAAAACATAGCTTCAGTCCGTAGTAATCCAGAGGTATGGAAAATATTTATTAATGCAGGCTGGGATACCTACTTCGACAGATTGCAGGGGTTTGATAGGGGAATCACAATGGAATTTTCACTTAATTTAGATTAGAGTCACTCGCGGGTCAAAGGAATGGAAGTTCCTGTCACAAAAGAGGTAATTGTAGAAGTTAGCGGGCTGAGACAACAAGGGCAGCAATGGTTTTCTTGGAGAGTTTCTCTCCCAGAGTTTCCCGAATTATTCTTGTAGGCAAGAGAAAGTATCATCCAATTGGGTAGAGGATATGAGCGCAAGACTGTGTCGTATCCTTGGAACGAAATCGCAGGTTTTGTAATGAAGTACATAACTTGCGAAGGCCAGGTCACAACTTTGCTTAAGTATCATTATAAAATTTTAATGCACCTTCTATTTCCACATGCTCAAGTGCATGCCTTAAACATGTCCTTCTTCCTATTGAAATAGTTGCAACACATGGCACAGTCTGCTAGGTGTTCACACTAGATGTCGCCAGTGCTCTCCAACCATGGATTAGTGTGTTTACTGGTCATGCATGTAATAAATAGACTTCGGGTCTCCTGGGTATAAATCTATGGATCCTCAGAAGAAAAGATAACAACCGTGATTTCTGTGAGAGAAGAGGAACCAGTCTCTCCGGTTGGTTTAGCAGAAGAAGAACATTCAGAGGGAATTAATCAAGAGGAACTCAAAGAAATGGAAATGGAGGTTGATTAGGAGGAACCTGAAGAAGTGGAAATGGAGGTTGATCAAGAAGAACCTGAAGAAATGAGACTAGAGGAGATAATTGGCGACACAGTCGAGGATTCCACACAAGAAAAAACCTCGCCTGAGGAGCCCACAGATGAAGGAATTATGGATATCGTGCATGAAGTCGAGACCGTCATGCAGTTTTTGACTTTTTTCAATGAAGAACACAGAAGTGAAATGGTAGACAGAGGAATGGAAAGTGATGTTGTTTTGCAAGAAACAACATCACCTGCCCAAGTAGATATGGATGTTGAAACAAGTGGGGGTGCTACACAAGAACCACCCCCGATTCGGCTAGAATAGGGAAATAGGGAGGAGTCGGTCTACAAAATCGACGTTGTCCCTCAAGGACTAGTATCTACTGTGGAAAAAGAAGCAATCCATGAAGAACAGGAAGATAGAGAAGAATAAACCGGGAGGTCGATACTGTACCACAAGAACCAGTATTGACCCTAGAAGAAGAAATTATGAACAAAGAGCGAGAGGATAGAAGGGAAACAAGCTTCGGAATCGATTCTGCCCCACAAGAACTAGCATCGACCCCGACTGAGGTAGTAATGCATGAAACTACGACTCAAACCAGAAATAAGGATGATGAATTTGTCCCCCGTTCTCCATTCTAGTCTATGATGCCTAGAGGGGCGAGGGGATTCCGCTCACCCAAATGATTAATGGAGGAAGTAGTTATCACACCTGTGCTTAAATTTGTTGACCTAGGAGAGGACATGGCCAAGATCGGCCCATTCATTGCTGAATCTCTGTTGGAACACTCAGAGTCTCGCAAAGAAGATGAGGTCCCTACGAAAACACCGGGACAGAGAGTGGTCGATGGAAATGCTGACTAGATGGTAGGAGTCCCTGAAGTGAATATAGAGGGAGAAACCCCTGAAGATAGGGAGCCCAGCTATAAAGGCTTAACAAAATAATCAGCTGAGAATGTTGGTAGCATTGTGCCACCTCCTGAGCCTGTCATAGGGCCAGAAATTGAATTTATTGTCAAACAAGAATGGATTGAACAGTGTGAGAAAAGAAGGTTACCTCTCAAGCATAGGTGTTAGTTGCAGTTAAGTGAAACCATTGGATTGAAAAGGGAGGTTCAAGAGTTGAAAAGGAAATTTTCCCAGCTGAAAAAGAAGGTAAAAGTCTACAAATGGAGGGCAGTAAAGCCAAAAATTGAGGTCTCCTCTGTAGCTACACATACTAGCCCAATTGAAGAGTTGTTTGAAGGCCGAGAATTTTTATTGGCCGCTGAAATCTAGAAGTGGCGGTCTGTTGTGAGAGACCATAAGAAAGAAACAATGCGGGTTCGAGAACAGGCCACCAGGGTCGTCGCAGGATACATAGATCAGTTAGATAAGGCACGGTTGAAATAAGCTAAACATAAATCCAAAATAGAATAATTAGAAGAACAAGTGCAACTACTGCAATCAGATAAGGAGAAGATGTTCTTCCTGGAAAAATAGGTAATGGCCTACAGACCTCCTGCACATAGCTATGCCTTATTCCTTAACGAACAATTTATTTTCTTTTCTCTTGAAAGTATATAAAAGGAAATTTGGTACGATATTGAGGACCCCATTCAATTTCTCCGTATTTTAAAAATTCATGATATCATAGGACAACAATTAATGTGTGAGCTCTACATGCATGGGTATTTCTTGAGGCATGATCAATATTTTAACCATGTTCCATTCGTGGGGGACATTCATTTAAGAGATCTTACCTCCTATACCATCAATCATATTAAGTGGAGAAAGGCCTGGGATAAGTTCGAAGAAAAACAAGTCAGAAGGTCGTTAATGATGAGGAAGGAGCATGGCCAATCATCAAACATTTATAACAAGAATTACACATTTTTACAGATTGAGGGGCGTAGAGAACACATGTTGGCAAACCATAAATGGTGTGTTGACTTATGTGTCAGATAGATTACAACCCAGATTACAGTCAGTCCAACCCAGATCTGAGGAGATGACGAGCTGCATGAGGACATGCAGATAGACCAGTTGGGAGGAGATGTTGGGTACCAGATTTGTATACTTTTCTCTCCCATTTTCGCCCACCTTTCTATCTATTTGTGTCATTATTATTCTTAAACACATGAGGTAAACACCTTTCTCCTACTTTACATGTAATATTTGATTAATGAAGTATTAGTCCAGGAGGTTTTACCTTTTTGCAATTTTAACTCCGATTTTTTTATAGATTCGGAAAAAACGGGAAGGTTACAGTTGTGAGCCGTGGAGCAGCTCCTAATCTCTAGAGTTGCCTTCACTTTCTGCTACAGCGCAACAAACTCGTTGCACTCTAGTGACATCTCAGGCTTTTTCATGGTTCCCTTTTTGATAATTAGGTTTCTGTTGCAATGAATGGTATAATTTTAAATATGTAGCTGTTGAAGGAAATCGATATTTTTTGAACAGTTTGTAAGAGGGCATGCGGGCTATGAATTGGGGTTAAGCCCATTACCTACAAATCTTGTAACAATATATTTTGAAATTAATTGAATGCACAACACCCTGTTATTTCATCTGTAATTCGTGAGCTTTCCACAACCCTGATCAGAGAGTTGGGCCTACTCTTCTGATAAGGTGTTGTGTTTCCTTTATTTTCATTGTTTTCATGTTTTATTTTGATTCTGTTACTGCTGTTCCAGTGTAATATTTCAATTGTTGTGAATCTCGTTTTAATTCTGCAATCTATTTTAATTGTTGTTAGAGTAGTATGCGTGTTTACATATTTAATTCTGTGATCTACAATAGGTCATGTGACTGCTCCTGCATATACTATGTTGTTAGTCTTGAAATAACTAAAGCCCTTGGGTTGATAATTTATGTGGAAAAAGGGGTGAATATTGTTCACATATGGACACCAACAGTAACCACTTGACTCATTATATTTATTTATCAAATACAAAACAATGAATATATCCTTCCAAACATTTATTCACTATCTCAGTTTGACCATCAGATTGAGGATGATAAGATGAGCTATGAGCTAATTGAGTGTTAGGTCCCTATATTACTAGTATAGTCCCTTATTGTTGTTAGTGTAACCCCATTATTGTTATTATGGTACCCTTGTAACCCCCATATTGTTATTATTGTGCCCTTAAATTATTGTTGTTAGGTCGGCTAGGATTACATTGTGGCCCACTAGGATTACATTATGGCCCCATGGACTCCTATATATAGAAAGGAGGTTTTGTAATTTGTATCATCCAAGAATTTTTCATTCATGTAATGTATTGGAGGTTTCCCCCTCGAAGTGGCTTATTTCTAAGGCATTGATATCTCTTTTTTTCTATTTTTGGAGCTGGTTTCACAACATTTGGTATCAGAGCTTTGGGATTCTAGGGTTTCGCTGCTCCAAACAGGTCATCGTGGAATTTTCACTATAACTTTGTTTCTACGAAGGTTCAAAAGCTGAAATTTTTATGTGAAGCCAAAATCTTGAGGAACATCATTACAAAATTTCAGAGCTTGGTTCGCAATATTTTCGGAGATATGATCTGTGGAAGGTAGGTCATTTTGCAGGCTCCTGAATTTAACCTAAACAGGTCATCGTGGAATTTTCACTATAAATTTTTTTCTACGATGGATCAGAAGCTGAAATTTTTAGAGTGCGAAGCCGAATTCCTAAGGAACATCGTTGCAAAATTTTAGATCTTGGTTCACAATATTGGCGGAGATATGATCTGTGGAAGTTAGGGCTTTTTTAGGCTTCTGAATTTCATCTCAAAGAGGTGACCATGGGAAAATATTTATAAATCTCTCTCTGAGCATCAGATTGGAATGCTGTAAAAAGTGACCATAAGTACATAGAATTTAGTTTTCTGTCTATCAATTTCAGATCCGAAGGAGGAAACAGTGACACGTGGTAAGTTGTAAAAGTTCGCTCTACTGAACTAGTCCATAATTTGGTCATTGTGGGAGATTGGACATAAATTTGTCTTGAAGAATCAAAATAAGATCAGACCTATGGCATTTGAAAGAATCTTCAGAGGGCTACTACAAGGCCAAATTTCAGATATTGAGGATCCACAATTATAGAGATAATTCAATTTCAATATTGAGCTCCTCAAAAGCAAGTAAAAGGTGTGTATTTTTTATTTTTTATTTTTTTCCGAATTGCATAAGTCTTGTTTTAAGAATCAAGTTGAATTGATTCCAAGGGCATATTGTAGAATAGATATCAGTATTGGATTCTAAAATGGCCCCTAAAAAGAATTCAACACCCATTAAGCCTTTAGAAGGCTCTACTATGACTCATGAAGACGAAGAATGGCAACATGACATATCAAAATTACAAGAGCAAGTGCAACAAATTTCGCTCTCGCAAAGAGCAACAAAAAATGACATGGAAGTTTTGAAGAAAGGCATGGAAACTAAGATGGATGGTTTGAAGAAAGGCGTGGAATCTAAGATGAATGGTTTTAAGAATGGCATGAATGGCATGAAAGCTAATATGGATGGCATGGAAGCTGGCATGGAATCTAAGATTGATGAGATGGAAGCTAAGATCGATGAAAAAATGGAAAACATGAAGAAGGATCTAAAATCAGACATGGAATGTTTGACAAAGTTGATACAAGAAATGTTTCCTAATGGTGAAAATATAGTAGATGAAACTCATGAAGAAAACAAAATAACTGTTAATCATGATTTCATAAACTCTAATGTTGGAAGGAAGAACCACCATATTCCAAAAATGGATATGAGGAAATTTGATGGAAAGGATCTTGTAACATGGATACTACAGATCGAGCAATATTTTGATCTCAATAATGTGAAAAACACAAAAAAGGTACGCATTGCAACTTTACATTTAGAGAAAAATACATTTGTATGGTATCGATGGATTTGCTCCCGTAAAAAAATTGTCACTTGGTCAATTTTTACGGAGGAAATGATATCACATTGTGAGGATACAAAGAGCAACACCTTATTTATCCAATTGATAAATCTCAAACAAAAGTGTCCAGTGGGGGATCACATTGAGGACTTCCAAAAATTGAATATAAGGGTAACTGATATTCCAGAGGAACACAGGATTGATCTCTTCATAGGTACTTTAAAGGATAAAATCCAACATGAAGTTCGTGTTTTGGAACCTGATTCATTGGAGAAGGCATTCAGGTTGGAAAGAAAAATAGAATGTAAGATTATGGCGACAAGGAAGCCTACCACTCACTTCTATAAAGAGCGAAGTGTTGCTACTCCTAGATTTCCACAACCTACAAGGTTAAAACCACAACAATTGGAAGAAAAAAGAGCAAAAGGGCTTTGCTACAGTTGTGATAGCAAATACACTAAAGGTCATAAGTGTGCTGAGAAGAAATTGTTTTACATAGATTGTGAAGAAGAAGAAGAAGAAAATGAACAAGAATTTTCAAAAGAAGAGAGTATACACCAGGAACCAACCCTAGAAGAGGAATAAATGCGTCTGACCATATCATGTAATGCATTTGCATGAATGACCACTCCTCAAACTTTTAAGATAGAAGGACATATCAAGAAGAAAAAGGTAATAGTGTTGATTGATTCAGGTAGTACCCATAATTTTATTTATTGTAAGGTAGCCAAGGAATTGAATTGTTTCCTATACCCAACACCAAAATGTCAAGTGATGGTTGCAAAAGGAGGAACTATAAATTGCTCTGGAAAATGTCATAATATCAAGCTAACCATGGGGGAATATGTATTGAATAGTCCAATGCTTTCGATTCCTATGGGGGGTGTTGATGTTGTACTAGGAGTACAATGGTTACAATCTTTGAGGACGGTAGCTTTTAATTTTCAAGAAATTTTCTTGAATTTTTTTTCAGAAGGTAAGGAATTTGAATTATGGGGTATTGCGGGGAATCCGAGAAAGATAATAAGATCTAATGTCATGAAAAAGCTTCTAAAGAAAGAACAACGAGGCGTAATTTCACAATTATGCTCACTAGAAGTTCCAACATCAAAATCATCTATTTCTGTAGATCTCCAAAAAGTCTTGGACAATCATTCCAAGGTTTTTGAAACTCCAAAAGGACTCCCACCTATTAGTGATCATGATCATGCTATTCATTTGATTCCAGGAAGTGTTCCTCCAAACATCAGGCCTTATAGATATCCTTATGTCCAAAAGAGCGAAATTGAACGTATGATTATAGAAATGTTAGAGGCGGGTATAATTCAACCTAGTCAAAGTTCTTTCTCTGCTCCTGTAGTATTGGTACACAAGAAGGATGGATCATTGCGAATGTGTCCGGATTATAGGGAGCTCAATAAGCTCACCATTAAAGACAAATTTCCCATTCCTGTGATTGATGAATTATTGGATGAATTACATGGAGCAATTTATTTTACCAAGTTGAATCTTCGTTCAGGATATCATCAAATTAGAATGAAGACTGAAGATATTCCAAAAACAACATTTCGAACTCATGAGGGTCATTATGAATTTTTGGTCATGCCTTTTGGCCTTACCAATGCACCTTCTACATTTCAAAGTTTGATGAATTCCATTTTCAAACCCTTCCTTAGAAAATTTGTGCTAGTATTTTTTGATGATATACTAATCTACAGCAGGTCTTGGAAGGATCATGTTGAACATGTTGACAGGGTGCTCAAACTATTGCAGGAGAAACAATTATATGCAAAAAAATCCAAATGTTTCTTTGGAGTACAAGAGGTGGAATATCTGGGTCATGTTGTATCTCACGAGGGTGTTAAAGTAGACCCTAACAAAATTAAATCCATTAAGGAATGGAAAGTCCCCACAACCATAAAGCAGTTGCGAGGATTTCTCGGGTTAACGGGGTATTATCGCAAGTTTGTTAAGAATTATGGGAGAATAGCAGCACCTCTAACAACATTATTGAAGAAAGATGCATTTTCATGGACTCCTGAAGCAACTAAGGCCTTTGAACATCTTAAAGAGGCAATGTGCCTAGCACCAGTCTTAGCTACGCCAGACTTCACAAAAGCCTTTATTGTGGAATGTGATGCCTCAGGAAATGGAATTGGTGCTGTTTTAATGTAGGAAGGAAGACCCATTGCTTTTGAAAGTCGTCCAATCAAAGGAAAGTATTTACAGAAACCTATTTATGAGAAGGAAATGTTAGCAATATTGCATGCATTAAAGAAATGGCGAACTTACCTAATGGGAAGACACTTCAAGGTAAAAACTGATCATGATAGTCTTAAACACTTTTTGGAACAAAGACTATCTTCAGAAGAGCAGCAAAAATGGGTTACAAAGATGTTGGGTTATGACTTTGAAATAATCTACAAAAAAGGAAAGCTTAATGTTGTTGCAGATGCACTCTCAAGAAAGAATGAAGAGGTGGAAGCATTAATTTGTGCCATTTCTATTATCCAACCAGATTGGATAACTGAAGCAAGAGATGAATGGAAGAAGGACAAAGATGTATGGACACTCATTCAAAAGTTGCAGCAAGATCCTAGTACATCTGATACATTTAGTTGGAAAAATAATTCCTTATGGTACAAAGATCGCTTATATCTTTGTAAAAATTCCCAACTAAAACAAAAGATTCTTCTGGAATTGCACACTTCTCCTTTAGGAGGACACTCAGGATTTTTAAAGACTTACCACAGGGTGAAGAAAGAATTTTTTTGGGATGGCCTTAAATCTGATATTCAAAAGTTTGTGGCGGAATGTTTGGTTTGCCAGCAGAATAAAGTGGAAACAATTAAGACCCCAGGACTTCTACAACCTTTATCCATTCCAAGCCAACGTTGGGAGGAGATTTCAATGGATTTTATCACAGGTTTACCTAAGTCCGAAGGAAAGAGTGTCATCATGGTGGTAGTTGATAGACTTACCAAGTATGCACACTTTTGTGCATTATCTCATCCATTTAAAGCTAGTACAATTGCTACTACATTTATGGAAACAATTCAAAAGCTACATGGAAACCCAAAGGTTATTGTGAGCGACAGAGATCCCATTTTTACTGGAAATTTTTGGACGGAGTTATTTTCTTGTTTGGGTACTCAATTAGCTCATAGCTCATCTTGTCATCCTCAATCTAATGGTCAAACTGAGATAGTAAATAAATGTTTGGAAGGATATCTTCGTTGTTTTGTATCTGATAAACAAACACAATGGGTCAAGTGGTTACCTCTTGCTGAATGGTGGTATAACACTTCCTTCCATACTGCAACAAAAATGACCCCATTTGTGGCACTTTATGGATATCATCCACCATCCATCACATCATCTTTAAGGGAAAATTCGAAGGTTCAAGCAGTGGAAGATCACATCGAGCATCAACAAGAAGTTCTCCAACTCTTAAAGGATAACCTGAATTTGGCACAAAATAGAATGAAACAACAGGCAGATCAACATCGCAGCGAGAGAAGTTTTGATGTAGGAGATTGGGTATTTTTACGGCTACAACCATACAAACAAATGTCCTTCAAGCAAGCTAAGAAGGATAATAAATTATCGCCAAAGTACTATGGTCCTTACAAGGTGTTGCAAAATATTGGTACTATGGCATACAAATTGGAGCTTCCTGCTTCTTCACGAGTGCATCCAATTTTCCATGTTTCATGCTTAAAGAAGGTTATGGGTGAAAATCTTCCAGTTCAAACAATATTTCTCGAACTTGACAAGTAAGGAAAAATCATATTGGAACCTGAAGCGGTCAAGGAAATAAGAAATCGACAGCTACGAAATCGAACAATTTTAGAGTATCTCATCAAGTGGAAGAACTTACCCACTAAAGATTCTACATGGGAAGATGAGAATTTTATACAGAAGCATCCAGAGCTACTCAAGTGTTGAGGACAACACTTTTTTGAAGGAGAGGGGCATGTTAGGTCCCTATATTACTAGTATAGTCCCTTATTGTTGTTAGTGTAACCCCTTTATTGTTATTTTGGTACCCTTGTAACCCCCATATTGTTATTATTGTGCCCTTAAATTATTATTGTTAGGTCGGCTAAGATTACATTGTGGCCCCATGGACTCTTATATATAGAAAGGAGGTTGTAATGTTCCCAATTTTATGGAACATTAATTTTTTCCATTTTCACATAGGAGATAAATAAAATGGGTAGGAGACCCATTCATTTAATGAATAAAGGATAAAACTCCTCTTAGTGTGAAAGAGGATCACTTATAGAGTTGGATTTCACACCTCCATGTGTGAAAGGGGACTTTTTCAAGAAGGCTAGGTCAAGTTTGACCAAGTCAAACTGCGTAGTGGTAAGAGACGGAAAGGTATCTTGTGGGCTAGTGCAGTGGAAAAGGAGGGAAAGCTTCTAGAGGAATGAAACCCTAATGAGTGGGGTCCATAGAGAGGGATCTCACATTATTTAAAAGGAGGACAAGGCAGCCATTGTTTCTCATCTTGAGTATTATTCATCTCTAGTCTTTTAGACTTGCTGCAATCTCTTGCTGCTTAGCAAGAATTGCCGGGAAATTCTTGTTTAGGATTTCCCCTCCTTATTGAGTAGCTCTTGGAGGATTGCACTCCATTCGCCATATTCAAACATTGAGGTCAAGTATCATCCTTCTTCATCAGTTCAGTTTCAGCTGGAGATTGTGCAGTGTTGCTGGGTGTTGCTGGGGAGGTTTTCTACAACACCATCCTTGGCTAGTTTTTCAGAGTAGGGAGTTTCCATCCCTTTGGAAGATTATTAAAGGAGTTTCATGAGCTTATTCCACCATATTTGGCACCAGGCCAACCACTTTCCATCATATGCAGCGCAGTTCCTCT
Source organism: Pinus albicaulis (assembly GCA_034641835.2). Classification (NCBI taxonomy): domain Eukaryota; kingdom Viridiplantae; phylum Streptophyta; class Pinopsida; order Pinales; family Pinaceae; genus Pinus; species Pinus albicaulis. Next base: position 1,038,186,142 of record CM076582.1, on the reverse strand, counting down.
CTTAGACAACGTTATTCTTGGAGAGCATTTGCCGTGAGGGATTAGCAGACACCTTGGAGGGTGAGATATTTGGTGAAGGGATCAGCCTTTCACTTTAGATCTCCATTGGAGGATGGTTCTTCATTTTATGCAGGCATTTCAGCCTTCTCCATATATTTCCATTTCTTGAGTTGCTGCTACTACCCAGCAACTCCGACATTATTGTATTTTCCCATTTTGTACATGTATTGTAGCCAATCCTTCTAAGGATTGTTTTATTAGTGTTTTCAGGGGTTGAGAGCTTTCTCCCCCTAATTTATTGAGCTATCATTGATATATCATTATATTTTCATATTATATGTTGCAGTATCTCCTATAGACAGTGCTGTCATAGTTAGGGCATATTTATGTAGCAGTGTTTTATCACATTTGGTGTACATGTCTTATTGAGGCTTTCATTGCCTAGATTGAGTGAGTGATTCCTCAAAGCATTGTACTCTCTTGCTGCTATATTATATATTGATCAGATATTTTCATCTTCATGTGTCATGGCTCACTAAAATAACGCTGTGTATAAAATCCTTGCTCAAGTATTTTTGCAGTCCCTTCACCAGGCACTTTCTGAGGACATCTAAGTGTGGTAGATTTTTTTAACCACCTTAGAAGGATTTCTTTGGTCCAAAATCTTGGATTTTGGTCTTAGACACATTGTTCTAAGGGATCCAGGTCTTGGTATCAAATCCTGCAGCCTCCATTTCTGGAGAAAGCGTTTTCCAGCCATGGATTGCTAGCTATTCCAAAAAGGGATATTACAGTGGTATCCGAGCACCTTTCTTGGCTCATCCAGTGGCCTTCAAGCCCAAGAAAGAAGAAGATTATGATGATGGAGAATATGAGCTTAATCTCATCTATTTTTAGAACAAATAAGAGCCTCCCCAAAGAGGAGAAGCAAGGAGAAGAAGAGGAAGGCCCATGCACTTCCTATTCTAAAAAAGAAGGCAAGCATGAGAGATGCTTGGATCATCAGGTTCTAGAACAATACCTGAGTGAGTATAAATCCCATTCTGCAGCATTCAGGGGAGCTACAACGTTCCCACAATTTATTCAGTAGAAGGAGGAGAGAAGGCCCTATGGCAAAAGAGAAATCAAAGGTAATAGGTTTCTATTGTCTACATTTGATGGGAACACTTCAGCTAGAGCTTGGGTGAAAAAGATAGAGGCATTTTTCTTGCTACATCCCCTGGCAGAGAAAGAAGAAGTGGAGATTGCAACGTTGCACATGGATGATGAAGCCTTTGTTTGGTGGTTCAAACCCTTGGTCCATTCAAGGGTGAGTTCTTTTGCAGAATTTGCTCAAAGGTTGATCCAAACCTTTAATGAAGAGAGGACAAAGGAAGAGAAATCCATTCCACCATGGGAGGAGAATTGCACCAACGTTGTCACAGCTTTGGGAGGGCATCCTTTTACATCTATGGAGGAGGCAGCCATTGCATTGGAGGAGACAACTAATGCAGCCATACAAGAAGAAACCCCCAAGTTCCACCAAGGTATGAATGAATTTCCACTTTTCATTTCAGCAAATAATTTAAGGGAATGTGAGAATTCACATGTAGAGGTCCAAGAATCTACATACTTTGCTATTCTAGAGAACCATGATTGCACTGCGCTATTCAAAGGGTTCAAGGAGGAGATGAACCCTCATCCTCATACATCTTGGTTAAATTGCATTCAGCCATTGAGATTGGAGTGTGAAATTTTGGAGGATGGAATGAACCATGACACCCCCATGAAAAACAATGAAACAAATTTTGAACCGGAGGATGAAACAGCTGCTACACCATTGGAGGAATTAGTAGCCCTGTTAAACATGGGTGGAGAGGAGATGTTACCTCCATCACAATTGAGTCCTCATGGATCCAACATAATCATGGGTGAGAGATATTCTCTAGGAGGTCTCCAAGGAGTTGCATTTCAACTTTCCATGAAATGAAAAGGGAAGATATGGCTTGGGAGAATGGTAGTCCTCATGGGAGGAGTACCAAAGGAGGAAGAAGGAGAAGACATACACAAGGAGCTGAGTGGGTTTGGATGAGGAGCAAGAGCCTGATTTTCCACTTGCAAATATATGATACCGGGCAGCAAGAGGCTTGGCTACGTTGGCTCCTCTTGAAGGAGTTTGGCCATCACTTGGTGCATCCTCTTTTCAGGAGGATGGGAGTGGAGAAGAGGTGGTAGGATGTTTACATAATTGAGTAGCAGATATTAGGGATACATGGAGATGATATGGTATATATATCAGTCATGATACCTTCATCACATGAGTTACATGATGTGAGCATGAGGAGGCAGCAAGCACTTGGATTGCTTGAACTATCTTGGAGAGAGCACAAGCAGATTTTCTCTCATATGATGTATGGTGTTGCAGGAGTAGAAGAGGGCACTCTCATAGTGCAAAGGGATTACTCCTTAGCTTGGACTGATCAAGAGGCATTTCCATCTTGGGAGAAGCTTCATATTTGCAGCAGCATCACCAGAGGTGTTTTTGACAAGGAGCATGTCAAGAGACAAAGATTGGCATGGACAAGAGCCTTTTTGCATGAGCTCACAATGCTAACACTTGGTAGCAGGGTCACATACATGGATCCATCTATCATATTACCTCCAGCTTATGATAAGAGCCTTGTGTTTACATTTTCTGATTTACATACTCTTATCATTATGTTGCAGTGCATGGCTCCTTCAAGGGGCAGATTTTTCATGTTGCTCCACGAGCAAAGTTGGGCCAAACCATATGATGGAGACAACCATATTTTACATGGCCTTGGGAAAATGTTTTTCCATGATACACCTGTTCAGCTAATTCATATGATTAGCATTATAGTTCAAAACATTTTTCCTTGTACATTTCTAAAGTAGCAGTTTGGAAAATTGCGTTATGCACCCTTGGGAGACTGTTGGTATTTTTCGGCACCATATGAAACCATCAGTAATCCCCCTATTTTATTATTGATCATGATTCTATTTGATGTTATGTCTCATATTCTTATTGGAAGCATGATTGGAATATTGACACCTGATTTTGGTGTGTCCTTGAGGGAAGGTGATTCCCACAGTTTATGCATGGCATGTTCTAAGAGGAACATGAGGAAAGACATGGCCACCACAGCCACTTATTTGCCTTATTTTGAGGTGGGCCATGAGTTTTATAATGATATCCATCCATTTTATATATATGGGCATGTATTTGATCTTGTATTACTGATTCACTCATCTATTTACTATTTAGTAGTAGAGGTGATATTTTCTGTATAGTACTTGCCATGTTATTTTCTGCAGCTGCAGTGGATGAGGTTGTGTTGTAGCCCTATGAGACATTGTTTTTACCTTGATGCACATGGTATAACATATATAAAACATTTCATTGGGGTATTATATGATGAACATGTCCTACTCATCATGGATGAAATGTCTTGGGCCAGCCGAATTATCATTGATGGAGGAGAAATCCTTGGAGGATTGCTCTTCATTTTGCCACTTGAGGGAAATAATTTTGCAGCCCATGATCAGCACACACTCTACACTTATCATAATTGGAAAGGAGGATAGCATGGGGCAAGCTATGAGACTTTCAATATTCATATTTTCAGCCCACCTTCATTTCCGGAGCTCAAGGTGGAGGGAGAGTTCTGTGAGTTGCCATGTTGGGAGGAAACTTATGTTGTATGGATGATTGCTTGGGGATGGGAGATTAATATGGGGATGATGAGTCCCATTATATATCAGATCTCATGTCTCAAGGAGGCCCTTAGATAGCCCATTGTTTCCTTCATGGATATTTGTTCTACATGACAGCTATTTGGGGATGTTCACCAAAAGCTAGATTGCATATGTTGGAGGGACAACTTGGAAATTTTATTGATGATATGGCATCCTTTTCTCAGAGGAGTTCATCATGCATGGATGCTACAGGGAGAGTAAGGGAAAACTAATTAGTCTATCCTTTCACTTGCTTGAGGAAAAGCAATCTTTGAGAGGGGAGGACTGTAATGTTCCCAATTTTATGGAACATTAATTTTTGCCATTTTTACATAGGAGATAAATAAAATGGGTAGGAGACCCATTAATTTAATTAATAAAGCATAAAAATCCTCTTAGTGTGAAATAGGATCACTTATAGAGATGGATTTCACACCTCCATGTGTGAAAGGGGACTTTTGCAAGAAGGCTGGGTCAAGTTTGACCAAGTCAAACTGCGCAATGGTAGGATATGGAAAGGTATCTTGTGGGCCAGTGAAGTGGAAAAGGAGGGAAATATTCTAGAGGAAGGAAACCCTAATTAGTGGGGTCCATAGAGAGGGATCTCACATTTTTTAAAAGGAGGACAAGGCAGCCATTTTTTCTCATCTTGAGTATTATTCATCTCTAGTCTTTTAGACTTGCTGCAATCTCTTGCTGCTTAGCAAGAATTGCCTGGAAATTCCTGTTTAGGATTTTCCCTCCTTCTTGAGTAGCTCTTGGGGGATTGTGCTCCATTCCCCATATTCATACGTTGAGTTCAAGTATCATCCTTCTTCATTAGTGCAGTTTCAGCTAGAGATTGTGCAGTGTTGTTGGGTGTTGCTAGGGAGTTTTTCTACAACACCATCCTTGGCTAGTTTTTCAGAGGAGGGAGTTTCCATCCCTTTGGGAGATCAGTAAAGGAGGTTCATGAGCTTATTCCACCATCTTTGGCACCAGGCCAACCACTTTCCACCATATGTAGCACAGTCCCTCTCTTAGACAACGTTATTCTTGGGGAGCATTTGCTGTGAAGGATTAGCAGACACCTTGGAGGGTGAGATATTTGGTGAAGGGATCAGCCTTTCACTTTAGATATCCATTGGAGGAGGGTTATTCATTTGATGCAGCCATTTTATCCTTCTCCATCTATTTCCAGTTCTTGAGTTGCTGCGGCTACCCAGAAACTCCGACATTATTGTATTTTCCCATTTTGTACATGTAATGTAGCTAATCCTTCTAAGGATTGTTGTATTAGTGTTTTCAGGGGTTGAGAGATTTCTCCCCCTCATTTCTTGAGCTATCATTGATATATCATTATATTTTCATATTATATGTTGCAGTGTCTCCTATAGACAACGCTGTCATAGTAGGGCATATTTATGTAGCAGTGTTTTATCACATTTGGTGTATATGTCTTATTGAAGTTTTCATTGCCTAGCTTGAGTGAGTGATTCCTCAAAGAATTGTACTCTCTTGCTGCTATATTATATATTGATCAGCTATTTGCATCTTCATGTATCATGGCTCACTAAAATAACATTGTTTATTCAATCCTTGCTCAAGTATTGTTGCAGTTCCTTCACCGGGCACTTTATGAGGACATCTAAGTGTGGTAGATCTGTTTAACCACCTTATAAGGATTTCTTTGGTCCCAAATCTTGGATTTTGGTCTTAAGACACATTTTTATAAGGGATCCAGATCTTGGTATCAAATCCTGAAGCCTCTATTTCTGGAGAAAGCGTTTTCCAGCCATGGATTGCTAGCTATTCCAAAAAGGGATATTACAGAGGTTTTGTAATTTGTATCATCCAAGAATTGTTCATTCATGTAATGTATTGGAGGTTTCCCCCTCAAAGTGGCTTATTTCTAAGGCGTTGATATCTCTTTTCTTCTATTTTTGGAGTTGGTTTCACAAAATTGAGTACCCAAACAAGAAAATAACTCCATCCAAACATTTCCAGTAAAAATGAGTACCATTGAACCATTTTGTTTGAGATTTATCAATTGGCTAAAGAAGGTGTTGCTTGTTGTATCCTCATAATGTGCTATCATTTCATCCCTAAAAATTGACCAAGTGACAATTTTTTACATGAGCAAAGCCACTGATATCATGCAAATGTATTTTGTTCTAAATGTAAAGTTGTAGTGCGTACCTTTTGTGTGTTTGGCACATTATTGAGATCAAAATATTGCTCCATCTGTAGTATCCATGTTACGGGATCCTTGCCATCAAACTTCCTCATATCCATCTTTGGAATATGGTGGTTCTTCCATCCAACATTAGATTTTATGAAATCACGATTAACATTTTTTTTTTTCATCATGAGTTTCCTCTAATATCTTTTCGCCATTAGGAAACATTTCTTGTATCAACTTTGCCAAATCATTCTTCATGTTTTCCATGTTGTCTTTCATTTTTTCATCGATCTTAGCTTCCATGTCATCCATCTTACCTTCCATGCCATCCATCTTAGCTTCCAAACCATTCATATTAGCTTCCACGCCTTTCTTCAAACCATCCATCTTAGTTTCCACGCATTTCTTCAAAACTTCCATTTCATTTTTTGTTGCTCTTTGCGATAACGAAATTTGGTGCACTTGCTCTTGTAATTTTGATAGCTCATGTTGTGTTTCTTCGTCTTCAAGAGTCATAGTAGAGCCTTATGAAGGCTTAATGGGTGTTGAATTATTTTTAGGGGGAATTTTAGAACCCAATACTGATATCTATTCTTCAATATGCCCTTGGAATAAATTCAAACTATTTTTTTTTAAACAAGACTTATGTAATTCGAAACAAATACACACCTTTTCTTGCTTTTGAGGAGCTCGATATTGAAACTGAATTATCTCTGTGATTTCAAATCTTCAATATTTGAAATTTAGCCTTGAAGTATCCCTCTAAATCTTCTTTTGAATGCTATAGGTCTGACCTAATTTGGATTCTTCAAGGAAAAGTTATTCCCAATCTCCCATGATGACCTAATTATGGACTGGTTTAGTAGAGATAACTTGTATGACTTGACACATGTCATTGTTTCCTCCTTTAGCTCTGCAATTGATATACCCAAAACTACAGTCCATTTACTTGCGGCCACTTTTTACAGAATCCAAATCCGACGCTCAGAGAGAGAGTTATGATGTTTTTCCCACGGTCACCTCTTTGAGAGAAAATTCGAGATCTTGAAACAATCCTAACTTCCACAGATCATGTCTCCAAAAATATTGTGAACCAAGATATGAAATTTGTACAGAAAGTTCCTCAGGATTTCGGCTTCATACTATAAAAATTTTAGCTTCTGAAACTTTGTATAAGAAACGTTATAGAAAAAATTCCACGATGACCTATTCTAGTTGAAATTCGGGAACCTGAAAACACTGTAACTTCCCCAGATCATATCTCCTAAAATATTGCGAACAAATATCTAAAATTTTTATAGGAGGTTCCTCAGGATTTCAGCTTCATGCTGTAAAAATTTCAACTTCTGAACCTTCGTAGAAAAAGCGTTATGGTGAAAATTCTACGATGACCTATTTGGAGTAGCGAACCCCTAGATTCCAAAGCTCTGATACCAAATGTTATGAAACCAGCTCGAAAAATAGAAGAAAAGAGAGATAAACGCCTTATAAATCAACCACTTCAAGGGGGTAACCTCCAATACATTACATAAATGAACAATTCTTTCCTGATACAAATGACCAAAACCTCCTTTTATATATAAGAGTCCATGGGCCCACAATATAATCCTACCCGACCTAAAAATAACAATGTAAAGGCACAATAATAAAAATATTGGGGTTACAGGGGTACAACAATAACAATAAGGGGGCTACACTAATAATAGTAAGGGACTAAACTAGTAATATATGGACCTAACAAACAAGGTATTATCACAAGTTTGTTAAGAATTATGGGATAATAGCAGCACCTCTAACAACATTATTGAATAAAGATGCATTTTCATGGAATCCTAAAGCAACTAAGGCCTTTGAACATATTAAAGAGGCAGTGTTCCTAGCACCGGTCTTAGCTATGCCAGACTTGAAAAAAACATTTATTGTGGAATGCGATGCCTTAGGAAATGGAATTGGTGTTGTTTTAGTACAAGAAGGAAGACCCATTTCTTTTGAAAGTCATCCAATCAAAGGAATGTATTTACATAAGGCTATTTATGAGAATGAAATGTTGGAAATACTACATGCACTAAATAAATGACAGTCTTACCTAATGGGAAATCAGTTTAAGGTAAAAACTAATCACGATAGTCTTAAATACTTTTTGGAACAAAGACTGTCTTCATAAAAGAAGCAAAAATTGGTCACAAAGATGTTGGGTTATGACTTTGGAATCATCTACAAAAAAGGGAAGGTAAATGTTGTTGTAGATGCACTCTCAAGAAAGAATGAAGAGGTGGAAGCATTGCTTTGAGCCATTTATATTGTCCAACCAGATTGGATAACCGAAGCAAGGGATGAATGGAAGAATGACGAAGAAGTGTGGACACTCATTCAAAAGTTGCAGCAAGATCCTAGTACATATGATACATTTAGCTAGAAAAATGATTCCTTATGGGACAAATATTTCTTATATATTTGTAAGAATTTCCAACTAAAACAAAATGTTCTTTTGGAATTTCAGAACTCTCCTTTAGAATAACATTCAGGATTTTTAAAAACTTACCATAAGGTGAAGAAAGATATTTTTTGGGATGAACTTAAATTTTATATTCAAAGGTTTGTGGCGGAATTTTTGGTTTGCAAGCAAAATAAAGTTGAGACAATTAAGGCCCCGGGTCTTATACAATCTTTATCAATTCTGTTAGCACCTGATATGGAACTCAGGCTGAAAAAAAAAGGCAAATCAGGGTAACCTCAAACCACGCTCAGCCTTGCAGCTAGCCCTACAAGGACAGGAGAGGGCTCTCTCCACAAAAATATATTCAATGAAGTATAATAACAAACTAATTTTATAATAGGTATAATGATGGGAAATGTTTAAATGAATTTTTAGGGTTGTATGGAAAATATGGGGCAGTTTGAAACAAGGGAATTACATCAGAGATACAGGGTATTTCATGGGGCAAGGTAGGCAGGAAATTTTAGCAATTAAGTTTAAATAATGATGGGATGGTAAGACTGTTGAGGGGCTGAAAAGGGCATATGGGATGGATCCTTTTCAAATAGAAGAAAACACAGAATATTGAATGATTTCCCAAGGCAAAGCATTAATAATGGATTCTACCTATCTATCTTGAAAGCATTCAACCAGAGATGTTTATGAATGAATGGTGAACATGACAATTTTACATATGAACACAAAGGAAAGAACAAATGCTAAAATTCATACCACATGGATCCCACAAATCAGAGCTGCATATCTTATTAATTCCCTATCCAACTGTTACAGTGGAGCGCAGAGCGTCCTCCTTGTTTTCCACACTATTCCCTAACTTCCTGACTTCTTTTACAAATGATTCAAAATTACATTAAATAGACAGAAATATGAGGGAAGTAGATCACAGAAAAAGGGAATTGTTTTACCAGCTCAGAACTGAACTCCGAACATAGGAAAGAGACCAACAAAATACCCCTGAAAAAAGGAGAAACAATACATTTCTGACCATCTTGAGATTCGTTGTTACAATGGATGAAGGAAAAATAGGCAATCTGAAGAACAAATTCCTATTTTTTAGCTGTCGCAAAGGTCTCTGTTTTCATAATTAGCTCTCGGCCCTTTTGATTGTTTCCTTTCTTTGTGTTTATCCTTTGAGAAAAACCAACTTTGAGGAAAATTCCTTTGAAATTATATTGAAATTATGCCTTTTAGTGAAGGAAAGACTCATTTTGAGTGGAAGGAGTGAAGGGAACTCACAATCACAATTGGAAGATCAGAGGAGGTATGACACACAATGGAGCGATAGAAAACTTGCGATGCGATTAGTGCATAAGGGAAATCGTAATCGCAATCGAAGATCGGAGTGGGAGAGGGGTAGGTGTATTAGAACGAGGCATAAAAACTTCGATGCGATTGGAATAATTCCCTTTGAAATGAAATTAGAAATGAATTTGGGCTTTACAAAGGGAAAATGCCTTTTTATTTTGAATGGGTGGAAAAGGTTTAAAGGTGGGACTGGGAAGGTCAATCGCAATCGCAATTCAGTGTTTAGGAGCGGAGGCTAAGTGTTCAGGAATGAAATGTGCGATGCGATGGAACAAAGGGTGATACAATGAGAAATGGGAAGAAAACCCTTTGAAAAATCATATGCTTTAAAAATTTCTGCTTTACAAAGGGAAAAGACCTTTTCTTATTCGAAAAAGCGGAAGGGCTTTCAAGGTGGGACCCAATCACAATCGCAATCGGAAGGGGACAAGGTTAACACATAGCGGAGTAACGTATTTAAATATTTGTGATGTGATTTGAAATACTTAAGAAATGTTTTAAAAATGAATTTCCGCACTTAACAAAGGGGAAAACTCTTTTTGAATGAAGCGGGGCGGAAACTTTATGGAGGGACCCGCAAGGTAATCGCAATCGGGAATCAGAAGGGGAGCAGAGTGAAGTGTTATGGGAAAACGCCGATTGCGATGGTGCGATGTCTTGTGGGCCGTCCGATCAAATGGTCGGATCGACGGCGGAGATGTAATCGACGGGGGAGTGGGTCGGGAGTCAATCGCATTGGCGAAATTCAAAGGAGCGGAAATAAGAGTTGGGAGCGCTCGCGATTTTTCGATGCGATTGGATGTTTTAAAACATGCGATAAAATGTTTGCAATGAAAAGAATTTTAAAAGCAGCTTATCGAATTTTACAAAGGGAAGAACCCTTTTTTTTTGGAATGGGTGGAAGATTATATGGTGGGGCCCGGCCAATCAAAATCGGAAGAATAGAGCGGGAGGTTGGAACAGCGGAAATGGCCGATTGCGATGGTGCGATTGGCTGTGGACCGTCTGATCGGATGGGCAGATCAACGGTGCAAATGCAATCAATGGAGTTAATCACAATTGGAGTTTTTGTGATCACAAGGGTCAATCAGGATGCGTGATTTGTATAGTGTGATTGCGATCAGAGGAGGGGTAATGTGATTTGGATCGGAGGGGAATATTTATTTGCATCGAGGGTTTTTTATAAGTCAAAAGAATTTTGGGAATGTGATTATGCCGTAGGATAGGGGAAAAGAGGGTTTATAAAGAAAAACTTTTATGAAATAAAGATTAAGGAAGAAATGGGAAAAGGGGAAGGGTTGGGCTATAGAGGAGCTTTATTCATTTAGGCATAAATTTCAATCCAGGAGTCAGTTTTGAGAGTATAATATACCATTGGAAAGCTCTGTCTGGGCTCTTTCTGATGGACATACTTATAACATGATTTTACACTAGAAATTTTGTGGAAAACCTCTCTGAAGGGCAGGGTGGTGACTTTGTGGAGATAGCATCTTCTGAAGTGTGAGTTATTACATATGATGACATAAAATTACATAAAATATGATAATAAAGGAAAAGTATCACGTTTTCACCTCAAAACATGGTTTTGAGGTGAAAATTGCATCAAGCTCAATAGAAAATTTCTTTGATTTTCCTAGATGTTGTGACTTTGAATTTATTTGACCTCCTCATAACCTTGCTGATATTTATTGACACTTAAATTTATTAATTTGACCATGATGAGACCCTAGAACTTAATGAGATCAACCCTATGACCTAATAATATGAATTGGAAAATGAAAGTGAATCATGACTAAGACCATAGAGAGGAGAGTCAACAAATTTCACATGAGGGAAAACTAATGAAAGACCACTACCATCAATGAATCAATGACCTAACAGAATGATAAAATTTTATGGTATGGGACTCCTAATATGCAAATGCAAAAGAGTAAATTTGATCACTGATGGAAGTATGACAAGACTGACACTAACATTGGCTCTAATGGGGATGGTAGCTTCTTGGAGGTGCCAAGAACACCGTAGACCAAGTAGCCTTATCCATTGGGCGTGGAGTCACAATACTGAAAACCTACGCAATGCAGACTGACTCTGACTGAAGACCAAGACTGAAAATTAAATAAAAACCAAAATTTACACATATCATTTAAGTTTTATAGCCTTCACCTCGGGCCCCAAACTTCAATGACTGTGTATTTGAAATCTGACCTAAAATAACATGGTATATACAATGATTGTGACATAGCTTTTGATCCATTATCTTCAACAGTGGTAGTGCTTCAAAAGCCTACCATTCACTGGTCCTCCGGGGCAATCTTGGCCATCCATCTCTGAGAGCAAGAAAGCGTTCTGTCCTCTGTATGCTGAAATCTTGTATGGTCCTTTCCATAAGTTGTCGAACTTACCATGCTTCCCTTTTTCCTCATTTCATGCGTCCCATCTTAACACAACATCATCCAACTGAAACCTTTCTGCTTTGGTCTTACAGTCATAGATCTTCTTAATCTTCTCCTGCAACTGAATAGCGTTCTGATACACTTCCTCCCTTGTTTGTTGAAGGTGGATCATTTGATTGATCCTTCGCTGATTATCATCTTCTTCACTGTCAACCTCTTGCAATAACCTCATGACTGGAACTGTAAGTGATGTAGGAAAGACAACATCAGTACCATAAACCAATTCAAATGGTGACATACCTATATATTTCTTACTGCTGACTCTGTCTTCCCACAATGCGTTGATAAGCTTTCGATGCTAGTTTCTTTTGTTTGCCTCCAACATTTTCTTGATTATGTTTATCAAATATTTATTCGATGATTCTGCCAGGCTGTTGCCTTGTGGGTAGTACGTTGTTGAATGGCCCAGAACAATATTGTATTTTTTGCAGAACTCCACCATCTTCTTAAAATTGAACGCTACTGTGTTATCTGTTATAATTTTATGAGGGAAACCAAAACGAGATAAGATATTTGACTATAGAAATTGAATGATTACCGTATATGTAGCCTGCCTTGCTGGAACAACCTCGATCCATTTGGTGAAGTAATCTGTACCTGTCAAAATCCATCGATGTTGTGCTGATGATACGGGATGGATTTCACCGATGAAATCAAGTCCCCACTACTGAAAGGGAGCGTTTACTGAAACTGGTTTCAAGGGAAGAGGAAGCAATTTATTTTTCCCCTGGAAGATTTGACACTCATGGCAGCTCATAACTGTTTTATACAAATCTAAAAATAAATTTGGCCAATAATATCCCGCTCTCAACACTTTATTAGCTATAGTTTTCCAAAACAAATGACCACCACAATCACCTTTGTGGAAATCTTGCATCACTTGTTGAGCCTCATCTTCAACCAAACAATTAAGCAGAATACCTCCTAGATCTTTCCAATAAAGAGCACTATTTAAAATACAAAATTTAGTAGACTTAAATTTCAGTGATCTACCTTTGCTTTTAGACATCCCTGGAGGTGGTGAAAGATGCTGAAGAACATAAACAATATCTAAATACCATGGGGATTGTAGAAAAATGTCTGAAAATTCAACAAGAAAACCATCATCCTCATCCTCTGACATTGCTGTTATGATATTAATATCCAGGGCACGCAGGTTTGATTGAGCCATTAACTTTGCCAAGCCTTGTCCTTTGATCGACTTCATGGGTTTAATCTCCAAATCATACTCCAACATTGCTGCTATCCACTTACCTCTTCGACCTTCTGGATCGGTTTGCATCAAGACGTCCTTTATTGTTGCATTGGGAACATATGATATAGTATGTGAATGCAGAATATATACTCTAAAATCCTTCAATGCCTTTATAAGATCCAATGCTTTTTTCTCAATGATATTATACCAAAAGGCAGCATCTCTAATAGTCCTACTGAAAAAGGCAATTGGCTTTTCAATCTGATCTCTCTTTTGCATCAAAACAACAGCCATAGTATGCTCCGATGCAAATGAGAATATAATGAAATATTGAGTGTAATCAGGACTAATAAAGACTGGAGCATTAGACAGAGCAAACTTTACCAGATTAAATGATTTGATAACCTCCTCACTCCACTTGACAGTGCTATCTTTCTTCAACATGTTAGTCATTTCTCTTAGATGTTCAGCCAAATTGGGTATAAATCTGTGCAAGAAGTTCATCTTACCATTGAATGCTTGAATCTCCTTTTTATTTCGTTTAAGATCTATGTGCTGAATTGCCTCCACTCTTGAAGGATCAATGCGGATACCGTATTTAGAGATGATATGCCCCAACAACTTGCCTTCATCCATAGCAAAGAGACTCTTCTTTGGATTAAGGGAAATCCCAAAATTTCTGCATCGCCGAAAAACAACTCTCAAATGGTGAAAATGCTCATCATCAGAACCAGAAAACACTATTAGATCATCCAAATAAACAACAAGAAAAACATCCCTTTCATTGGAAAAAGCAATGTCCATTGCTCGCTGGAAAGTGGCTCCAGCGTTCTTCAGTCCAAATGGCATTTTGGCATACTGGAAGGTTCCCCAGGGTGTTGTGAAGGTAATTTTGTCTTGGTATTTTTCATGCACCAAGATCTGATTATAGCCTGAGTAGCCATCGAGTAGTGACATCCTTGATGCTCCAACTACTCTTTGCAGAATATGGTCCATCTTCGGAAGTGGATAATTATCCTTTAAGGATGCTTTATTCAAATTCTGAAAACCTATACACAACCTTATCTCTCCTGTCTTCTTACGTACCGAGACCAAATTTGAAATCCAGCCAGAAAATCTAATTGGGACAATGATACTAGCTTTATACAATCTGTTTACCTCTTTTTCAATGGATGGCAACAGCTTCGGGTTAATTCTTCTCAGCTTCTGTCTAAATGGCTTCTGATCCAACTTGATGGGAATAGTATGCTGAATTATTTTTTTGTAATACACCTTCAAATATGAATAATCCCACGCAAACACATCAGAAAATTCAGAAAGTAACTTAACATATTGTTCCTTTACCTCAGGGGATAATGCCTTTGATAACTTCACAAGCTTGGGCTTATCAGTTGTTCCGAGATTCACATCTTCAACTCCTTTCTTAGTAGGTACTGAGCTTGGTTTCTTTGCAACATCATCCTGATCAAAAAGCTCCTCTAAAGGTATGAGACCTCTAGGAATTACATTGTCTTTCAGCTACAGTATGTCCATCTGATTTGCTTCAATTTCTTGATCATCAACCTCATGATCACCTTCTATGGGAGTATCTTTGAATTTTCCTTCACTCTACAAAAAAGCATTGATTTCATTTTCATCCCAAAACACTTGCAAATACCTTAAATTGTCAGGGAAAGTAGGCCGATGTTTGACATAAATCTCAAACTTGTTGCTCGAGTTCATTGGAATTTTCAAGTTGCTTGCAGTAGTGGCAAGAGAGTCTACAATAAGATTTTTCAACTTGGGTACTGCTATCAAATTGTACTAAAAAAATGTCCTCAAGATGTCTAGGACTGCATTTCGATATGCCCTCAATCATGGGTGCTTATCTTGGTACTCTCCTTTCACCTATTTTATTATCAGCTCTGAATATCCATAAAAAGAAATCCTTTTTGCATTCAACTTCTTCAGAATTTTCAAACCTGCAATCAAAGCTTCATACTCTGCTTCATTATTAGAGCAAT
Source organism: Pinus albicaulis (assembly GCA_034641835.2). NCBI lineage: Eukaryota > Viridiplantae > Streptophyta > Pinopsida > Pinales > Pinaceae > Pinus > Pinus albicaulis. Next base: position 1,038,170,790 of record CM076582.1, on the reverse strand, counting down.
CAAAATCCAATTTGTAAGCACATACTCTAACGTTACTAGGAACTTTTTCAGGCTGGAAAATAGGGCTCTGAATCCATATTCCTATACTAGCTCTGTCCTTACCAACAGCTCCATCAAAGTCCATGCTCCATAGGCCTTCCTCTTCTTCTTCTAGATGCTGAAATTTTTCTTCTTTCTCTACTTTATCCTGACTGATTTCTGCATCTTTCTTATTTTCATTGTCCTTTTGCTGCTGGTAGGCAGGAGGCTCAGAATTGCTTGCTGCTTTATCCTTTTCCTGTTTGAGGACTTCCCTAAAAATTTTTGAGATTTCAAGTATCTCATCTACTTGTACCAGCTGAACATTTTCATCATTCAAACCACCATTTGAATATAATACAAATGAATCTAAATCTGTATGGACTGTATTAATGGGATGATTAACTGGCTTCTCTTTTTTGGTGATCATGTATTTCATTTTCTTCTCCCTATATAGTTTTCTCAACTGACCAAATACGAGAATGGTGGCATAAGAGAAGTCAAGCTGCATGGTTCCTTTGAGTTTTGCACCCCAAGACCTAGATAGAGTCATTCCAAATCGTGGTGGAACATCAACAACAACTACATCCATCAAAACATTCTTGGCTAGGATTTGATATAAAGATACTACCAAATCTTTGATAAGACCAATACAATGGACCCTACCAGAGTCAAAATAATACAAATCATGGTATTTTCAAGTAATATCAAGTCCTAACTTCTCCATAATGGCTTTGGGCATCAAATTATGTGAGGCTCCGGAGTCCAACATAGCATTATGTAAGATGAATTCATGCAATCTAAGACTTAGGTAAAAGGGAGGAACTTCACTTTCTTCAGATTGATCTTCTGTGGCTGGGCCAAAGATGAGTTTAGGGTAATCATATTCAACATTTACCATATCCGATACAGATCCTATTTGCAAAATTATAGACACCTGATATTTATAAGCACTATTTTTCACCAACTCAGTCAAGGGCATGGAAATTTTCAGCTTAGAAATTTCATTTTCCAAATTAAAAGAAGGAACTTTTTCTACCTCTTTAATGGGAGGATCTTTCTTCTCTACTTGCTCCTTTGTTGCGCTGTGCTGGTTCTTTTCATTTTCAGTGTTAATCACTAAAGATGTATTGCTGGAGGAAGGATTGGCCAGCTCTTTCCCTTTCTTTGAAGAATCGTTCTTCGATTGCAGGTCCTTTCTTTTCTTAATGGGACTAATTGGCACATCCCTGCTCCTCAAAGAGTACTGCTTCTGTTGCGCTGATAAAGCATTCATGTATCCTCTTTGGAAATCATCGGAATCTTCTTCTAACACTGTATCATTAGCCAAAATGAAATCCTCATCTTTTCAAATGTCTGAAATCGCTGTGTATTCTTTATCTTCTGTGAGAAAGATGGGAGCACCATCTGCTGTGAAGAAATGTTTAGATTCAATCACAGGATCATCATCATCATCCGTCTCGGTTCCCTAAACGTAATTCTACTGCAAAGGAGTTCTGATCTGCTGCTGTGGTGTTGCTTGGTCCTGCGTTCTCTATTCTCTTTGTTTAATTCTGAATTGAGGCTGCTGATGTCCTCTAAAATTCGGATTCCTTATTTGTGCTTCAGGCCTATCTGAAATGGTTAGCCGATCAACCATCTTTTTGAATATTCGGATCAAAGTGTCCATCTTACTATCTGAAGGAGACACTTCTTCTTTCACAGTTACTCTCTTTTCAGCTCTAGTCCGTGCTCTTTTGGCCAGAAAATTCACTTCTACACTCACTGCTATCTTCTGCATGTCTTCAAGTGTGGTAGGATCTCTTTCTCGTAGCTGATATGCCATATTAGCATCGAAACCATCTGGAAACTTAAGCAAGGCTAATCCCACAGGGGGTTTGAGATTGGCTGGAATAGCATTATATACAGTATTAAATCTCACACAATAATCTTGTACAGTTTCACCCACATTTCTTTTAATATTTTCATATTTAGACAAAATTTGGAGTAGGTTTTTCTTTACCTCCCACCGGTCTAAGAACTATGTATGTAAATCCTGCAAAGTATGGATAGAGCCTGTTGGTAAGGCTCTGAACCACTTTCTAACTTCACCTCCAAAGATTTGGACAAACAACCTTGTGGTTACATTCTCTGCCTCTACCTCATGAAGATCAAAAAATTCATTCATCTTATCAACATGCTGCTGGGCTGTGATGCTTTGAGTGGCATCAAAGATAGGAATTTTACTTTGGTAATCAGTAGGCATATCATTCAGAACCTGAGGTAAAACCAGGGGTGCATAGTGGGTAAGCATGGCTCAAGGTGGATTTACAACAGTGTTTGTGATACGAGGGAGCAAGGGAGGTGTTGATGGAGGAGATGAAAACTGAGAATTAACTGATGGGAATGTTGATGAATTAGGAGGAGGAAATGTTGTTCTTGATGACTCTGAAGGCTTAGGGATATTGGTTACAATGATAGATGACTAAGGGGAATTGAAAATATAATCATCAATTGATTTATTTTCCCTTTGAACTTCAATATCTACAAGAAATTCTGGATCTAAAATTGTGTCATCAAGTGCAGTCTCAGACTTACTTCTAAACAAAGAAAGCTTAAAACACTCATCAAAAGAAAGATCTTCTACAAACAACCAATCATTGGGCCAAGTATGGGATATGAAAATAGGTCTAGGACTTAGTGATCCTTCTTGTCTTCTGACTATTCTTGGAATGAGATTAGGATTTTCAAACACAGGGGGAGGATTTGGATCGGGATTGGCCCTTGTGTATCTTCTTGAAGCCAGTGTGGTCGAATTTCTACTTTACAAAATTTTATTTCAGCTTAGCAAACTCTGAACATTATAATCCAGAGTCCAGGAATTTATATTGAAGATATTACTGGGGTGATCAATCTTTGTGCTACAAAACAACATCCCCAGTATGGTCACCATAAATGTTAGCACCTGATATGGACCTCAGGCTGAAAAAAAAGGCAAATCAGGGTAACCTCAAACCATGCTCAACCTTGTAGCTAGCCCTACAAGGTTAGGAGAGGGCTCTCTCTGCAGAAATATATTCAATGAAGTATAATAACAAACTGATTTTAGGCTAGGTATAATGATGGGAAATGTTTAAATGAATTTTTAGGGTTGTATGGAAAATATGGGGCAGTTTGAAACAAGGTAATTACATCAGAGATACAGGGTATTTCATGGGGAAAGGTAGGCAGGAAATTTTAGCAATTAATTTTAAATAATGATGGGATGGTAAGACTGGTGAGGGGCTGAAAAGGGCATATGAGATGGATCCTTTTCAAACAGAATAAAACACAAAATATTGAATGATTTCCCAAGGCAGAGCATTAATAATGGATTATACCTATCTATCTTGAAATCATTCAACCAGAGATGTTTATGAATGAATGGTGAACATGAAAATTTTACATATGAACACAAAATAAAGAACAAATGCTAAAATTCATACCACATGGTTCCCACAAATCAGAGCTGCATATCTTATTAACTCCCTATCCAACTGTTACAGTGGAGTGCATAGCATCCTCCTTTTTTTCCACACTATTCCCTAACTTCCTGACTTCTTTTACAAATGATTCAAAATTACATTAAATAGACAGAAATCTGAGGGAAGTAGATCCACAGAAAAAGGGAGTTGTTTTACCAGCTCAGAACTGAACTTCGAACATAGGAAAGAGACCAACAAACTACCCCTGAAAAAAAGGAGAAACAATACATTTCTGACCATCTTGAGATTCACTATTACACTGGATGAAGGAAAAATAGGCAATTTGAAGAACAAATCCCTATTTTTTAGTTGTTGCAGAGGTCTCTATTTTCATAATTAGCTCTTGGCCCTTTGACTGTTTCCTTTCTTTGTCTTTATCCTTTGAAGAAAACCAACTTTGAAGAAAATGTATTTGAAATTATAATGAAATTATGCCTTTTAGTGAAGGAAAGACTTATTTTGAGTGGAAGGAGCAAAGGGAAAGGAGGTGGGCCCTAATCACAATCACAATCAGAAGATCAAAGGAGGTATGACACACAATGGAGCGATAGAAAACTTGCGATGCGATTAGTGCATAAGGGCAATCACAATCGCAATTGGAGATCGGAGCGGGAGAGGGGTAGGTGTATTAGAACGAGGCATAAAAACTTCGATGCGATTGGAATAAGTCCCTTTGAAATGAAATTAGAAATGAATTTTGACTTTACAAAGGGAAAAGGCCTTTTTATTTTGAATGGGCAGAAAAGGTTTAAAGGTGGGACCGGGAAGGTCAATCGCAATCATAATTCGGCGTTTGGGAGCGGATGCTAAGTGTTCAGGAATGAAATGTGCGATGTGATGGAACAAAGGGTGATACAATGAGAAATGGGAAGAAAAACTTTTGAAAACTCATATGCTTTAAAAATTTCCGCTTTACAAAGGGAAAAGACCTTTTCTTATTCGAAAAAGCAGAAGGGCTTTCAAGGTGGGACCCAATCGCAATCGGAATCAAAAGGGGACAAGGTTAACACATAGCGGAGTAACGTATTTAAAGATTTACGATGTGATTTTAAATACTTAAGAAATGTTTTAAAAATGAATTTCCGCACTTAACAAAGGGTAAAACTCTTTTTGAATGAAGCGAGGCGGAAACTTTATGGTGGGACCCGCGAGGTAATCGCAATCGGGAATCGGAAGGGGAGCGGAGTGAAGTGTTATGGGAAAACGCCGATTGCGATGGTATAATGTCTTGTGGGTCGTTCGATCAAATGGGCAGATCGACGGCGGAGATGTAATCGGTGGGGGAGCAGGTCGGGAGTCAATCACATCGGCGAAATTCAAAGGAGCGGAAATAAGAGTTGGGAGCGCTCGCGATTTTCCGATGTGATCGAATGTTTTAAAAAATGCGATAAAATGTTTTCAATGAAAATACTTTTAAAAGTGGCTTATCTCATTTTACAAAGGGAAGAACCCTTTTTGTTTGGAACGGGCGGAAGATTATATGGTGGGGCCCGAACAATCGGAATCAGAAGAATGGAGCGGGAGGTTGGAACAGCGGAAATCGCTGATTGTGATGGTGCGATTGGCTGTGGATTGTCCGATCAGATGGGTAGATCGACGGTGCAAATGCAATCGGAGGAGTTAATCGTAATCAAATTTTTTGTGATCACAAGGGTCAATCGAGATGCGCGATTTGTATAGTGCGATTGCGATCGGAGGAGGGGTAATGCGATTTGGATCAGAGGGGAATATTTAATCGCGTAGGGGGTTTTTTATAAGTCAAAATAATTTTGGGAATGCGATTATGCCTTCGGATAGGGCAAAAGGGGGTTTATAAAGAAAAACTTTTATGAAATAAAGTTTAAGGAAGAAATGGGAAAAGGGGAAGGGTTAGGCTATAGGGGAGCTTTATTCATTTAGGCATAAATTTCAATCCAGGAGTCAGCTTTGAAAGTATAATATACTGTTGGAAAGCTCTTTCCAGGCTCTTTCTAATGGACATACTTAGAACATGATTTTAAATTGGAAATGCTATGGAAAACCTCTCCTAAGGGAAGGGTGGTGACTTTGTGGAGATAGCAGCTTCTGAAGTGTGAGTTATTACATATGATGACATAAAATTACATAAAAGATGATAATAAAGGAAAAGTATCATGTTTTCACCTCAAAGCATGGTTTTGAGTTGAAAATTTCATCAATCTCAATAGAACATTTCTTTGATTTTCCCAGATACGGTGACTTTGAATTTATTTGACCTCCTCATAACCTTGCTGATATTTATTGACACTTAAATTTATTAATTTGACCATGATGAGACCATATAACCTAATGAGACCAACCCTATGACCTAATAATATGAATTGGAAAATGAAAGTGAATCATGACTAAGACCATAGAGAGGAGAGTCATCAAATTTCACATGAGGGAAAACTAATGAAAGAACACTACCATCAATGAATCGATGACCTAACGGAATGTTGAAATTTTATGGTATGGGACTCCTAATATGAAAATGAAAAAGAGTAAATTTGATCACTGATGGCAGTATGACAAGACTAACACTAAAAAATTCCAAGTCAACGTTGTGAGGAGGTTTCAATGGATTTTATCATAGGTTTACCTAATTTTGAAGTAAAGAGTATCATCATGGTGGTAGTTGATAGAATTACGAAGTATAAACACTATTATGCATTATCTCATCCATTTAAAACAAGTACAGTTGCTACTACATTTATGGAAATAATTCAAAAGCTACATGGAAACCCAAATATTATTGTAAGCGACAAAGATCCCATTTTTACTCGAAATTTTTGGACAAAATTGTTTTCTTGTTTGGGTACTCAACTAGCTCATAGCTCATCTTATCATCCTCAATCTGATGGGAAAACTGAGATAGTGAACAAATGTTTGGAAGGATATCTTCCTTTTTTTATATCTAATAAACAAACACAACGGGTCAAATGGTTCCCTCTGGCTGAATGGTGGTATAACACTTCCTTCCATACTACAGCAAAAATGACCCCATTTATGGCACTTTATGGATATCATCCACTGTCCATCACATCATATTTAAGAGAAAATTATAAGGTTCAAGAAGTGGAAGATCACATCGAGCATCAACAACAAGTTCTCCAACTCCTAAATGATAACCTAAATTTGGCGCAAAATCGAATGAAACAACAGGCATATCAACATCACAGGGAGAGAAGTTTTGATGTAGGAGACTAGGTATTTTTACGACTACAACCGTACAAAAAAATTTTCCCTCAAGCAATCTAAGAAGGATGATAAATTATCGCCAAAGTATTATGGTCCTTACAAAGTGTTTCAAAATATTGGTACTATGGCATACAAATTGGAGCTTCCTTCTTCTTCTCGAGTGCACCCAATTTTCCATGTTTCATGCTTAAAGAAGGTTATAGATGACAAACTTCCAGTTCAAACAATATTTCCAAAACATGATGAGGAAGGAAACATCATATTGGAACCTGAAGAATTCATGGAAATAAGAACTCGATAGCTACGAAATCAAGTATCTCATCAAGTGGAAGAACTTACCCATTGAAGATTCCACATGGGAGGATGAGAATTTTATACAGAAGCATCTAGAGCTACCCATGCGTTTAGGAAAAAACTTTTTTGAAGGATATGGGCATGTTGGGTCCCTATATTACTAGTGTGGTCCCTTATTCTTGTTAGTGTATCCCCTTATTGTTATTTTTGTACCTCTGTAGCCCCCATATTGTTATTCATGTGCCCCATAAAATCCATTATTTTTATTGTTGTGCCCTTACATTATTATTGTTAGGTCGACTAGCATTATATTGTGACCCCATGGATTCCTATATATAGAAAAAAGGTTTTGTCATTTTTATCATCCAATAATTTTTCATTTATGTAATGTAAAGGAGGTTTTCCCCTCGAAATGGCTTATTTATAAGGCGTTGATCTCTCTTTTCTTCTATTTTTGGAGTTGGTTTCATAAAAACCCCTGTGACCTATATAAGAAGACATTCAACATGGTTCACATCCAAAAAGGGAAAAACAAGCATGAGAGGGTTTGCCACAATAAAAATAGATTTTGCTTCAGGAAACTCTGCCTTTTCTACAGGAAACTCCAGTAGGCCCAGAATCAGAGAAAGAAGCCTTGGATGACGGAGAAAAGACACCCATGGATGGGCAAGAGGCCCAAGACATTGAGGAAAAATCACAATATGAAGGGCAAGATGCCAAATTGGAGGAAGAGAAAGATGACAAGGAGGAGCCTAACTCACCAAGACATGTCCCCAAATATGTATCAATAGTGTCACACCCTAGACCTCAGCCAAATCTCAACTCCTACTATAAATTTATTGAAGGGGGAAGATTGATTCCTAAGAAGTTTACCGTATCTTTATTCTATCAGTTGGAAGAGGAGAGGGAACACACTCATAATTGAATGAATATTGCTATAACCAAAGGTGTACATGACATAGGGGTCATGGAGGAAAAAGTGACTAAGTTGGGAAGGGATTTGTTTGATGTTAGACATAAATAATCCATGTTGAAAAAGCAGCTTTAGGAAGCCCAATTAGAGAATGCAAGATTGCAATATCAGCTTCAACATGGAGTCCATTCAACATAGATACCCATTAAACTCCTATGAAACCTACCTCAAAGAATACTGGCTCCTATTTCAAATCAGGACACTAGCCTCTCATGGATCCTTACCTTTTCAGAATTGCAGACAATTCATTGACTTTCGCAATGAGTCAAGTATGGAAAATAAGGAAAAGATGGAAAAATTATACATGCACAATCTTGTGTAGACAAACTTGAACATTTGGGACCCTAATCCTAGAATGGGAGACACGCAGTTAATGACATTAGCCTCTTGTATGGTTAATGAGTAGTTTAGAGCACAATAAGTAAGGATGGTCATGAGGAGAGAAAACAGGGAGCCTCTACACATTAGGGAAAAACTATTCAGCCATAGGGGAGTCATCAAAAACTATCTCCAGATAGAAAAGGAAGATGCACTCATAGAAAAGTACCTCAAAACACAAGCACAATCCATGGCCCATTTTGATGATGTTTATAGGTTGTTGGGCGATGAATGCATAGTGGCTAGTTAAAGGAGATGGAATAACCTCCCTCACAATCTTAGAAACATGGTGTTAGACTCCTATACCAATAGGTGTCATTTTTCATGATTGTCTTGATTGAACTATGCAATATGTTCAAACCTTTTTCTTGTGCAAAGGTGTTCCATATTCTTGAAAAATCAAAAAATCAAAAAAATTTAAAAAATGTAAAGAGGGTATACCCTAAAATAAAATCAAAGGGTAAAAAGAATAAAATGGTCAAAAAAGTGAAAGAAATGAACCCCAAACAAAAAATAGACCAGGAAATTGTGCAAGTCTAAATGCCACTACTATTTCATTTTTTGTAAATAAGCAAAATTGTGTGCAGCTTGTCAAACTTTTGCCACAATTTATGAAGAGTCAAATTGTTTAAACTTGACTCATTCATTTTTCAATTTCATGTTGTAGAATAGAGAATAAATATCTGACCAAACAGTTTAATCTTGGCAGATAAGTAGATAGGTAGAGTTAATAAAAGGTGCTCAACAGTTTAATCTGAGCCCTTGGATGCAATAAGTGTAGAATTAGATAGATTTTCCATGTAAAAGAAAAAAGATTGATAAGGGTTTGCCAGCCTAAGTGCACCCTAATAAAGAAGAGAAAATGGTAGAGTAAAGTAGATAGGGTAGGTAGATGGTGTTGCAAAGTTTCATGTGATGAATAATGGTGCTAAATGTGTTTAATCCTTTATTTTCATCACCAAGTGCAGAGAACACTACATTGGAAGTATTTCACAGAAGGCAAAGTCAGAATCATTAACTTCCCATCCCACTTTTTCCCTAAAGGTTTTACTAATTTCCCTTAAGTACTAAGGAGTTTGAAAATTAAAGGGGCTCAAGGGACCGGACCCTCGGCCTAATAATTGAAAAGCCCCTAGTACTTGAAGTTATCCATCATTGCACTCATTCACTTTTAATATTTTCCTAAGTAAAATCCCATTTTACTTAGGAAAATCATGCCATATTTCATAAAAGCCCCTCAAAATTACTTGCTATTCTAAATCTAAGTGTTGAAGTTGATATAATGTAAATTTGCTTCAGAAATCTTCACTTTCTTAGTTGTGTAAAGTATTTTGAGATTTCCTTGTCCCTTTGACATATTAACATCTGATTTATTTATTAAATCCTTAATAAAATACCTTATCCTATTATATTTAACTCCCTTTTATGATAATATCCCCAAAACCCTCTTACTATAGATTTTTAGCCAAAGTATTTAATTCCATATATTTGAAATAAAATCCCTCATTACAATACCCTTTGGTTAAAAACATATCCTTATACACTATCCCCGCCCCTATGGTTAATAAATTGCATTAATTTATTACCATATAATAAAAATATACGAAAAACAAAGTTTAAACATGTATTTTATATGTGTTTAAAAAATAAAAACAAATAAAACCTCAACCACCCGTAACCTCGACCCTTCATAAACCAGGATTAATTAACAGTTCAAATCCCGCCAATTAAACGCGTCGGACCCACTTGTTATCATTCCCCCATTTCCCCGTCTTGACAACCGTCAGATCACCCCATCCAAGATTAACGACTCCTATTGATTCCGCTAGCCATCCTCTGTATGAGCGTTAACGCGCGAAATCACGATGGTTTTCAAACAGTGCAATGGCTACGTGTCATTCAACCAGTGGAATCGCTGCCTCCCCGCGGAAAACCGCCTGCTTCCGAAAGCAGTGCGGAATTTACCGCTTACCACCCGACCCCGGTGACGTGTCCTCCCGTACACTGATGACGTCATTCCCATAAAAATAATAAAAAATTCCTTTGACTTTCCAAATAAAACCAAATTCCGTGCATTTTTTATCATTCTGTCTGTTAAAAGCGACTGCGCCCTCCACTGAGAAATTTGAAAAAACGATTGTTAAACTGCCATTGATCAAAAATTTTCAAGACTACTGTCAGAACAACATCCCAGCATTCATCCGTCGTTAACCAGTGCCTGTTAATTTCGACATTCTTCATAAAACATGTATTTATCCGATTTCCTACTGAAACTCTGCGAAAAATCCTCATTCCAGTGTTAAATTCACGCCATAATCTGAAAGGAAGTTTAATATTGGTCTGTTTTAGTTCCTGCAACTGAAATAATACTTCCAAAACTGAAATTGTGCCCGTTTCCGTAAAAAACCCCCCGAATTTCCGTTTATTTGAATACACAAGAACAAAAAAAATGGAAGTTCATGTAGCCCTTAATGTAGCTCCATTGAATGCCCCCCATAGAGATTTGGATTACTTATCATTAGTGGACAAAGATTTTCAAATAAAGGACTTGAAATTTACTGAAAATCCCCTTCGAATTTATTGTCGTTGCAGAGACAATTATTTGAATGGCTCAGATATTATTGGGTTATGGGAGTCTGGTCTTCCTAGATACCTTTTTCCCTCAGTCCATATCTTTCCTGAAATTATCCACTATTGCCATGCCAATTATGATCCAAATCAGAGAGCGGTGTTGTCCCCAAGCCAGAACATCCTTTTTCCCATTACTGCTCAATCCATCAATGATATGTTACATTTTCAGCCTGGTGAAGCCCTTACTCCTTTGTTAATGGAAGAATTATTGCAGAAGTCCACTAAATTATCCCATGAAGAGTTAATTTGCATTTTCCAAGCTTTCATGTGGCCGGAGCATCAGCCTATAGGCCCTCCCCCTTATGCTAGTGTTTATTTTACTGTAGAAGGGCAAAATATTTTGAGTATGATATCTTTCATAATGGGTTTTAATACCAGTGAGTATGTTGATCATTTAACCCTGGTGTTATTATCTATGTTCACCCCTGGACAGCTTCCTGCTGTCAGGTATGACTTTGCATCTTTCATTGCAGATAAAATGCATGACCAATTCATGAGATTGGAGAACGAGAAAGTATTCAAATATTCTACTGTCATTTACCATCTCATGCTTTATTACCAGTCTGAAACTTTCCCTTTCCATATCAGAAAACTTGATGCCCAAGGGAATCCAAGATCTGTTATCTTTTGGTCAGCCATTACTCATTGTTCCATAGACTCTCCCTATTCTTATAATGAGTTCATTGACCTTTTTATACATCCTGCAACTACCTTGTTGACAGGATTTGCCCCTCCAAGACTCAGCAATGAAATCAGGAAAATCCTTTAGCTTTCAAAACATTACAAGATAGGTGACTGGTACTTCTATCAGAATCATACTGAAATTAGAATTTATGGATGTGAATTGAGCCCTTTCAAGTTACCCAGATATGTTCCAATGAGACTTTTTGCACTTGAGTACTTAAGACAAATGAACAATTCAGATATAATTCACTTCTGTAATGCCAAGAAAAAGGCTCAACTCAGGATAAAGAGCCAACTAGGTCCATTCATCTGCAATTCTAGGGATGGAGGGGAAGAAGCTCAAAAGATATTAGAGGATCATTACAGATTGCAGAAAAGTTTCCATTGGGTACCCTATGACCCATTCAACTTTATTTGTGACAAAAGGATGAAAAATAAATCAGCACCCTACATGCATCGAAGAATCCCTAAAATTGAAAAGTATGCTAATACAGATGAGTGGGTAGAAGGAACTTTGATAGAGCAGGATAGTGAGCAGGTTGATATAAATAATGTTATGAAAGATCTTGAAAAAATACTTGACTTGGATTCTTTTACACAGGTACAGAGACCAGAGATTGGTACTTCTTCAGTTGGTATTATTCAGCAAAATTTACAGGAAAACATTCCATCAATTGTAGTTGAATCCAAAGGCAAAGAGAAAGAACCAGAAATACAAGTCATTGAAACATTCACCATGACAGAAAAACCTCAAACTTCCAAGGCACAAGATCAAGCACAGGTTTCTCCTATTCAAGTCAATCACCCTGAAGTTTCAAATTTGCAGACTCCATCCAATGTGGAACAAGGCAAGAAAAGACAAGTTAAAGATCCTACTCATCCTAAGGAATCTTCACAACAACCTCAAACTAAAAGTCAGAAACTGAATCCACTTCCAGAAGTGGAATCTACTGATGAAATATTTGATGAAGAAAGGGAGGATAGTTAGCTTACTGGTTCAGTTAGTGAAGCATATACATGTCATAAAGGAAAGGAAATACAAAGACAGTTAAGTACTGAAGTGTCTTCATTCAAAAAGCCAAAGACAGATGCAGGAGACATTAAAAAGACATTTATCAGTATAAAAGCAAGGAATGATCCACTCAGGGTCCAGGTGTATAATCAATATCTTAAAATGGCTCCACAAAATCAAGAGAGATTAATGTCAGCTTTTGACATTCAGCAAGGGAAAATGTTAATGAGCCATTTCAAATCTAAAGTGCCAAAGCCATAAACAGCAGCTGATTACATCAGGACCAATTTTGAGGTCCTAGCAAAAGATATTCATCCATTGGACCAAATAGAATTACGCAAGCAAACTGGAGAAATGATATATTCTACCCTTACTGACAAAGCAATGGCAGCTCATAGATTGCAAGATTCTTTGAATAATACAAGTACCCAGTTGCAGATTGAGAAAGCTTCTTCTCAAGCAAAGGATAACAGAATAAAATCTTTGAAGGAAATAATCATCAGTTTGGGTCATAATCCCAAAGATATAAAAGGCATTGAAGCACTGATTAAAAAGAAGGATGATGACATTGCTGCATTGAGGAAGAAATTAAAATTACCTGCTTCAAGGCATCCTCAAACTGAAGAAGTATTGAAGAAAAATTCAGAAGAAGAAATAATGGAATTACTCTTGAAAATGAATGAGCAACTAAGTGAAACAGAAAAAGAACTGGAGCAAGCATTGAAAGAAAAGCAGTCTACTATTCAGACATCCACAACAGAAGCTACTACAGGTACAACGGCCGCAGACCAGAAAACAGACGCATCACAGGTGAATACTTCTAGTTTAAGTTCTGAAGAATTAGTGAAACAAATGGAAAGTTTAAAACTTAGAGTAATAGAACTTCAATCTACAAAGTTACAGCTCATAAGTTTGGAACAAAAATATGATATGTCAAAAAAGACTGTTGCTGACCATACAAGAGAAATCAAAAGGCTGGAAAAATTGGTCAAAGCTTTAGAAAAGGATCTCTCATTGGAGAAGCCTTTGAGAGAAATCAATGAAATTCTTTGGAATAATATTATTCAGTCGATAAAGGATATTTGGTCCTTCATTCAAATAATCTTTGAACAAAATGACTTGGTCAAAATAGCTCTGGAGGAAATTGACAAAACAAGAGAAGAATTGAGAGACAGACCTGAACAAGCAAATCAACTCATACAGTTCTTAAACACCCAGACCAGACAGCAGTTTGCAGAGCTTGGAATTGAGGACAGAACAGGTACAATTTTAGAAATAAAAAGATTTTTTACTAAGAGAACTCTTATGCAAAAATTGGAACGTAAATGCTCAGATATTCAATAAGAGATCATTGCCTTCAAAGAAAAGTTTAATGTTTTATTAGCCAGCGGGTTGCCCAGTCCTATGATTTCAGAAGACAAAATAATGGAGTTGAGAACTTATGTTAATAGATTGGACATACATGCTCACAATGTAACCTGTTCCTCTATCAATTCATCAGAATCGACATTGCCTACAGGAAAGAATCTTTATGACAGATTAAAGAATTTATTTCATCTTGAGCATGAAATAAGATATTTGTTCCCAAATCAGCCCAATTTCTTCAGATACATAGAGGCTGATGAAACATTAAGAAAAATACAACGAACCAAAATAGCAGAAGACAAATGGTGGGAATACCTGTTAGAAATTTTGTAAAATCCATCTTCATATGGGAAATTTCGCCTTTTTACTATAGGGTAAAAGATAAATAGATGAACAAAGGTTAAAGAGTATCAGCTTGGCAGTTGAAAGTGTATCAGTAGAAATGAAGAGTATCAGTGAAGTTAGGCAGTGAGAAAAGAATTACCAAAAAGGACAGCATCGAGCCAGATTGTAGGACCTACCTCCAGCACATGCATAAAAAGAGGAAACAGCACACCAGCAGTTGCTTTTTATCCTATCTACGAGACCATCTATCTCTCTTTATGTTGTAACTTATTCATTAGTCACCCTAGATTATTTCCTAGGTTGTTGAAAGATATTTTTAATCATTTTTTGTATAAATAAACCCTCGAATGGAGTATTGAGGGCGGATTCTACTACTTTGCTGTGACATTGACGTTTTTGGAATAAAAGTGCTTTGAAGAAATTTATTTGTGGCTTGCTGGATGACGATTTGAAGCTCAGGACTTTTTGTAGGATTCATGCGTCAAATTGCAGTTTAATAAGTCTTTCTATCCTATGTTTTAAGTTTTATATCTGTTTATAATATCACCGTGTTTCCATTTCTGAGTAATTGACATAAAAGAATAAATCAGAACTTACTTAAATGTACTCTGATTTTCAATTGCAGTTATTCCAAATGTTTTCTTCCAAACCGGTTATAAGCAACGAATTCTTAACTGCTCTTGTTTCGCTGGTTTGAACATTTTGATTACTATATTAAAGAATTCTTAACTTCTCTTTATTTGTAATCATTCATTTTCTTTCTTTGAATATGTTGAAAGATTCTTGAGTGCCTTTCATCCCTTCAAAACCCATTCCATCCACTTTATTTCCTTAAAATTGTTCTCTGTTTGGCTATCTTTCCCTGCAAAGTCATCTTGTGTGTAGAATATTAATCTAGTAAAGACATCCCTTTGACTCCATAGCCCAATGGCCTGAAAATATTCAACCTTGCCCTTAGTTGGCGAATTCCACCATTTTCAAACAAACTCTTGGACCTATAAATAGCCTAAAATTTTCCAAAAATAAAGTTAAATCATAAAGAGAGAGCCCTCTCTAGATACAGATTGGCTAGATTCTGTATCCGAAGGTTGGTTTGTGGTTACCTCGGGTATACTTTCCTTTTCCACAACTTCAAGGAAAACCTTAGTGATAACATAGTGGCGACTCCACTGGGGACCTGAAACATTTTATTGTTACTATTATTTGCTTATAAGCCATGGACAGAGTCTGAAGATCAGCCAGGTAGCCTTTGAAATGATTTTTCTCTGCAACTGCATAGTAAATAAATGCTGCTTCAGTCTATCTCTGGTTTAGCTTATAAACTGAACTTTAGTTTCAAACATTCAAATCAGACTCTCTAGTTCAATAAATCTTTGAGAAAATCTTAATCCAAAATCTTAAATTTCTTGAAGAATTTGCTGAAGTTGTACGTTCATTTTATTTAAAACAAAAAAATCAAAAAGATAAAGTCTAGGAAAACTGGCTTCAGAAAGGATTCGTCATACCAGGTCAAATCCTGACCCTAATCCACCACTGATATTTGAAAATCCAAATCTAATTCCTAGGATTCTTAGAAGGCAAGGAAGTCAAGAAAGTTCTGAAAGAGGAAGTCAAGAGAGTTCTGGAAGTTCCAGGCCTCTTTCTAGATCACATTCTTGTCCTGTGAAGATTATATATTTTGACGAAATCCCTTTTGATGAACGATTTGAAACATCTCTGTTTGTGAATTTTTCTGAATCCGAATTGTCTAAGCTAGTTCCAGATCCATTATTTCTGGAAGATTTACAATTGAGATTTGTTTCATATCATCTTGACAGACATTTACAAAATTCTGTTCAATCTGAACAGACCTTTGAAGAAAGTTCAAACATTTCTGTAATCACTGAAGCCTCCCCAAGCTCACCTACCTTTCCTCAAAATTCTCAGAACCAAGCCACTCCTTCTACTCCTCCACCCACTCCTACCAAACCATCATCACCTGTTATTCCATTACACCTTCCAATGGCCAATAGATATGCCCCGTTAAGATTGCCAGGCAACCCTACTGCTTTGCCACAAGATTATCAGAGTAAGATCACCCCTTTTGATGGCTCAGGTACTTACACAGCTCAACAACATACCAAAAGGATGACTGATTACTTTGAATTTTATGAAGTTGACGCTGATGACGTTCGCATGAGAATTTTTGTCCAGAGTCTTACTGGGGAAGTCAGGACATGGTTTAGGGCCCTTGCTCCAAACAGTGTTGCTGACTTACCAGCCCTGTATAGGTCATTTTTAAATAGATGGGAGAAGAAGAAAGACCCTCTTCAGATCCTATCTGACTTTGGAAAATTGAAAAGAGGACCTAATGAAACAGTACAATATTACATCATCAGATTTAACGAAGCCTACAACGTTGTTCCTCAAAACCTTAGACCACCTCCGGATTCAGTATTGGTTAAATTCCCTGATGGTTTTGACTCTGACATAGCATATTCACTTAGGGAAAGAGCCCCCCAAACCCTAGAAGAGATGCAAAGCATAGTGGTTAGTGTGGAAGCAAACCTCATAGAAAAACGAGCCAGAGCTAGGGCCGAAAGAAGAATGCCTATGAATGAAGAACCTTCAGCTTTTGAAAGAAAGCTGGATGAAATCATCAAAGGTATGGAAAGACTGGGAGACAAAGTGGAGACAATCGAAAGAAATTCTTCTGGTGATAATCAAAGTTTTGTGAGAAACCCAAACTTTAGAAGAAATCAGAACCAAAATACTGGGAAAAATATCCCTGACCAAAACATCAGGCCACCATTCCAAGAAAATTTTGTTGAAGGTTCAACTTCTGAAGAGCCTACCAAGGATGTTGAAATAAATAACGTGACTAAAAACAAAAATGAACCAGAAGTTTTCTTATCTCAAGATGATCAAGAGAATCATATTCTTGAAACATTTCAAACTCGTTCAGGAGAAACTTTTGATTTTAAAGAAGGTTATGACACATCAATTTATGAAGTTCATAAACAATACAATTTGAGAAGCAGACGGATTGATGTGCCAGAGAATAGCAAACAGAAAGCTGTAAAACAAAACTTCAAAGGTAAAACTAACATTCCTCCTGTACAAAACACTCCTATACAAATTTTGTCTAGGACAAGTCCTAACCCCGCAAATCCAATAATTGAAGATGTGTCTGACAACCAACCAAATAATAAACAACTATCTAATACTTTTCCTCCTGTAGGAAACGTAGAAGAAACAACAGAAGTTAATTCATAAACACCTTCAAATCATAATCCCACTTATGAAAAAGAGAAAAACGTTGAAGATCCAAAAAATAGATAAAACCCAACTGTCCAAAACACTAGAGCTCAAACAGAAAAACCTTTCAATCTAGAGGCTGAAATAGGCAAAATAAAGATAGTTGTCCCCTTATCAGAATTGGCTAAACATGATGTCTATAGAAGCCAAATCAGAAAATCCCTTAACATTAACATTACTGGAATGGATGATTCAGTAAATATTCTTGATGATCAACCCAAACTCCTTTTTGGCCCTGAGGTAAATGGCAAACCAGAAAGTGGAGGAACTCCTCCATTTTATGTGAGCTTGAACGTTTATGACAAAATACTCCATAATGCTATGCTTGATTCTGGAGCATCCCACAATTTGATGCCAAAAGTTGTGATGGAAAGATTAAATTTAGACATTACCAGACCGTATAAAGATCTGTTTTCTTTTGATTCTAGTCAGGTAAGATGTTTAGGTTTGATTAAAGATTTGTGTGTTACTTTGGTGCAATACCCTGCGAAGTCTGTTTTGATGGATATAGTAGTGGCCGATATTCCTCCTAAATATGGTATGTTGTTGTCTAGATCCTGGGGTGCTAAACTTGGAGGATCTATTCATTTAGACATGTCATATGCCACTATTTCGGTATTTGGTCAACCTAAAAGATTATATAGAGAGACCTTGATGAAATACTTAGTCAGTAGCCATGAGAAGCCTGAAAACTTCTGTCTATTCAGTACATTCTGATATGGACTTTTTCATCCTTTATAATGCTGAATTGGACCTTCCTACTGAGCTAGAAGCACCTAAAACGGAAACTGCAAATAAATCCACTATTCAGATCGAAGAAATTTCTGAAAACAAAGAAACACCAGATAATCAAGAAATACCAGAAAGAACTAAAAAACTAGCTCCTGTTAAGAAACATGTTAAAACATTTGATGAAGATTATGAACATGAAATTCTGTGGCATTTAGAATTTGATGGTTCAGTAAACAAGTTAGGAGTAGGAGCTGGAATTTGGATACATAACGTTGAAAATGATCACGCCGAAGGTCATGCTTATAGGTTGAACTTTAGATGCACTAATAACATGGCAGAATATGAAGCTCTTTTGCTAGGGCTTAAACATGTCAAAAAGTTAGGAGCAATTAGAGTATCAATCATAGGAGACTCTGAGTTAATTATCCAACAGATAAATGGTGAATGTTCAACAAAAGATTCCAGATTGAAACAATATAGAGAAACAGTTGTGGAAATTCTCAACACTTTTCTACAAGCTCAACTTGCCAAGATTCCTAGGAAACAAAATTTGCATGCTCATAGTCTTGCAATGTTCGCCAGCACATGTAAATTACCTTTTGGACCTAATCATCAGTTCATAGCTGAGATTAGACATAGACCTGCTATACCGGACAATCTCATGAATTGGCAAGTGTTTGTAAATAATAATCAGATCAATAGTTTTTTGACACTAGAAAATGAGTTTTCTAACAATAGTATAGATGAAGACATAACAATCAATAAATATGATCAAGTAGATGAACAAGAAACGAATATTTCAGAAGAGACTGCAATTCACATGCTTCACCCAACCAAATTCACTGAAAAAGATATGCAGGATTTGAAACAAATGGAATTTGATGAGATCATAGAAGATGAATCTGACATTATTAATCTGAAAGATAATCATTTACCTAAAGGATTAACTCCTTTAGAAGATCTTTTTGACTCAAATGATATTCCATTTAAACCCAAAATGGAACCTGTAAAAGCTGACATTGAAGAATACAATTTAGGAACTGAAGAAAATCCCAAGATGGTTAAACTATCTAAATCTCTGCCAGAAGATCAAAAGGTTAAATATGTTGAACTTTTAAAAGAATTCCAGGACGTTTTTGCCTGGAGTTATGAAGATCTGAAGTCATATGATACATCAATAATTCAACATACAATACCTTTGAAACCAGATCAGAAACCTTTCAAACAAAAACTTAGAAGGATCAATCCTGTTTTACTACCTTCAATTGAGAAAGAAATTAAAAGAATGTATGAAGCAGGAATTATAGCTCCTATTAGATTTTCTGAATGGGTTTCTAATTTGGTACCAACAAGAAAAAACACTGGAGAGATTAGACTGTGTGTCGATTTGAGGAATTTGAAGAAAGTTTCTTTAAAAGATAACTATCCTTTGCCTAAAATGGACCATATCTTACAGAGGGTAGTGGGATCTTCAAGGATATCTCTTCTGGATGGATTTTCAGGGTATAACCAGATTCTGGTTCATCCTGATGATCAAGACAAAACAGCATTTACAACACCAAGGGGTACTTTCAAATATGTTAAGATGCCATTCGGTCTAAAAAACACAGGGGCGACCTTTCAAAGAGCAATGGATATTGCATTCGCCAAAGAAATCCATGATTTTCTGGTAATTTATCTAGATGATTTAACTGTTTTTTCAAAAACAGATCAGCAACATTTAGATCATCTAAGACAAGTGTTTATAAAATGCAGAAAGTATGGTATTTCTTTGAATCCGAAAAATTCATTGTTTGGTTTGGAAGAAGGAAAGCTCCTAGGTCACATTATTTCTAAAGATGGCATTAGAATTGATCCTGAAAGAATACAAGCAATTTTGCAGATACCTCATCCCAGAAACATTAAAGAACTTCAAGCTTTTATAGGAAAGATCAATTTCTTGAGAAGATTTATTTCTAGTTTAGCTGAATTACTTAGATTGCTTACTAACATGATAAAAAAGGATTCAAGTATTGACTGGACCGTAGAAGCCAAGCAATCATTTGAAGAAATCAAAATGGCTTTAACCAGAACACCAGTTCTTACCAGTCCAAAGTTTGATAGAGATTTCATCATTTTTTCATTTTCTTCTGAACATACAATTGCAGCTGTTTTACTACAAAAGGATGATCAGGGATGTGAAAAATCAATAGCCTTTTTTAGTAAAGCACTTAGAGATGCATCTTTGAAATACAATATCATGGAGAAACAGGCTTTTGCACTTGTGAAATCAATTAAAGATTTCAGAGTTTATATATTGTATTCTCATGTGATAGCTTATGTACCTAATGTTGTCGTGAAAGACATCTTAACTCAAGATGGTATTGAAGGCAAAAGAGGTAAGTGGATAGCTACCATATTAGAATATGACATTGAAATAAGACCAACAAAACTCATAAAAGGTCAAGGTTTGGCTAAACTAATTGCCAAGCCCTGGACATTAACGAACTTGACGACGAACAGGAGATGGCGACTCCACAGATCAGTCAGACCTTTTTAGATTCACCCTGGTACACTGATATCATTTATGTTTTGTTAAACCTGCAAGCTCCTCCAGGGTTGTCCAGAACGAAACAAATATTCTTAAAAATGACATCTTTAAAATATTGTATTTTAGATAGTGCTCTTTTTTGGAAGAATCATGATGGAATCCTATTAAATTGTTTATTGAAAGATGAAACTGATAAGGTACTTAATGAATTTCATGCAGGAGATTGTGGTGGACACCTCTACTGGAAGTCAATTGCAGATAAAATCTTAAGGGCTGGTTTTTACTGGCCAACCTTGTTTTCAGATGTTAAGAAATTTGTAACTTCTTGTCACAAGTGTCAGATCTTTGAGGGCAAAAGAAAGTTGTTACCTTTACCATTAAAACCAATTTCCACAGAGAGACCCTTTCAACAATGGGGACTGGATTTTATTGGAGAAATCCATCCCCCTTCTTCTGGGCAACACAGATGGATTCTTACTGCCACAGATTACTTTACTAAATGGATTGAAGCTATCCCATGCAGACAAGCCAATGATTCTGTAATTATAGGGTTTTTAGAAACTAATATACTTTCAAGATTTGGTTGTCCAGAGAAAATTATAACAGATAATGTTGCTGCATTTAAGTTTAAGAAAATGATTAGTTTCTGCAACAAATATCACATCACTTTAGGCCATTCAACAGCCTATTACCCCCAGGGTAATGGACTGGCAGAATCTTCCAATAAAAGCCTTATTAATATCATTAAAAAATTATTGGAAGAAAATAAAAATAATTGGCATAAGAAACTTACCAATGCATTGTGGGCAGACAGACTTACAACTAAGAAATCAATTGGGACCAGTCCATATGAATTAGTTTATGGTATTGAGGCAAGATTTCCATCATCCTTAGGAATTCCTATTATGAAGTTACTTCAGGAGGCTCAAGTGGAACCAAATGATATTCAGAGAAGAATAAACCAAATAATTCACTTGCAGCAAACCAGAGAAGAAGTGTATCAACGATCCCAAGTCTTGCAGGAAAAATTAAAGAAAATGTTTGACAAAAGAACTAAAGCAGAGGATTTTCAACTAGGAGACAAAGTTCTAAGATGGGATTCCAGAAGGGAAGATAAAGGGAAACATGGGAAATTTGATTTCTTATGGAAAGGACCTTTCATCATTCATGCTTTATATGGAAACAACACATACTTTTTGAATAATTTGGACAGTTCAGAAGCTGAGAAAGGACCAGTCAATGGTCGAATGCTAAAGCACTATTTTGATCCTATTTACTAGGATGTTCTGATTTTTTCTAACTTGTACATAATATATCCTTTCTAATGCATCAGTTTTGATTGGATGGTGACTTGTTGGAGTTGAAGCCCGAAGTGAAGGCCCTAAGCTTCAGAAGTTGCACTATCATATATACAATAAAGCTACCAGAAGAAGGAGATTACATGGTTCAGTTTGAAGACATTTTGAGGCATCTGACCTGCTGTTCTTGACTTTTCACAAGGAAAAGCCATCCCCAAGTGGAGCCAGTGTTAGAATTCTATACCAATAGGTGTCATTTTTCATGATTGTCTTGATTGAACTATGCAATATGTTCAAACATTTTTCTTGTGCAAAGGTGTTCCATATTCTTGAAAAATCAAAAAATCAAAAAATTTTAAAAAATGTAAAGAGGGTATACCCTAAAATAAAATAAAAGGGTAAAAAGAATAAAATGGTCAAAAAAGTGAAAGAAATGAACCCCAAACAAAAAATAGACCAGGAAAGTGTGCAAGTCTAAATGCCACTACTATTTCATTTTTTGTAAATAAGAAAAATTGTGTGCAACTTGTCAAACTTTTGCCACAATTTATGAAGAGTCAAACTGTTTAAACTTGACTCACTCATTTTTCAATTTCATGTTGTAGAATAGAGAATAAATATCTGACCAAACAGTTTAATCTTGGCAGATAAGTAGATAGGTAGAGTTAATAAAAGGTGCTCAACAGTTTAATCTGGGCCCTTAGATGCAATAAGTGTAGAATTAGATAGATTTGCCATGTAAAAGAAAAAATATTGATAAGGGTTTGCCAGCCTAAGTGCACCCTAATAAAGAAGAGAAAATGGTAGAGTAAAGTAGATAGGGTAGGTAGATGGTGTTGCAAAATTTCATGTGATGAATAATGGTGCTAAATGTGTTTAATCCGTTATTTTCATCACCAAGTGCAAAGAACACTACATTGGAAGTATTTCACAAAAGGAAAATTCAGAATCATTAACTTCCCATCTCACTCTTTCCCTAAAGGTTTTACTAATTTCCCTTAAGTACTAAGGAGTTTGAAAATTAAAGGGGCTCAAGGCATTTCCTTGACTTTTGGAGGGACCGGACCCTCGGCCTAATAATTGAAAAGCCCCTAGTACTTGAAGTTATCCATCATTGCACTCATTCACTTTTAATCTTTTCCTAAGTAAAATCCCATTTTACTTAGGAAAATCATGCCATATTTCATAAAAGCCCCTCAAAATTACTTGCTATTCTAAATCTAAGTGTTGAAGTTGATATATTGTAAATTTGCCTCAGAAATCTTCACTTTCTTAGTTGTGTAAAGTATTTTGAGTTTTCCTTGTCCCTTTGTCATATTAACATCTGATTTATTTATTAAATCCTTAATAAAATACCTTATCCTATTATATTTAACTCCCTTTTATGATAATATCCCCAAAACCCTCTTACTATAGATTTTTAGCCAAAGTATTTAATTCCATATATTTGAAATAAAATCCCTCATTACAATACCCTTTGGTTAAAAACATATCCTTATAAACTATCCCCGCCCCTATGGTTAATAAATTGCATTAATTTATTACCATATAATAAAAATATACGAAAAACAAAGTTTAAACATGTATTTTATATGTGTTTAAAAAATAAAAACAAATAAAACCTCAACCACCCATAACCCCGACCCTTCATAAACCAGGATTAATTAATCATTTGGATTAATTAATAGTTCAAATCCCGCCAATTAAACGCGTCGGACCCACTTGTTATCATTCCCCCATTTCCCCATCTTGACAACTGTCAGATCACCCCATCCAAGATTAACGGCTCCTATTGATTCCGCTAGCCATCCTCTGTACGAGCGTTAACGCGCGAAATCGCAACGGTTTTCAAACAGTGCAATGGCTACGTGTCATTCAACCAGTGGAATCGCTGCCTCCCCGCGGAAAACCGCCTGCTTCCGAAAGCGGTGTGGAATTTACCGCTTACCACCCGACCCCGGTGACGTGTCCTCCCGTATACTGATGACGTCATTCCCATAAAAATAATAAAAATTTCCTTTGACTTTCCAAATAAAACCAAATTCCACGCATTTTTTATCATTCTGTCTGTTAAAAGCGACTGCGCCCTCCACTGAGAATTTTGAAAAAACGATTGTTAAACTGCCATTGATCGAAATTGTTCAAGACTACTGTCAGACCAGCGTCCCAGCATTCATCCGCCATTAACCAGTGCCTGTTAATTTCGACATTCTTCATAAAACAGGTATTTATCCGATTTCTTGCTGAAACTCTGCGAAAAATCCTCATTCCAGTGTTAAATTCACGCCATAATCTGAAAGGAAGTTTAATATCGGTTTGTTTTAGTTCCTGCAACTGAAATAATACTTCCAAAACTGAAATTGTGCTCATTTCCGTAAAAAACCCCCGAATTTCCGTTTATTTGAATACACAAGAACCAAAAAAATGGAAGTTCCTGTAGCCCTGAATGTAGCTCCATTGAATGCCCCCCATAGAGATTTGGATTACTTATCATTAGTGGACAAAGATTTTCAAATAAAGGACTTGAAATTTACTGAAAATCCCCTTCGAATTTATTGTCGCTGCAGAGACAATTATTTGAATGGCTCAGATATTATTGGGTTATGGGAGTCTGGTCTTCCTAGATACATTTTCCCCTCAGTCCATATCTTTCCTGAAATTATCCACTATTGCCATGCCAATTATGATCCAAATCAGAGAGCAGTATTGTCCCCAAGCCAGAACATCCTTTTTCCCATTACTGCTCAATCCATCAATGATATGTTACATTTTCAGCCTGGTGAAGCCCTTACTCATTTGTTAATGGAAGAATTATTGGAGAAGTCCACTAAATTATCCCATGAAGAGTTAAGTCGCATTTGCCAAGCTTTCATGTGGCCAGAGCATCAGCCTACAGGACCTCCCCCTTATGCTAGTGTTTATTTTACTGTAGAAGGGAAAAATATTTTGAGTATGATATCTTTCATAATGGGTTTTAATACCAGTGAGTATGTTGATCATTTAACCGTGGTGTTATTATCTATGTTCACCCCTGGACAGCTTCCTGTTGTTAGGTATGACTTTGCATCTTTTATTGCAGATAAAATGCATGACCAATTCATGAGATTGGAGAACGAGAAAGTATTCAAATATTCTACTGTCATTTACCATCTCATGCTTTATTACCATTCTGAAACTTTCCCTTTCCATATCAGAAAAATTGATGCCCAAGGGAATCCAAGATCTGTTATCTTTTGGTCAGCCATTACTCATTGTTCCATAGACTCTCCCTATTCTTATAATGAGTTCATTGACCTTTTTATACATCCTACAACTACCTTGTTGATAGGAGTTGCCCCTCCAAGACTCAGCAATGAAATCAGGAAAATCCTTCAGCTTTAAAAACATTACAAGATAGGTGACTGGTACTTCTATCAGAATCATACTGAAATTAGAATTTATGGATGTGAATTGAGCCCTTTCAAGTTACCCAGATATGTTCCAATGAGACTTTTTGCACTTGATTACTTCAGACAAATGAACAATTCAGATATAATTCACTTCTATAATGCCAAGAAAAAGGCTCAACTCAGGATAAAGAGCCAACTAGGTCCATTCATCTGCAATTCTAGGGATGGAGGGGAAGAAGCTCAAAAGATATTAGAGGATCATTACAGATTGCAGAAAAGTTTTCATTGGGTACCCTATGACCCATTCAACTTTATTTGTGACAAAAGGATGAAAAATAAATCAGCACCCTACATGCATCGAAGAATCCCTGAAATTGAAAAGTATGCTAATACAGATGAGTGGGTAGAAGGAACTTTGATAGAGCAGGATAGTGAGCAGGTTGATATAAATAATTTTATGAAAGATCTTGAAAAAATACTTGACTTGGATTCTTTTACACAGGTACAGAGACCAAAGATTGGTACTTCTTCAGTTGGTATTATTCAGCAGAATTTACAGGAAAACATTCCATCAATTGCAGTTGAATCCAAAGGAAAAGAGAAAGAACCAGAAATACAAGTCATTGAAACTTTCACCATGAAAGAAAAACCTCAAACTTCCAAGGCACAAGATCAAGCACAGGTTTCTCCTATTCAAGTCAATCACCCTGAAGTTTCAAATTTGCAGACTCCATCCAATGTGGAACAAGGCAAGAAAAGACAAGTTAAAGATCCTACTCCTCCTAAGGAATCTTCACAACAACCTCAAACTAAAAGGCAGAAACTGAATCCACTTCCAGAAGTAAAATCTATTGATGAAATCTTTGATGAAGAAAGGGAGGATAGTCAGCTTACTGGTTCAGTTAGTGAAGCATATACAGGTCATAAAGGAAAGGAAATACAAAGACAGTTAAGTACTGAAGTGTCTTCATTCAAAAAGCCAAAGACAGATGCAGGAGACATTAAAAAGACATTTATCAGTATAAAAGCAAGGAATGATCCACTCAGGGTCCAGGTGTATAATCAGTATCTTAAAATGGCTCCACAAAATCAAGAGAGATTAATGTCAGCTTTTGACATTCAGCAAGGGAAAATGTTAATGAGCCATTTCAAATCTAAAGTGCCAAAGCCACAAACAACAGCTGATTACATCAGGACCAATTTTAAGGTCCTAGCAAAAGATATTCATCCATTGGACCAGATAGAATTACACAAGCAAACTGGAGAAATGATATATTCTACCCTTACTGACAAAGCAATGGCAGCTCATAGAATGCAAGATTCTTTGAATAATACAAGTACCCAGTTGGAGATTGAGAAAGCTTCTTCTCAAGCAAAGGATAACAGAATAAAATATTTGGAGGAAATAATCATCAGTTTGGGTCATAATCCCAAAGATATAAAAGGCATTGAAGCACTGATTAAAAAGAAGTAGGATGACATTGCTGCATTGAGGAAGCAATTAAAATTACCTGCTTCAAGGCATCCTCAAACTGTAGAAGTATTGAAGAAAAATTCAGAAGAAGAAATAATGGAATTGCTCCTGAAAATGAATGAGCAACTAAGTGAAACAGAAAAAGAACTGGAGCAAGCATTAAAAGAAAAGCAGTCTACTATTCAGACATCCACAACAGAAGCTACTACAGGTACAACGGCCGCAGACCAGCAAACAGACCCATCACAGGTGAATACTTCTAGTTTAAGTTCTGGAGAATTAGTGAAACAAATGGAAAGTTTAAAACTTAGAGTAACAGAACTTCAATCTACAAAGTTACAACTCATAAGTTTGAAACAAAAATATGATATGTCAAAAAAGACTGTTGCTGACCATACAAGAGAAATCAAAAGGCTGGAAAAATTGGTCAAAGCTTTAGAAAAGGATCTCTCATTGGAGAAGCCTTTGAGAGAAATCAATGAAATTCTTTGGAATAATATTATTCAGTCGATAAAGGATATTTGGTCCTTCATTCAAATAATCTTTGAACAAAATGACTTGGTCAAAATAGCTCTGGAGGAAATTGACAAAACAAGAGAAGAATTGAGAGACAGACCTGAACAAGCAAATCAACTCATACAGTTCTTAAACACCCAGACCAGACGGCAGCGTGCAGAGCTTGGAATTAAGGACAGAACAGGTACAATTTTAGAAATAAAAAGAGTTTTTACTAAGAGAACTCTTATGCAAAATTTGGAACGTAAATGCTCAGATATTCAAGAAGAGATCATTGCCTTCAAAGAAAGGTTTAATGTTTTATTAGCCAGCGGGTTACCCAGTCCTATGATTTCAGAAGACAAAATAATGGACTTGAGAACTTATGTTAATAGATTGGACGTACATGCTCACAATGTAACCTGTTCCTCTATCAGTTCATCAGAATCGACATTGCCTACAAGAAAGAATATTTATGATAGATTAAAGAATTTATTTCATCTTGAGCATGAAATAAGATATTTGTTCCCAAATCAACCCAATTTCTTCAGATACACAGAGGCTGATGAAACATTAAGAAAACTCCAACGAACCAAAATAGCAGAAGACAAATGGTGGGAAGACCTGTTAGAAATTTTTTAAAATTCATCTTCATATGGGAAATTTTGCCTTTTCACTATAGGGTAAAAGATAAATAGATGAACAAAGGTTAAAGAGTATCAGCTTGGCAGTTGAAAGTGTATCAGTAGAAATGAAGAGTATCAGTGAAGTTAGGCAGTCAGAAAAGAATTACCAAAAAGGACAACATCGAGCCAGATTGTAGGACCTGCCTCCAGCACATGCATAAAAAGAGGAAACAGCACACCAACAATTGCTTTTTATCCTATCTACGAGACCATATGTCTCTCTTAATGTTGTAACTTATTCATTAGTCACCCTAGATTATTTCCTAGGTTGTTGAAAGATATTTTTAATCATTTTTTGTATAAATAAACCATCGAATGGAGTATTGAGGGTGGATTCTACTACTTTTCTATGACATTGATGTTTTTGGAATAAAAGTGCTTTGAATAAATTTATTTGTGGCTTGCTGGATGACGATTTGAAGCTCAGGACTTTTTGTAGGATTCATGCGTCGAACTGCAGTTCAATAAGTCTTTTTATCCTATGTTTTAAGTTTTATATATGTTTATAATATCACTGTGTTTCCATTTCTGAGTAATTGACATAAAAGAATAAATCAGAACTTACTTAAATGTACTCTGATTTTCAATTGTAGTTATTCCAAATGTTTTCTTCCAAACCGGTTATAAGCAACGAATTCTTAACTGCTCTTGTTTCGCTGGTTTGAACATTTTGATTACTATATTAAAGAATTCTTAACTGCTCTTTTTTTTTAATCATTCATTTTCTTTCTTTGAATATGTTGAAAGATTCTTGAGTGCCTTTCATCCCTTCAAAACCCATTCTATCCACTTTATTTCCTTAAAATTGTTCTCTGTTTGGCTATCTTGCCCTGCAAAGCCATCTTGTGTGTAGAAGATTAATCTAGTAAAGCCATCCCTTTGACTCCATAGCCCAATGGCCTGAAAATATTCAACCTTGCCCTTAGTTGGTGAATTCCATCATTTTCAAACAAACCTTGGAATTGGACCCATAACTAGCCCAATGTTTTCCAAAACAGTTAAATCATCAAGAGATCCTCTCCTGGATGCTGATTGGTTGATTCCCTGTGATCCCAAAGGAAGTGTCACAACCAGCCCAAAATCAGAATAGTGATATGAACCTTAGAAATAAGCCACTTTAGGGGAAACCTCCAATACATTACATAAATGCACAATTCTTTGATGATACAATTTACAAAACCTCCTTTCTATATATAGGAGTCCATGGGGCCATAATGTAATCCTAGTTGGCCACAATGTAATCCTAGCCGACCTAACAATAATAATGTAAGGGCACAATAATAACAATATGGGGGTTACAGGGGTACAATAATAACAATAAGGGGGGCTACACTAACATAATAAGGGGCTACACTATTAATATAGGGACCTAACATGGCCCCTATAGGGGCTACACTATTAATATAGGGACCTAACATTTTCTTTCTTTGAATATGTTGAAAGATTCTTGAGTGCCTTTCATCCCTTCAAAACCCATTCCATCCACTTTATTTCCTTAAAATTGTTCTCTGTTTGGCTATCTTGCCCTGCAAAGCCATCTTGTGTGTAGAAGATTAATCTAGTAAAGCCATCCCTTTGACTCCATAGCCCAATGGCCTGAAAATATTCAACCTTGCTCTTAGTTGGCGTATTCCACCATTTTCAAACAAACTCTTGGACCTATAACTAGCCTAAAATTTTCCAAAAATAAAGTTAAATCATAAAGAGAGAGCCCTCTCTGGATACAGATTGGCTAGATTCTGTATCCAAAGGTTGGTTTGTGGTTACCTCGGGTATACTTTCCTTTTCCACAACTTCAAGGAAAACCTGAGTGATAACACATGGAATACCACACACCAAAAATATTTATAAGTGCTCTAGAAAGGGCACCACTATACAAGAGGGCCATGCAAACCAAGAAGATTTGGTGGCTTGGTTTGAAACTCAGTCCACCCTTGTTGCTAGGACTGAGTGATGGAAAAAACCAAGATGAGCAGAACAAAGAATGGGAGGAAGTAGAATAGAGGGTTGGATATTACCCTCCTGAAGGGACTCCCACACTTTTTCCTTGGGAAGTCAGAGGGTGCATTAAAGCATTGAAAGAGATGTAGAAGAAGGACTAAGTTTCTCAAAGGATGAGCAAACATTTGGTAGGGGGGTGATCATGAGCTCCATAATTAGGTATAATTGAAGGGGTTAATTGTCACATTTTTAGCCTTATTAAGTCTCTATTTCTCACATTTAAATTATGTTATGGTCTTATGTTGCTAGTGTAGATGGTGATTAAGGCATGTCATACTTCAAATGCCTAATATGGGTTAAATGCAGGATAATCACGAAGATATTGCACTTTTGATGAAGATTTTGTAACTAAAGCTCGAAGTAGACATTAAGGAGAGATTCTAGGGGGATTTTCCACCTCCTTAATTCCAAAAGGCGACCAAGGAATCCTTGAGATTCCCTCAAACAACCCGAAATCAAAGGCAACCAAGCAAGTGGGAGATCAAGTGAAAAAAAGCTCCACTTATCTTGTAGTCAAAGAGGACACATCACCTACTTTTGGGGGAGCTATTGGTAGCTACCCTCTAGTTTAAATAGGGTTGAGCAAGAGATCATAAGGATTTGAACTTTGAAGGAAGCTAATAGACGTTTATCTATTGTAATAGGTTTTTGAGACTTTTATGATTATGTAATGAGAATATTTTATGCAATAAGATGAGTATTCATATTTTCCTTCACTAATTTAGTTTCAGAGGGATAGGCTTGTGGGTTAGGGCCCAATCCATTGGCGTTAGTCTCTCTTGTGCATTCATGATTATTTTTATGTCATTGTAGCTAGTTTTCTTTATGAGTTTTAGCTATTTTTCTTACATTTCATTTCACTGTTTTTAGTTTTTTTCCATTTGTATTTGTTGGAGTTAATCTTGCATAAATGTTGGTAGAATAACTTATAAAGTCAAAATCTGTGTGTCAAGCCTCCCTCTCTCATCTCTTTCATTTGAGCTTGAGAAGGGCAGATCTTCACCACTGGAAAATTTTTCTCTTTAGTTTATGATTTCTTGGAAATAATAGCTAGGTTGTTGTAGTGTCATGAACTTGTCTAGAATACTGAGCTAGATTTATGTTTAAATGCTTAAGTAGGTTTAATTTCCAAATTCAACTCATATTTTCCAGTTCCTTCATCATATATTTTCCAATGTTTGCTGCATGAAGAGGTGGTTATCTTGCAGGTTCAAGTAGCAAAAAAAAGGAGGACTTTACCGGCACCCTTAGCTTCATTTCTCACCCATCAACAAAATTGTTTTCATAAAAACGCCTTCAACCCTGTTTTTAATATTTTCACCTTCACACTGTGAGAAACCATAGAAGTGAAAGACATACTTCTAAAGATATTCTGAGCTTGGAGAAGGGGTTGGCCACCTTCCATTCATCCAAGTACACCTTCACTCCACCTACCCTACACTTTTCTCCATCATTTTTTACCTTGGATTTCCCTCAGAATGTTTCCTGTAGCAATTCATGACTTTCCTATATCACTATAGGAAACTTGTAGAAGAACTAGTAGCAGCACTAGTGGGCCTATGCTTAAGCCTAGGAACCATCATAAACCTCAAATATAGCTACCAAAACCATCAAGACACGTTCATTCTTGCATCCGTGAGTTCAAAACCTTCCTAAGCCACCTTATCACCTTCTCCTCCTTGCTTCAAAACAATGCATTTATAACAATAATTAGGCCATGATTAGATGCATGAGTAAAAGCTTGATAGTTAAAGCATGAAGTAGAAAAAGTGTATTTATCCATTTTTCCTATCAATGTGTGATTAGATTAGCCTTATTTCTACAATTTAAATTCATCCATTTACTTCATGAATATACCTAATTCGCTTCTATTTCTTGCCAGAGTTTAAATTGTAGATTTATTTCATTGCAGAATAGCTAGATGTATTTTATTGCTTTAGAATAGTCATTCGATGGTTAATAGAGTAATTTTTTTGAGTCACTGGTAGTTCTAGGTCTAAATCATAAGTGTGACAGACTTCACTCAGAAACCCTAGAAATATCACCCTTTCGAAGGACTCAGAAGAGGATGACATGATTAGAATGCATCTGCTGTGTATATAACACTGTCACCTCCAAGTTTGTATGAACCACGGGTTGATAAAGTAAATTAGAGTAGCCTCTGGGTGTTGCAACATTATTGGTGAAATAATAGGGCTCACCAGTGTCCTTGATAAGCAAGCTTGGTTCACTTAGATGCACTAATGAATTATTGTACCTAATGCTACGGATGAACATTAGATCTTATATGTAACTAGAAAGTGGTTTCATCATGGGATGGGAAACTTAATTGGGACCCAAGTCCCTCAGAGGATCATATAGACATCAATGGGTGAAGTTTTGACAGCCATTGGACTCCCATCATGTGTATCACATCATTTAACACTATGAGCACCTTCAGCACTCATAACAGTCTGCTCATTGCCCCACTTTATTCAAGATATGATGCAGTTGGACTATTATGTCCCAGTAAGCTTAGAAATGATCACATGGTTTGGAAGCTGACCCAAGGTCCATACAAGGTTTTTCTCACCCCTTGAGACGTGGGAGGGCAAGCACCATCATCATATCCCTCCAAGTTGGAGCATTATAGGTTATTCTTTCACCAAGAGACCCATGAGACCAAATTTTGTGCCCCAAGCTCACTTTGGGACCCCACATGATGACTTACAGGGAGAGTTAGGGGCTATCCATTATTTAATTATTTATGGAACCCTCTCACACATTTTGGAACAAATAGGGCTCAACATGGCCCTCCAACAACCCCACATCAACATGAAATCATCAATTTGGCTAGCATTTGGATGTCTAATTCATAATTTGTGAAAGCTACTTGGTCAAATTGTGACCAAGGCTTGTATTTTTCACTTTTTTATAATATTAGGGGCCCTTACTACTAATAATTCAACCTAATAGGTCTCATATAGATAGAACTAGAGTTTATTTGTATTGGATCATCATCACACTTGGGAATTTTGGCCGTCTTGAAAACTTCACACTTTTTCTTTGGAGATGTTTTGGAGTATCTTAGATGCACTTTGATGCTTGGAGCTACTTCTTGAATATAGATGGATATATTGAATGATTATCTTGTAAGTTATTTTATTGATGGAATATTTCTTTGAAATTGTTTAATGTATGTAATTACTACATCTAAAGTAAATTCTCTCGTGCGCTAATTTTGTTGAAGAATTTTTTGGAAGTTATTTGGTTTTTTCTTGCATAAACTACTCATGGGATAACATGCAATGAATGTTCCTACTGATGAAATGTTGTTTTTCTTCATGAAGCTCCATATTATAATAGTAGGTAATTGTTGAAGGTTTTTAGCCAGGCATCAAATTTTAACCTCCTTGAATACAAAAAGAACATATCTAAATCATCTAGGACTCCATAACCCAAAGAAGAAGGCACTGGTCCAATCCATTTGGTGATCAAACCTTATTTTCTCCATAAATTATCCTTCCCAAATTTCTATCCCCTCTTCTTGAGCGACTAAGCTAGGGCATAAAGTGAAATATTTTAGAGAGTGAAAAGGTGGATTCTGAGAGCACAAAAATAAAGCCTGGGATATTATCCGCAAGACCTAAAATTTTGATAGGCATCCCTTGCATTTTCATCCATAAAAATACTTTCCCTTGGTGTGCCCTAGAAGGGAAACCTTAGCTTGTATTACTTTAACTTGGGAACTTCTTAGATGGTTGCATAAGCTTAGTATTCATTGGAATAAATCATAAGAAACCCTTTCTTCTCCTTGCCTTGATCTTCTGAGTACCTTTAACCACTATAATTCACAAAAACGCAGATCTCGTGCAGGTTTCTTATATGTCTCTTAAAGGGAGAGAAAACCTTTTTTAAGTGCCATATTATCGCATATAGTCTCCCTTGACAGATCCTATGTCATCACCTAGCACCATTAACCTTAGAATATCAATCCATCTACCAGGACTCCTCTCATCGGTGAAAGTCCATAAAGAGTAGGGGACTCTGACTATGGTGATAGTGAGCCATTGTCCCATTGTTATCATTTAGTCTGGCTCTTTATCCTATAGGTTTCCCCTCCTTGGCGCTTGCTATATTTTTTGGTAATAGGAAGAAAGGAAAAAGTATTTCTATAAGAAAAACAAAAAGTCATACTAAACCAAAACAAAAATAGTGAATAGCATAATCCAAATGTGTTAAGATATTGGGATTTTTTTGGAAAATTGTTAGTTGGAAAGGGATCGAAATTTTTTTGTCATTAAGAACTCACTTGAGTGTTTATATTGATCCTATGTGCTCAATTTAAAACTTGCAAAGAATATTAGAATAGTTTTCTTTAATAATACAATTCTCTACATGTTTACGGTTTTAAAAAGATGGATTTCTCTTTAATAATAGTTTCAATTTTACGATGGGAAAAGTTTTAATTTTACTGTGGTTATATAAAAATATATATATGATTAAATTTGGTAGATTATTATGTTGTTTATTTAGGAATAAAGTTTTCAAAGTTTTAATTTAATTATCAGGTGGGGATTTAACTTCTATAATATATTTATTGAATATTTTTTTATAGTAGTTACAATAAAGGGTTAAGATTTAACTGAAAGATTGTTATGTTTTTTTTTTTTAATTTAATTAAAAAAATATCATGTATATGCATGTTATTAATTATTTTGTTTTTTCTATTACATATTTTTTAATATATATGTTTATGTTATATGTTAATTCATTTTATAAATAATAATAGTAACTATTATTATTTAAAATAAAATTCTAATTTAACTAATAATAGCAATAATAATTATAATTTAAAATGTGGGAAAATCCCTAATCATGGTAGCAATGGTCAAGGATTTGTTTTTTGCAGTCATTTTTTCTCCATGATCGAGGTGCTTAGAACAATTATCTGGTGTTAGGCATCCTTTTTCCTTTAGAAATTTCATTTTATGGTATTTTCTTTGCAGGTGGTCTACCCTCCTTTTCTTTGTTTTGATTGTTTGAGGTTATTTGTCCCTTTAGGCACTAGATGACAGTAGTTATTCTTAGTTATTTTATCGTATTC
This sequence comes from Pinus albicaulis, assembly GCA_034641835.2. Classification (NCBI taxonomy): domain Eukaryota; kingdom Viridiplantae; phylum Streptophyta; class Pinopsida; order Pinales; family Pinaceae; genus Pinus; species Pinus albicaulis. The sequence goes on along the minus strand of CM076582.1, from coordinate 1,038,135,401 downwards.
TTCATCTGCATTATATGGATTGGGAGGACCCTGTAGACTATGAACCCTCATCGTCCTTGTGTACACATATTTTTGTAGAATTCGTGGGCGACATAAATTATACTACTCACTCTATGGATTTTTTGTTAATTCTTTTAGGTATTTGCAGTAAACCCGATTCAAAAATCGCATAGGTTCAAGAAAATAAAATTTATCGAGGATAAAATTATGATTTCAATGTAAGGAACCCTTCTAGATTTAGGGAGGACACCCATAAATTATCTGAGGGTTGGAGTTTCAATTCCCTAGGTCCAGTCAAGGGTTCGGGCCCATCTGGATTGATTTCACTCTTATATTTTCTTTTCAACGATCCCATCTAGTTGGCCCTCATTATTCAGATACATTTCTCATTTCTAGATATTCTAGGTTTAGATAATGGGCTTGGTCTGGCCGGTGACGACCAATGTTTAGTCCCTCTTCTAGATTTTAACACCTTCCATTTCATAAACCCACAAGGATTTAGATTTAGTATTCTAGATATTTTTCATGGCACTGGTCCTCCTGTCAGGTCATATCAATCAAAGAGCTTTCCTTCCTGGTCCTCGAAGGCAAGATTGAGTAAAAATTCTAACTACATCAAGATTGGCCCTTTCAATAAGCCCCATTTCATTAGGAATTCTGGTCATTTGGAACTATTTATGGTCTTGTGGGGAGATATCAATATGGACCAGGTCTCGGATCTAGCTGAAAAATTACTAGTGGGTCGAGTTTAGGGCCATCATTTTTCTATAAAAATCCTTAGTGAACGGGTCGATAAAGATATTTATTCACTAGTGTGGGTTCCTCTAGGTGTCTTCCTACTAGCGAAAGGATGGATTCATCTAAAATATGAAGAGGTAGATGATGCCCAATTATTTTAAAAAATAGTCCGACACATTGAATCTTCCCCTGTCTTGCTCAAATTATGTTCATCATTACTTGATGCTCGCCAAGAGTTGTTAGCCTCAATCCAATTTTGGGTTCACCTTTTAGAGTTTTCATTATATTTCTGGGATAATGAAATATTTTAGGACATTGGGAATTCAAATGGAACCTATCTTGCACATGATTCATCACATCTCTCCTCTGGGAAAATGGTTATAGCAAGAATTTTGATCAAGGTTGATTTAATAAATGACCTCGCAACTTAAATGGATCTTGGAGGGTAGGTTGGTTTTATCCAAGATCTAGACTATGAGGGAGTCTCATTTCAATGTTGTCGCTATCACCAATACAGTCATTTGGTTAAACGTTAATTTGTTGTCCCTTCAATGGAGGATGGGGAAGATGATTTTATAGGGGAGGATTCCATAGAAAATAACAAGTTGCACCTGTCTTGCAGTAGATGGGTGGTTTTCCTAGGAGTTATGAAGAGATTATGTCAATTTTGGATGCACCTCCTTTATATACAATGATCATGGATGGTGTTTTTTAATCCCCCTTAAAGCATTATGTTCCAGGTACTCTCCATATTTCTTCCCCTTACACATCACATTTGTTTGAGCATAACATAGATTGTTCTAGTTCCTGTTCTCTTATGTCCTCAATTACATTTTTGTCTCATTCCTCTCTCCCTTGTCATCAGGGCCTTCCTGCTTTCCTTCTCAAGTTCATTGTTCATATTTCTAGTTTTTTGGCGACTTTTCTTCTCTAATCACTTTTTCCTCAAAATTACACTCCTGCTATTTGGGGGGAGGCTCTTCCTCCTACAACCTCCATCCTCATTATAATGAAATTTTCGAAATCCATATATCATGGGTCTTTGCCAACCTCAAATTTTCTGTTCTGATCATAGGGGGAGGGGGAGAATATCTAATTTGAAAAAATCCATGGAGCGTGCCAAGGTCGATATGACCGCTAAGAGAGAATATTCTATTCAAGGGGCCCTTAGAGTAGTTGTGACCCCTCTATATGTGTTCAAATGAAAATACTCCAACTTTCAAGGTCTCTTAATTATTTCCCTCAAAAGAATCATTGAATCCAATCTCCGTAAAATTATATTTCTTCATGAAACCCTAGGATCCAGTTATGTTGATTCTTGATGTTTTGAAAGTATTTTGGTTGGTTGAATATTTATGTGTTTTGATTCCTCTATTCTCTCAGGTGGCTTAGCGGTTGGTTGGAATAATAAATTGATTAATCTAAGAAATTATTGGAGTATTGCATCGGGTTTATGTATCAAAAAAATTTCTGTGGAAAAGGGCATGACTTTCTCTCTGCTAAATGTTTATGGGCTCAATTATAACATGAAATATTTTTGGGAATAATTATTCAAAAAATCCTTTATTGAATATCCCTCATTAATCATATGAGATGACTTAAATTTTTCTATGGGACCTTCTGAACCCTGGGGAGATAAGGCATTTATTGATCCCTTGTATGATTTATTTCTCGATAGTCTCACTATCTAGTCTCTTATTGAGGTGGATCCAATTAAATTGTGCCCAACATGGTGAAATAATATATTGGGGTCAGGCCGAGGGGAAAAGATACTATATCATTTTTCGGTGCCTAAAATTTTCATGGACCAATTTGTCTTTATTAAAAAATGAGTAGGTGTAGGTTGGATTTCATATCACTACCCTATTTTCTAGGAAATAAAAGGTGCCTGTCAAAATCCTACAAGCCATTTTAAAACAAATTCAAATTGGATCAATGATGAATATTTTATGGAAATGGTTAAAGAGAATTGGATCACATTTGACCCACTGTCAAGTGTATCAATTGGGAAACACACTATAAAAAAATAAAGTACATACGAAATAAAACTTGAGAGTGGGCATTGGCAAAAAAATAAGCTGAATCAATGGAGTTTAGAGATATTAAACATCAACTTCAAGTTTTTTTTTATCAAGATGAGGAAGGCTATGGCTTGGTAGGATTAAAAGATGATCTCTTATGGCTTGAGTCTCGAAAAAAAATCTTAGAAAGTCATGAAGCCAAATGGAGGTTTAAAAGTAGGGCCATTTGGCTTGAAAAGTAAGAAAATAACATAATTGTTTTCTAGGATTTCGCTAAAGGGAACAAAATGGGTAACATATTTTGTCCCTAAGAGATAGGGATGGTAGGGTGGCTTCCACATTTTCATATATGACAACGGGAAGCACCATTCTGAACATCTATTTAAAGCACAGAAAGAAGCTACCATTGTTGAAGTTATACATATTTCCCTTCCCTTCCAACTTTTCATAAATGGCGGAAACAAGAACCTGATGTCAGAAGTCACTGAAGATGAATTGAAAAAAGTCCTACATAGTTTCCAAAATGATAAGAGCCCTAGTCAAAATGGCTGGGAAATGGAATTTTTTCTGGGTCTATCTTATATTCTTGGTTCATATATTATGGTGGTGGTTGAATAATCAAAGAGGGATTGTAGGATGCTTCTCTCTGTTAATTCCAATTTCATTGAATTGATCCCAAGGAAAAAAATCCCTCATCATTTTAATATTATCAACCTATCACTCTATGTAATTTAATATAAAAATTTATTACAAAGTTGATAACTTTAAGACTTAAGTCGATTCTTTCTACTTTTGTCTCAAAGGAATGATTTGGTTTTCTTGAAGGAAAAAAAATTCATGAAGCTATTGAGGTTTCCCAAAAATATTTTAATAGTTTAAAAACATTGAATCACAAAGGAGTGGTGATTAAAATAGATTTACAAAAACCCTATGACTGTGTCAATTGGATATTCCTCAGGCTTTTTCTCACTCATATCGGTTTCTATATTGATTTTATTTCGTGGGTCATGAGTTGTATACAAACTGTCTCATTTGTTGTGTTGATTAATGGAGCGGTCTCCCTCTTGTTCCACACTTAGAAGGGCCTCCTTCAGGGTTTTCCACTTTTCCAACTTCTTTTCTTGATGGTGGTGGAAGGCCTTAGTTGTTTATTAGTGGAAGACAAAAAACATTAGAGAAAATTTTAGCCTTAAATTTGCCATGTTTTTTTCATGTAATTTCCATGTCATAATATGTAAACAAATCAAAATCCTTTAAATTTAAAAACATGCATATAAATATTCTGGAGGGAAAATAAAAAATCTACTTTTTTAATCATATTTCTCGCTTATCTCCTTATATGTTTACTCAAATTTAAACTGTAGACACTCGTTGGATGCAAAATTAAATTCCACATCCAACGAGTACCCATTATGCATACTTTGAGAAGACCCACAATGATATAAAATTAGGATATATTAAAAAGGTATGTTGAACACACTTTTTTAATGTATCTTCAAGTTTTATCAATGTGGTTCTTCTCAAAATTATGCATAATGGATACTGATTGGATGTGGAATTTAATTTTGCATCCAACAAGTGTCGACACTTGAAATTTGAGTAAAATTATAAGAAGATAATCCAAAAATACAATTACAAAAAGTAGTTTTCTTCTTTTCTCTCCAAAATTCATAACTCTTATTTTATTATTTTAATCATTATTTTATTATTTTCCTTAAGATGCCACTTTTAGGTTGAAATTTCCTCTAATGAGGGGAGATTTCCAGGGCTACATGGTGACTAGGTATTTGGCTATTTATAATCTATTATTTGTGGATGATATATTGATCTTTAGAAATGATAGTCCTGAGGTGGTGGAATTATTGAAGGGTATTGTTTTTGTTTTTTTTAAAGCTACATTTATGGTTATAAATTTCCAGAAATTAACTCTCCTTGTCTCCAACCTCAGGGCTAATGAACTTCAAGAAATTTTAAATCTATTGTCGATTGATTCCTATAGGCTAGATGTAGGGACCAAATATCGTGGATTCCATTTAAAAAATAACACTCATCGAATGATGGATTGGAAATGGATGATTTCAAAAGTGGAGAAGCGCATTAAAAATTAGATCCATAAATGGATTTCTAGGGATGGGAACCTGGTGCTTATCAAATTTTTCCTCGAAGCCATTCTTGTATTATGGACATCTTTAGCTTGGATCACAAAAGGGGTTATGGAACACATCATGTGTACTTGCTTCAAATTCTTGTGGTTTGGTAAGAAAGAGGAGTCTTCTTTTCCTTGGGTTAGATGGGAAAAAATTTCTCATCAAAAAGCTCAAGGGGGTTGTGTAGGTTTTAACCCTGAACAGAAATTATCTACACACGAATCTTATAACAGAAAATAAACAATAGCGAGAGCATAAAACATAAAATAGATAAACACAGAGATTTTCCCCTGGATCCCAAATTGGGCTTAGCTTGATTTTTTCATTATATTCCTTTGATGTATTACAACACATATATATATGCAACTTTTTGGCCCCAATCCATAGATTGAACATAACAATGATTCCCATAGGATCTAAAAGCTGCAGAGGCAGCTCATGTTTTAAGCCAATGTACAAACATATGCAAGGCATGGTGCGGATTTACCCACTTGAGAAATTAAGGACCAAAGAAGAAATTTACCGTAGGAAGCATTTGAGCAAACAGTGAGGGGCTACCTTGCATCGGTAGGGTCTCGAAAACAATTTTATGTTCTTTCATGCTTTGGCTACAAAGTATGGTTCAATTTTCCTAATCGTGTAGAGTTTTTGGCCTACATTTTTAATAGAAAAGTAAATTTCTCCCCCATTTGTGGAATATTGGGCTTGTAGAGTTGATAAACCTAGGGGGAACATATTGATTATCTAGAGGGAAATAATCAATACCTTTGATACTATTTGAAGTTATTTGGATTGGAAAGTTGGCTCTGGGACCAAATTTCGGATAGGTTAGGATGCTTTTCCTGAGCGCGGGAGGGATAATATTCTTCCAACTCATTTAATTGACTTCCTAGCGGATCAAGGTATATTTAGGTTGGAACATGTTGCAAATCCAACTACTTCCACCATTTGGACATAGGGATGGAAATCTACCTCAAATTTTCATATCCAAAAGATCTTTATTGAGTCATGGAACAAATTCCTTTGGGCATTACGTCACTGAGACATTAGAATTAATGACATGGAGGATAATTATTTTGTATTGTGTCTCTGAATAGTTCATATATTCCAAGGTGGGCTATGTCTTCATTAAATATGAACATTATCTTGATGTTCCTAGGTGGTGGTGAAAATTGTTTGGAAATCACAGTGTCTTCCCAAAGTGAAGATTCTAATGTGGTGTATCATGTATTATAAATTCTCAACCTGAGATGTTATTTGTAATCGTTTCACTCATGACCTAGGTTGGTGTGCCCCTCTATAAAGTTAATGATGAATCGATCTCTCATCTATTTATTTGTACCCATTTGGCCAAAAACTTTGGAACCCCTGTAGATCAGTTGAGGAACATATTGGACCATGAACTGGTATTTCTATCGAGGAAGCTTGGATTCAATGATTATCATATCCTTCTTCTCACACTTTTAAACCTTTGCCTCTAATTATTTGCTAGGCGATATGGATTGCTCACAACCATTGCATTTCTAGAGATCCAACTTCATCTACAAGGTCCATCGCATCTAAAGTAATGACTATTCTTAGTCATTTCCCTCAAGATAAGGATGTGAAAAGAGTGTGAATTATTGAAGTTGAAAATCTAGATTAATTATTTTTGTGGGCTTACTTAGATAGGGCTTCAATCGATTCATGGGAAAAAATTGGTGGTGGTTTGATTTTAAATATTTCATATTACCTCTCCTTTCATGTTTCCATGGTAATTAGGCCAAGATCGAACAACTATGCAGAATTATTGTCTTGTATAAACCTTCTTTCTTTTTTTATTGACCAAGGGATTTAAGAAACTCAAATATTTTTTTATTCTATGCGGGTCGTTAATTGGTTAAATAATTTTTAGGTTTATAGAAATATTTTCCTATCTCCAATTTTGGATCATGTTGTACATCTTAAAAATATTTTAACTCTTTTTCATGCAGTCCTCACATATTCATAGAGCGGAACCAAGAGGCAGACCAATTATCAAAATTAAAATTAGCTCTAGACCCGGGGCAGTGAAAGATACTTCGGGTTCGTGATGGCTCAACTTTATCTTATGTCTATAGTCTGTCGATAGAGCCTATTTATATTCTATAGGGTGTTCTCTCATAATCATCTTTATTTTTTGTTTATTTTTTATTACATGTTGATGATTCTGAGCTTATTTCAGTGCTTAGGTTATCTCTTTGTCCAGAATTTATATGTATATATTTTTTCTATTGGTTGTGATTCTTACTAGATCTTCTTAACTGATATTGTTTTTTATTTGTATTTGTATTTCTTAAACTTCAATAAACATATAGACATGTGGCTAAATTTTATAACAAATTGGTTTTTTAATAATTATGCATAAACACCTAATGTGTTTACAAAATGTAATTTTTATTATTTATTAATATTAATAAAAATAACATTTTTTTGAAAAAATAAATAAATTTTAATTTAGTTAATCTTTATGTTTTTTTTCAATCGATAAAATAAATATATGAATATCTATTAAAATATACCAATAATTTTTTTTTTCAACTTTACAAATATCTAAACTAATTATCATAAAGCTGTACACACATATTTTATTAATTTTCATTAAGTTATATATATATATATATATATATATATATATATATATATATATATATATATAACGTAATATAAGAATGTTGCTTTTTCTCATGTGGTGATTGATATATAAATTTGTTCTAGGTTGAATATTGTGCACTTACAAAGTATTCAATATATGGAGTAATTGTGATGCATTTTTATCCTAATAATTTACTAGAAACTAATATATATATATATATATATATATATATATATATATATATATATATATATATCCATTTGAGATTTTTTCATTTTCGTCTCAACAAAATCTTGATGTAATACTTTTTCTTATTTTTAAACTGATTTTTTAAATATATTTTTTTAAATGAATTAATTACTTATAAAGTATTAATGTTATATTAAATTAAACATTAAAATATAAATAATAAAACTGATTTTTAAAATAAAATTTAAGATATTGATTTAAATAATTGTTAAATTGTTATAGAATAATATAGGAGGGAGAGAGAGCGATGGATTTCTCTTGCGAAGATCACGGTTTTGTTGATGGCATTCATTGTTTGACCTTCATTGCATGGGAGGAGGTTACTAATATTCTTGCTATTAGGCCCTCTAATTGTGATAGGGGTGATTGGCTCTTTGTTGTCATCTCCCCATGAGAACTACACAACAATTGCAGGGTGGATTGGATCCAATTTTGCTATATCAGACCTCCAAGATCCCTTAGGGCTTCAAACATTGCGAATTAGATAGATCTGAGTCATACAAAGGGGAATATATAGTATTATTTTTTGGCTGATCTCGAAGTTGTTGGAATGCGTGGGAAGAAAGGAACTCTATGGAGTATAACCATTCTCGATCCACTATCCTCCACCTTTTCCCCTTATCGTGGTAGTCATATTGGGGTCTTTTTGATATAAATTCTGTCATTTACATATCTTATGGATCTAAAATGACAAAGCAAAGTTTGGATGTTTTTTATTCAATCTAGTGGCGGCGGTAATCATGATGTGCTCCATGAACAAATTTTTTTCCCATCCTTTAGTCGCGATATCTATCACTCTGAACTAGATCCAGAGAAGAGACAAGTAGAGAGGAGACTACAATTCCTAGATCCAAATCCTGAGGAATTTTTCCACATTTTTGTCACAACCCTTGTTGGGTGTCGGAGTTGTAACTAGACAAACTCCTTCAACACTTAATTGTCAATCTAGGCCTTCATAAATTTCAAGGCATAGCACAGGAAATGCCAATAATAATGGGGTAAATTTTCATTAACTCTAATTATATCCCTATAATTACACTTGCAGAATCAAAATAAGTGAAAGCATATAACACCAAAGGAATTCTGGTATTGGAATCAATAAAAGGAAATACTTGCAAGAATCAAATGAAAGGAGCTCGAATCAGCATAAAACAATCTTGCTAAATGACAGTGATTGATTATCAGTGCATTAAGAGATAGAGGAAATATTTAGATTGATAGTGATGCATGTCTCTATTACATGTCTTACATTCCTAGACTAGAACAACGTTCCTGCACCGCAACAACGTTCCTGTACTAGAACAGAGTTCCTGCACTAGAACGATATTATTGTACTAAAGAGTTGTTCATGTACCAGAAATGTATTCGGTTCATGTACTGAATGTTTTTACTATTCCTAATCACTTGCATAAAACTCGAGTGCCAACTGTAAATCAATGGAAGATAAATTAGAGAAAAGTATGAAATCGTAAGTGAACCATTCAAAACAACATAATTCTCACTATTCACTCATTCAATAAATAAAATCATTGCAAGAATTAAAAGAGAATTATGTCATAATAGAGTTTCTTTATGAATATACAAGTGTTTTATTACGAGAGACAGAGAATCCATTTGAGTGCTATCACTGTATGAACAAGATTTATATCCTTTTAAGGTGAATGTCTCAAGTCAAGAGTCTCTGCAATAGACCTCAATTGTTTCCACAAGAGAGTTGGTACAGGTACATACTCTATTGTGTGAACAGGGTTCATCAATGCACAATAAATGTAAATAAAACAAATAATCCAATCCCTAAATGGTACACACTTTCTGGAATTATAAACCCATTCTTGGGAATGAAAGACACTATTGCATAATAGAAATAAAATAAATTGCAGAAATAGAATTTTCTTGCTTGAGATAAACTACGCTTTGTATACTAAAACGTATTCGTGAAGTTAAATTGAAACACACACTTTTAGAAAGGAAAGGAAATCCACACAGCATCAATGAAAATAAATGAAATACTACAGGATTTTTGAATAGATGTGAATAAAATCAAACTGCCAAACCTTGGATCCGAGTAACACATTGTTCATAGAGAAAATGTAAATCTATAGATTTAGACACATAAATGAAATAACCTTTTGCTTTGAATTTTCACATGAAATACTTAACGCACTCTTATAAACAAAGGGAGAACTAGTTGGGTTGGTTGGGCCCTAGCCAACCAGCTTGTTTCCCTTTAAGAAAGCGAATAAATCAAACACATAGGTAACTCATTCACATGAGATTAAAAAATAGAGATGGATAAACTAGAATGGCTCCTTCTATTAACTTCAATAAATGAAACTATACATCAATAGGTCTTGGATGTAGCCCATAAATGGGGCGATACAAAACCATAGTGGAAAAATTCACCAGAGTATCGCTACCTAATATATCCTAGACACCCTATTAAATACAATAATTAGCTCTTGGCTGCAACAGAAAAGAAACAAAAGATGTAACTTTAGGCCCTTGACTGTTAGCAGAGGCTGAATCGGGGGTGCTAGTCAAAACCCCAATCTCCTTCTTCCTGCGTTCTCCTCAAAACTCCGAGCCTAATCAAAGTGAAAAATCGATTCTTTACCAAGGAGTGTGCACCGGTCAATGAGCTGTCATGATTATTCATAGTAATACTGCAGGTTTTTCCTTGAGTACAGGAACAACACACAATACTAGACCATTCCTGCACCAACCATCTTTATAAAAATTAATACTTCTATTTTACCATGCTCTTTAGGAAAGAAAATACATTGTTACAAAGACAAATAAACTATTTTAACCTTTTTAATTACTAACTAGACTTATGTAGCCTATTATTTCAAAGTCATGAAGGAGTACAGGAATAGGTGCAAGGGTTAGGTTCCATTTGTAAAATAGAGGATTTAGATAGCGTGGTTAGGGTGGAATTAGGGGTAAAAATAGGAAAATTTTGGCAACCAACATCCCCCCAAACTCAAATTGTTGTCTGTCCTCACAAAACTTTACTAACCTTCTGCAAAAAAAAACATGAAAAACTTCCCCTTAATCTTGAATTTGAATTCTAATTCCTATCCTTACTGTTCTTGATTTTCCACTGCAAGATTTCCTGAGACATTTCACCACTTTCTTGAGGAAAATTTTGTAGTTGGATGCATGAAACTTCCATATTTTCACCTATCATTTCCTTTCCTGAACGTATTTCATCAACTTTGCATTCTTGATCTTCTCAGTCTGATTTAACACTTCAAGCCTAAAAAATTTCTATTATAATTCCTCAATTTGAATGCGCATATAAAAAGCAGGGCCTTACTCCTTAGTTTCTTCTTGTATTGGGTTCCCCTCAACAATTTATTCAAAACAAATACCAACATCATTAGGGGTTTCCTTACATTTTTTTCAAGGATCTAAGGAATAATATCCTCAGTCTTGTCTACCATTGGCTCCTTAACTGGGATTGTATCCTGTGTATCGGCTATATTTATTTTCTTGGTTCTTTTAATAAATATTTCCAAAGGGATATCATCTTCCACTTCCACATAACCTGTACTGAACACCCAGCTACGACATCTACTAAAAGAGAAATGTTTTTCTCGTACTAGTGAATTAGGAGGAGGGTTATTTGCATGAGAGTCTATAGAAGGGGCACATTCCTCCAAGACATTAATATTTATCAGGGTGGTTGATGTAGCACAGTCTCCCTTTGAGGAGGAACATCATTTATTCAGGGAACTCCTAGTCAATCTCCTCGAGGGACCGAGGGTCTCATTCACGGGCTTCTTCTCCTTCTCGAGTGTCAACTTCCTGGACTAGGATTTATTGGTTTTGGTCTTCACAGTTTTACTAGCCTTCAGGGTTGATGAATTCCTCTTTTAGCTAGAATCCGCCTTAGAAACCCTATTTATTTTCTTCAATTTCTTCACAATTACTTCCTTTTGAAATTGTTTCAAAAATTCCTCCCATGTGATTCCCTTTCCTTCTAATTATTTCTTAATTAATATTCTAAGGAGACTATAGTGACATAACTTATGACCTACTTGATTTCCCTGACTCTTATGTATAGACTTAGACATATTCTCAAGGATTTTTAACAATAAATGAGGGAATTTGATTGAATTACTCGATTTAAAGTGAAGTAAAAGGCATGTATGGTATATGTAAGTCAGCGAATACCTCCCTTCACATGTGAGGAATTTATGCAAAACATATAGAAATTGCTTCCATTTCTCCACCATGGCGTTCCTTGGAAGCCCAATTTTCCAGTCTATATTCTAGTCTTGTTGTAGTGAAAACCAGCACCAAGCTCCTTTCTCAACCTCCCCCTTTTTGAACCATTTTTCTCTTATAGCTGCTAATCCCATGGCTTAGGAGATGTATTTTTATGTCAACTGAAATTCCAAGAACCAGACTCTAGTTTTTTCCCCATAGAATGTGTGAGAAAATTCAAGTGTGATAATAGGTTTATGCCCATCAAATATGAGTAGGAAGGGAAGGAATCCCGACTCTTGCAACAAGGGTAAACTATCCTTATACTCCACTATGATTTACAGTTAATTTATGGGCCAGGTTTTAATACGAACATGCGCCATAATGCCTTAGATATTACACTGGTTTTTTCAATTCTTAAGGGTGCCAAATACAAAACTTCGGGGATATGTCTTAGAAGGTTTTAAAAATTGCCAATTTTACCTGCACATACAACGACCTTTCATTCATATCGGTGCTCTAAACAGTAATGCTACCACAAAGATTCAGTCTTAGAAAGACTGCAGATTGGGTATGATCTCAATGTAAATGGAGTAATAATGATAGGTACAGGCAGCGGTTATGGGAAGGAGTTTTTTCAAAAATGTAAGGTATTATATGATATCAACACAATCATTAATGATTGATCATGGGTCAGGAGGTTGTACTTTGATACGAAAGGATTTCACACATATCCTGATCACATCATGACTTCAAACAGGGTGTACATAATACTAAGTTTCAGAAAAGGTTTAAGTCTGTTATGTCTCTGCACTTTTTTCTTTAAAATATCATTCCTATCAAGCAAGGATAAAAATAAAATTCTAATCAGATATATATAGTTTCTAAAGATGATTTCATTTCTTCATCCATTGGTGCATCCATTCATGCTTATGACAGGGTTCTTGTACTCATACCGTCCTTTATACATTAACACGTATTCCTACATTGGGGCATATATCCCTAGACTGCAGTGTGTATTCCTGTACCAAGGAATTGTGGTTCCTGCACTGAAATATACATTCCCGCACTAAAGAAAATTATGATTCCTGTACTAAAATACATGTTCCTACACTCAAGAGTGTTGTAGTCTTTTGTAATAAGGTTTCTCAAAGAGATTATTAAATAATATATAGGTTGGGTCTAAAATATTTCTAGAATTCACAGGAGTTTTCTTCACCAGTTCCTGGTGTCCTATGCTCATCAGATTCTGCAATCAAGCTCATGAGGAAAGAAAGAAGCTAAAAGGGGAAAAATGTTTAGAAAGAGAAAGAAATCAGATATCATTTTTTGGGATTCAACTATGTTAAGTAAGTCATTCAAATATGACCATTTCCATGAAAGGTAGTCGTAACTGACTAATTTCTCATGATTTTTGAATAGACCACTTAGCACTCATTGCATCGGGTGATGCTCACATGGGTGAAGAAGTGGGATTGAAACTAGTGAAGTGAATCACGTGGCATCAATAATCACTTCTGTGGCTTGCATTCGATAACCAGGACATCCCATGAGGTCACCCATCCTAGGTTTCCTCTAGCTCAATCGTGATTAATTATGGATTTTTCCCCACAATCAAGCCCACTTAGCTTGCTACCCCATTTTCAAAAACTTAGCCATTATTTTGCCTCATGAAGCATTCAAGCAAAGGGAGCTTTACTTGAATGGTAAATGAGGCACAATACTTCCTAAGGTTTTGAAAAATGGGGTAGCAACCTAAGTGGGCTTGATTGTTGGGAAAATCCATAGTTAAGCACGCTTGAGCCAGAGGCGATCTGGGATGGGTGACCTCTTGGGAAGTCCTGGTTACCGGGCGCAAGCCTCGGAAGTGATGATTAATGCCATGTGATTCATTTCACTAGTTTCAATTGCACTTCTTCACCCCTGTGAGAATCACCCGATGCAATGAGTGTTAATTGGACTATTCAAAAATCATGAAAAATTAGTCAATTACAACTATCACCCGATGCAATGAGTGCTAAGTGGAATATTCAAAAATCATGAGAAATTAGTCAATTATGAATACCTCTCATGGAAATGGTTATAGTTGAATGACTTACTAAACGTAGTTGAATCTCAGAAAATGATATCTAATATAATGCACTCCAGAAACCCATCAATACTTAAATACAAAAGGGAAGGAAATCATCATGGAAATTCAAGAGTGAGACCAATCCAATAGGGGAAAAAAGAAAAGGGACGGGGAAAAAAAATTCCAAGGAAAAAGAGTGGGAAAAACGAAATAGGATGAGAAAATTTCTTTTTGAATAGAAGGGAGGGACAATCTTAATAGGAAAAAATAAAAAAAACTTAGAGGAAAAATACGAAAAAGGCAATAAGAGGAAGGGCATAATTTCACCTCAAATTTTTGCAAGATAGTGTTGAACCAAAAATAATTGCAGCATGAATTGAGTGTTACTTTCTCAAGCTATACCATGTTAGTTGTCCCGAAATTTGTTAAGGGCTTGGTTCTGCTAATCATTATGATGCACCAAAACTTTCACAAAATCTTCTTCTTCTCAGTGACAACTATCATTTATGAAAATCAAGAAACGTTCCCATTTTATTAGAGATTGATCCACCCATCAGCATGCTAGTTTTCAGGCCGATCCTTCTGTGATCGTGTCAACAAACTAATTTTCACAACCATGGGTAAGAGAATATTTTTAAAATTTTCCATTTTTTATTGATTTTATTTTTCTTTTTATTATTATTATTATTAATATTATTATTATGTTTTTTGGAAAAGGAGAGATCAAACTTGTTATAAGTTGGCATGGCCACCTACCATCCTTAATTCAAATTTATGTTGTAGTTGCTGCATAAAAGCTTCCTTTGTGAGGGGTCGGAAATAAGCTTTAAGTCTATGTCCATTCACAAGGAATACTAATTCTCGTCCATCAATAGTTTTAATTTCTAATACCCCATTTTCAAAAAATTTAATCACCTCATAAGGTCCCATCCAACATGTGAAATTTCCATTTAAAATGTTTAAATTTAGAGTCATAAAGGAGTACCCAATTGCCTGGTTGGAATTGCTTATTTTTTATCAATTTTTCATGCCATTTCCTATGCAGTTGTTTCACTAACATATTCCATTGAAAAACATCTCTTCTGAATTCATCCAATTCATTTTGTTGCAATAGCCAATGTTGTTGTGCTTCTGAGAGATTCAGTCCCACTTTGTTTGTATTTTAGAAGGTCTTTATTTGGAACTCAATTGGAAACATGGCTTTCTTCCTGTACACTAGCTCATAAGGTGTATGACCTATACTATTCCTCAAGGTGGTTCAATAAGCCCATAAAGCTTCAAGTAACCTTCTAGCCCAATCCTTCCTATGCAAATTTACTATTTTGGTGAGGACGGATTTAATCACCTTATTGGTAGATTCCACCTGGTCGTTTGCTTGCGGGTGATATGGTGTTTATTTCTTGGGCCAAATTTTATATTGATCCATAATAACTTGAACCAGATTAGAAAAAAATTATGGTCCATTGTTAGTCACAATCTCTCTAGGAACACCAAATCTAGTAAAAATTCCAATAAAAAAAAATTCAACAACAAACTTTTCAGTAGCAAAAGAAATAGCTTTAGCCTTTACCCATTTTTTCACAAAATATGTACAAACCAAGATATGTTTTTTATTTAAAGATTTTGGATTATTGGTCCTACAAAATCAATGGCCCATTTTTCAAAGGGTTCAATCATAACTTGAGGACACAAAGGCATTTTATTGTCTTGGATAGGTTGGCCTATTCGTTGACAACTATCAAATGCTTGCCATATTTTTGGCATCCTTGAATAAGGAAGGCCAAAAATATCCATCTCGTAAGATATTATATGAAGTTTTGTTGTCAGAAAAATGGCCCCCACAAGTTTCATCATGAGAAGATTTCAAACTCTCAAACACTTTTTCCTCTCTTACACATCTACGAATGATAAGATCTAGCCCAGTGTAAAAGAGGCATCCTTGGATCCAGGAGAATGAAGCACTTTTTTGGATGATATTCCACTTTTCATGAGCAGATAAGTGAGATTGTTTTTTCCTGTGACTAAATAAATGGCTATGTTAGCAAACCATGGGGAATTTTTTAACACAGAAAAAAGATGTTCGTCAGGGAAATCATCAGTTATAAGAATTTCTTCACCAAAATTATTTAATCTAGAAAAGTAATCAACCACAACATTATATTTTCCTAGTCTATCAATAATAGTAACATTGAATTCATGTAATAAAAGTAACCACCTAGTCACTCTACCACTAGCCAATGGTTTATTCATTAAATATTTTATGGAGGAATGATATGTATGTACAAATACTTCATATCCTATAATATAGTGTCTGAATTTATTAATAGCAAAAATCACAGCTAAAAACTATTTTTCAGTTACTATGTAATTTAATTTAGTAGGTGACAATTTTTTACTAATGAAGTAAATAACATAGGATTTATGGTTCTCTTCTTGTCCTAAATTTTCTCCAATAGAAGTATCTGAGGCATCAGAGGAAATATGAAATGGAAGGGACCAATCAGGTCCTTGCAAAACTGGTGTCTGCACTAGTTTTTCTTTCAGTGCCTCAAAATCTTATTGGCAAGCCATTGTCCAAGAGAACTCACTATCCTTAGCCAGCAATCGAAAAAGTGGGGTAGTTATCCTATAAAAATTCTCAATGAATCGTCGGTAATAGCCTGCATGTCCGATGAATCCCCTCACTTCCCTTTGTGTTTTGGGTGCAGGAAGATGTACAATAACCTCTATTTTAGCTAGGTCTACATGGATACCTTAGTCAGAAATAAGATGACCAATAACTACTCCTGCTTTGCACATTAATCTACATTTTTTTATCACTCAAAGCAAGGTGAGCTTCTTGGTAATGAAAAAGAAATTTTTGTAAATTTTTTAGGGCTCCTTAGAATGAATCACCAAATATTTAAAACTCATCAATGTAAATTTCCACACACTCGGGGTCAGAAAAAATAGCCAAAACATCCTTTTGAAAGGTAGCTGGGGCATTACACAGCCCAAAGGGAACCACTCGATAGGTGAATGTCACCCATGGACATGTGAAGATAGTCTTAATCCTCGGGTGCGATTGGTATTTGGTTGTAACTGCTAAAGCCATATAAAAATGAAAATTACTTTTTACTGGCAAGGGTATCTAGCACCTGATCGAAAAAATGAAGGGGAAAATAATCCTTGAGAGTGGCCTTATTCAATTCTTTGTAATCAATTCAAATGGGCCATCTCCCATATTTTTTCGGGACAATCGCCAATGGATAGACCCATTGGCTATCAGATATAGGATAAATGAAATCACAGTCTATGAGTTTTGTTATTCATATTTCATAAATTCTCTTAGTGCGGAATTCATGCACCTTTGGGGTTTCTGAACAAGTCAGGTTACTTCCTAAATATAAATATGGTGAGTACAAGTTTTAGGAGGGATGCCTTTCATGTCCTCATAGCTCCATGCAAAGGCATCAAGATGGTCTCGCAAAAAACTCTCAAATTTCTCTTATTGGGATGAATCAAGGTCTAAGTTGATGTGTAAGTATTTTCCTAGACTAATCTCAACAAGAGTGGTTTTGGGTTCGAGAGTACAGGGAGGTGTTGCAAGAGTCTGTGGTGAAGAAGGCTGAGAATTGTAACTTTCTTGAAAATCCAGGCTAAATACTTGATGAAGTGAGTCAAAATTTGGCATTGTATCTAGATTATTCAAGAAGTCTCTTATCTCACCCTCGTGAGTTGACTCGGTGTGATGATGTATCAAAGAAACAATTTTAGTCTCCTCATCACTACTTTAGTCTAGCCATAAGGTATCTTACAGTTCCTATATAGATCTAATGGGTGGATATAAGGTGACTTTCTTCCTAGCATCTCCATGAGAATTTTACATACCACCATAACGACATCCAATATAAGCATCAGCTGTGGCAAGCCATGGTTGTCCCGGGATCAAGGGATGTCCTCCAACAGGATTCTTTGGCTGAAGCACAATAAAATATGCAGGGCATTCCCAAGATTCAATTGAAGCAACCACATCATCTAACACACCTTCTAGCTTGTTTTTAGATCTATTTGCAAGTTCAAGCACAGTAGGGGTAGGACGAATATGAACCAACCCAAGTTAATCCATGGTTTTCTTAGTAGTAACATTAATGGTTGCCCCTAGGTCTAAATAACACATTGGATACAAGGACATCGCCTATATGAACATAAACAACTGGGTTTCTAGGGTTGGTATATTTCTCCATTTGTACACATCTTGTCATCAACTCGACTACTCTTCCAACGAACTGAATGGTTTGAGGTTATACTCTTTTCCTTCATGGCTTATTAAGACAATATTTCCCTAATGAATTTTGGACATATGGGGATTTATTTGATAGCCCGAAGCAAAGGGACCCTTATAAAAATATTCCTAAGCGCATAAGCCAGACTAGACACGAGAGTGGGGACATTCTTCTCCATGACTAGCCTCTCTGGGCAAGGAGCCTGGTTTGAAGAATATGGAAAAAGCTCTAAAGGTGTGGGGATAGTTTGAATGGTGACATCTCCTTTCAAATGATTGGGCGTTTCCTCCTCACCTTTCTCCTCGATAATCACCATAGGTTGTTTTGTTTTTTTGGTTTTATTACCCTCCCCGATCTTAATTAAAGGTCATTGACCCCAACTGGCATGGTATGATAAATGGGTGGAGGGAGCGGTCCAATGGAATGAATAATGTGTATCATGTTATTATTGGGGTTTGGTACCGGTTGAGCAGGCAGTTGGGGTGGTTGAAAAGGTGGAGGTAAAGTTAATGGTGGCATTAGTTGACTCTGTTGAGGTAAGGTGGGTAATGATGGTTGTAGTAACAGATAAGGTGCATATGTCAGAGGATATGATTGCATGGGTGTAGGATAGGGATACTAAGGATGGGTTGATCCCTTCCATCCTTGTTTCCAAGGTTGAGGAGATTAACTGTACAAAAAGTGATTCCCATGCTACCATGATTGGGAGTGATTTGTATTATGATAGGAATATGGTGGTGCATTATAACCAAAAAAATGTGGTGCATGTTCAGGAACCATACCTGCACCTACTCGAGGCCAAGTTTTTCATGCTTCCATAGCATATAATGGTTTAGACTCGGATTTCTCTCCTTCAAATGATGCTTTCAATCTTGATATAAAAGGGCACTCCTCAGTAGTATGTATTCCTGTAAAAATCATACAGTTATTTGCACCTTTAACATCAACAGGACATTCTCTTAAAATATACATTTTCCTACACTTTGGAAAATAAATAGACAATGACTCTTGTTCTTCTACAAGTTTTTGTTGAAATTTCAAAGAGTATATTTGTTTTTTAATGGTGTTCATTATTTCAATTTTCATATTGTCCATTTAATTCTCCAAACTAGTGATCATAACATCTATAGATACAAGTTTATTATTTCTACTTCGAACTCCTCTACCGAATCTAGATTGGTTCCGTGAGAGCTTCCTGCACAAGTCATAGATCTGATCAAAAGATTTTTGAGAAATATCCCCTTGTCGTAACAAGTTAAGAAAAATTATAACATCAAGGGTAAGCCCACGTAAGAACAAGGTTCTGACAACACTTGGATAAAATTTGCGTTTTCACCTTTGGATGGTATATAGAAATATTTCTAGATAGTCTTCCACGATCTCATCATCACTTTGTACAATAATGAAGATTTCATCCTACATTTCTCTAGTTTTTCAATATTCTTGATATTTCAAAAAAAATCCTCTCTTCATCTCTTCCCAATAAGATATGGTATTCTCCCCCAACCCTGTGAACCAACGCTAGGCTGAACCCCTGAGCTATTATTTCCACATTCCAAGTGGATAGTTCCTGCATTATGGGTTTGTGTTTGTTTGGACTTTCTACCTACAAACGAAGGCCCAATATGAGAAAATTTTTCAAATTTATCAATGTTTCTTCAGTCCTTATTGGGACTTGGACCCCTACACTTTTTAGGAATTCATCTTAAAATAATCAAACCAAAAATGTTGAAACTTAAAAGTATAGGAAAGAGAATATCAAATCAAATGCCACAAGTAAAAAAAATCAACACTAACAAGAATACTTCAGGAAATAGAAGCACACTGCATAAAAAAGTAAAGAAGACTTACCCCTACTGCAAAAAACTCAAAAATTTCTTACCAAATCTTCAACGCCTCCCCGGAAATAGCGCAAAAATGTTGGGTGCCAGAGTTTTAACTACACAAACTCCTTCAACACTTAATTGTCAATCCAGTGCTTCATAAGCTTCAAGGCGTAGCACAAGAAATTCCAAGATTAATGGTGTAAATTTTTATTAACTCTACTTTTATCCTTCTAATTACACTTTCCAAATCAAAATAATGGAAAGCATATAACACCAAAGGAATTCTGGTACTAGAATCAATAAAAAGAAATACTTGCAAGAATAAAATTAAAGGATATTGAATCAACAGAAAACAATCATGGAAAATGAAAGAAGAGACAACAAAATTAGTGTGACAACATTCTCTGTTACAATTCTTCCATTCCTAGACTAGACCAACGTTCCTGCACCGCAACAACATTCTTGTACTAGAACAGAGTTCCTGTACTAGAACAAAGTTCCTGCACTAGAATGATATTCATGTACTAAAGCATTTTTCTTGTACCATAAATGTATTAGGTTCTTGCACTGAATGCTTTTATTTCTCCTAATCACTTGCATAAAACTTAAAGAGTTTCAATTGTAAATCAATTGAAGATAAATAAGAGAAAAGTACGAAATCGTAAATGAACCATTCAAAACAACATAATTCTCACTATTCACTCATTCAATAAATAAAAATATTTCAAGAATTGAAAGAGAATTATGTCATAACATAGTTTCTTTATGAAGAGATAAGTGTTTTATTCTGAGAGACAGAGCATCCATTATAGTGTCGTCACTGTATGAACAATATTTATATCCTTTTAAGGTGAATGTCTCAAGTCAAGGGTCTCTGCAACAAACCTCAGTTGTTTCCACAAGAGAGTTGGTACAGGTACAAACTCTATTGTGTGGAAAGGGTTTCATCAATGCACAAGAAATGTAAATAAAACAAATAATCCAATCCCTAAGTGGTACACACTTTTTGGAAGTATAAACGCGTTCTTGGGATGAAACACATTGTTGCATGATAGAAATAAAAAAACTTGCAGAAATATAATGTTTTTGCATGAGATAAAGCACGCTTTGCAGACTGAAACATATTCGTGAAGTTAAATTAAAACATGATTGCAGAAAGGAAATTAAATCCACATAGTGCACAAATGAATAGAAAATAAATACTACAACATTCTTGAATAGATGTGAATAAAATTAAATTTCCAAACCTTAGATCCGAGTAACACACTATTCATAGAGAAAATGTAAATCTGTAGATTTAGATACATAAACGAAATACCCTTCTGCTTTGAATCTGCATATCAAATACTTAACACACTCTTATAAACAAAGGGATAATGAGTTGGGTTGGTTGGCAACTGGCCAACCAATTCGTTTCCCTTTACGAAAGTGAGGAAATCAAACACACAGGTAACTCATTCACATGAGATTAAGAACCATATATTGATAAATTGGCATGGATCCTTCTATCAAATTCAATAAATGCAAATATACATCAATAGGTCCTAGATACAGCCTAGAAAAGGAGCGATACAAAACCACAGTGAAAAAATTCTCGAGAGTGTCGTTGCCTAATCCTTCCTAGAAACCCTATTCAATACAATATTTGGCTCTTGGCCGCAACAGAAAAGAAACAAAATATGTAACTTTAGGTTCTCGACTGTTAGCAGAAACCAAATCTGGGGTGCTAGACAAAACCCCAATCTCCTTCTTCCAACATTCTCCTCAACGCTCTGAGCCTAATCAAAGTGAAAAACTTGTTCTTTACCATGGATTGTGCACTGGTCAATGAGTTGTCGTGATTATTCATAGTAATATTCTCGGTTGTCCCTTGTGTATAGGAATGGCAGACAACACTATAACATTCCTACACCAACGATATTCATAACAATTATTACTTCTATTTTACCATGCTCTTCAGGAAAGAAAATGCATAAATTACAAATACAAATAAACTATTTTAACCTTTTCAATTAATAACTAAGATTATGTAACCTATGATTTCAAAGTCATGAAATAGTACAGGAATGGGTGCAAGGATTAGATTCCATTTATAAAATAGAGGATTTGGATGGTGTGGTTAGGGTGGAATTAGGGGTAAAAATAGGAGACTTTTGGAAACTAACAACCCTTAATGGGAAATTGATCCTGCAAGGGGTCCTGGGAACAGATATAGTAAAAGACCTGAAGTAGTGTGTTTAAAATATTTCAGGTATACTAACATCCTTACAAAGTATTATTTTTGAAGAAAAAATGTTTCAGGATGACACCCAGTTGGAAGATTATGGTATTGAAAGGAACTATACCATTATCCTAAACTTAAGGTTGCTAGGTGGAGCTCGAGGAACGAGGTTTCCAACTGGATAATATTCTAATTCCAGGGGTCCATTTTTGTTTAAGGACACAGTGAGAGGAAAATATGCCACACTAGACAAGCAATCCCCAAATCTGACAATTCCAAGTCCTTACTTCATTGAAAAGATGGAGAAAACCCCAGACCTGTCAATAAAATTTTTGGAGGCGAGTGGTATTTTCACTGTTCTATAGGCCAAAGCTATCATATGTCGATTAATGGCAGAAGTGTCCTCAAACACATAATTTTATTAATAGGAAAATAAATTACATGAGAAATTTGCAAGATTTTACACACGTAGACTCCAACACTCTTGCAATTAGGAAAAATGAGCTATTTATAAGCTATATGTCCTAACCTATTTTAGTTATGGACCACTTATTAAAACAACAAATGTCCATCTACAATAAATATCCTCCTAACAAATCTACTAACTTTTTTCCTATATTAGAGCCTAAGATACAAGACTTTTCTAGAGTCATATCTTTTGTAACAATATTCTAAACCCACCCTCGAGGAGAAAGTGAAAAATTGTATAAACACAAGCCTTCAATTTTCAACCATCCAACCCAACCTAAAAAACAAGTGAGCCAATAGTAGAATGAGTGTCATAAAAACTACTCATTAAATTATAACTATGAATTAATGATGTTGGGTGAACACTTCCACGAGATGCGTTAGATTTGAAAATAATTCAAATAGTTTGTAGTATACCCAAATGTTTCTCTTGGTTTTTGGGGCACCCATTAAATTTCCTTTAATATTTTACTAATTGGGTTTCACATTTATAATCTATTTTGGTTTTAAAAGAAACATACTAATATTTCATATAAAAAATTAAATACATAATACCTTAAATAAACACAAATCATTCTAGGAATCCAATCAAAGTTGTAATAATGGTTATTACCCACATTTCCATTAATTTGAATAATTTACACTAACATAAATCATATACACAACAAATTAAGGAAATTAATTTATAGAAATATGAAATAAAGAAAACCCACATGGGAATAAAGATAAACACTTACATTTTATCATCAACATGTCCTCCAAATTAGTGTTTGAAGAATAATTGGAATATTTAATATGGCATGGGAAAAAATGGAGACCTCAAGTCAATGGTAGGTGAGGAATATTTAATATGGCATCAAAGAAAATGGAGAAACTCTCTAAAAGGCATGAGGGAAGATTATTATAACATGTTATTATTCCCCATTTCCCCTTTCCCTTTGTCCCCTCATGTATTCATAACCCCATTACAACCATATTAACAACCACTTTGGGGAATTTTTAATATATTTGTATTAGTGTTTACATGATACAACACTTATAGTTATGGAAACATTACATACTGGTGATTAGAAAAACATAGCCTAAACATATGTTATTAAGCCTTTGTTTAATATGCTAACATTATTTAGTTAGGCCTTGGCTTTTAGATTCAGCTAGGATTATATTTTATATTAGATGGAAATTACAACTCAACCCTCTTGCCTTGTCTTGTGCACCAATCACCCAAATAACATTTAAAGAGGAAGATAAGTAACTCAATTCCTTGAGAAAGAGAGAGGTGAATGATTGTTAAGCCTCCTTAAGTGGGAAACCTCTTTTTATGATATAGAAAATGTATAATGCACCTATACAAATAAACATTCCTTTTTATAAACAGGAATAAAGTGAACATGATGTAACCTACCACTAAGCCAACCTAACCAAAGCTAATAAACTAACGAGGCAAGAGGATCAAGGCTTTAGCATAGGGATCATCACATAATAACTCAATATCTAGTGCTTAACATGCAACACCCCCCTACCCACCTTTAAGCAAGTGTTGAGGAAAACACATGATTTATTATGGATGCTTTTGCATGAAGAGCTCATCATTGCACACCACCTCTTCTACTTATAGGTACTTCCACTTAATGAGGTACTCAGTAATTACTTAATTTCACAGTTTCTTAATCCTTTTTTCAAGGAATATTTTGGTTCTAGTATGATTTTTTCTTCTTCATTCATGTCTTGTAAAATATTCTAAACTAGGGTCTTGTCATCGATTCTCTTCTTTAAGTAAGAAACATGGAAGACATGATGTGAATGTGAAGATAGGGATAACTCTAATTTTTAAGCCATAATTACAATTCTTTGCAACACTTTATATGGACCATAGTATCTAGATGCTAATTCAGAACACTAGACGTGCATGCAAAGATAGGGGTAACTCCAATTTGTAAGCTATAATTACAATCCTTTGCAACACTTTTTAGGGACAATAGTATCTCGATGCTAATTTATCATCATTCCTTTTCTGCTTGAGGGACACCTTTGTAGTCTCAAAAATTCATCGAATAAAATTTTATGGATAGAAATTTATCACGAAGTGTCACAAACCTTAACGGAATCTTACTAGTCTCTAATATGCACATTGTAATATGTTTGACAATATTTTTGTGAAAATATTCAAATTTCTAATTATTTTATGTACCCTTTGTAAAATTTTGGTGATTTGTTAACTTCATTTTAGCCCTTCAAATTTGACAAGTTAAAATAAATTATTCTTTTCACATGAAAATGAAAATTAATTTAAAATTTCACATATAAAATGATCATTTTATAACCATTAATTGTAAAAAATTAACTCTTAGTTTATTAGTTTCCAAACATAACTCCTTAATTATCAAAGTAAATTGAAATAATTTCACACAACTTCAATTTTTCTAAGATAAATACATATAATGATAATATTTTTACTTATTAACATAAAATATCCATTTAAATATATTACTCAAAATATTGGGCTCTCTTTATTACCATTAATCACATTGTTACTATTTCAGGTTTTTGTAAAATATATTTCAAAGGTTTATATATTTTTTAAGTGAAATGGAAATGATTGTGCATAATAAGCATCAAAACACTTACTTCATGATACATCCCAAGTTATTGAAATTAATAAAAACATTAAAAAAAAATCCTAACTTATTTTAAATTATTATTAGCACAAACATATAAATTAAATGGTTGGTAAATGATGATAAGCATCAATTCATTAAAAATATCAAAATGATTCACCATACATATTAAATTTCTATAATAATAATAATAATAATAAATCATAAGAACTAACTAAACTTTATTTAAAACAATTATTATATTATTAAAAAGAAAAAAGGAAAAAGAAAAAGAAAAAGAAAAAAAAATACATATATATATATATATATATATATATATATATATATATATATATATATATATATATATGATGAAGCGTTTTGATGTGTGTGTGTGTGTGTGTGTAAGATTCTTAAACATGGAGATTCACACTAATGTTACAAAATATTTTGTCACATTCATGGAAATTGATGTTGTACCCCTATCCTTCTCCATCTAAATCATATTTTCCATTAGTCCCCGAAGAATATGGAAGAAAATTCTTACTCGAAAGGATAAGAATATTGTGAAAATACCTTTAAAAACCCTAATTTTTAAGGATGTTGCAAGTTGGACCATTATTAACTGTGATGTTGCTAGGTTGTCACACTATGAATACCTATTGTATTATGACATTGTTGCGCTTTTCCAATTCATAGGGTGTGAAATTTGTTGGAAATACTAAGAAGGGGGTGAATTAATATTTCTTAGCAATTAGCACTTTTTAATTTTTCAGAGCATTAATTATTCTTTAGTTATTATTAATGTTCTTATTCAACAATTATAGATAATAATCAACAATAGAAAACACCATACACCAATGCAAGAAGATAAAAAAATAAACACAAATATTTTGAGGTGGAAAACCCCCTATGGGTAAAAAACAACTAAACGCTTCTTTAGTAATTGTCTTCTCCCTCTTAAAATAAAATTGATTACATCAATATTTCAGCTACAAATGAAGGATACATAAAACCCCTAATTCACAGGCCACAACCTGCAGGACATTACTAAACCCTAATATATTTTTGCAACCAAAAGGACAACCCAACTCTTTGTATATCAAGCCACAACTTGATGAGTTCCCCAACACTTTGTTTACCATTTTTTGTCGGAAAGGATGCTTTGTTTCCATATTAGTTTATTAACCACAATTGAATGGATGCCAAAATGCCCTGTGTAAGCCACAACATTCCCTAGCCCTGTGAAATGTTCTCAGGCCACAACTTGAAGGTGACTCCAATCAATCAGAAGAGTCAGTAGATCACATTCCACAGTTTTCAGACTAGATCCCCCTGTGCTCTGAATCAATATAATAATTTTGTAATGAAGATAGTAATGCTCTACAAGATATCAATATCATGTAAATTCCTACTGCATAAAACTTATTAACTCACCACTTCCAAGTCAACCCACTAAATATTGTTGATCACCGCAAACCACTGTCAACTACTCAAACTGTTACTGTCACTGCACTGCTCATGAATGGGTATTCGTCATAAGATCATAAACATACTGGCACATCAAAAAATTCATCTATTGTTGTCAATCAATCATATGTATCATAGAGTAGAATCATTTTCATATAAACAAGCTCATTGTTTTAGTGTTAGCAAAACTGTCAAGTCACAGTTCAATGTGTGACTATTAAGAATCTTAGTTATATAACATTGTTTGTATTCACTGTTACACTGCAAGATTACAATTCTCTATAATAGTGAAATCAATGGTTTTCATATATGCATCTGAAATATTTTCAAGTAGGAACTCTCACGTTTATGCCAAGTACAACAAATGTCACTAGTGTCCACACACATTACTGTATATTGTCATTTGAATTCATAGTAGATATGCTGCTCCACATTATTTTGTATTAAGTAAAGATAACACTTGTCACATTACAATATTATTGTGTATGATTACACCTTCAAGGGTACTTCTTACATTGTTTTTAGTTGTACCTTATAAATTACAAAGCTACAATTTTCATCAAGTTTCAATGTCCAAAATACTGGTTCAATAAGTCACTTATTGTAATAGTTCATCAATATTGTATCAACCATTAATATTTATTGTTTATATTAAGGATATATATGATGGTCACAGTGCAACATCATCAACCCTTCAATATAAAATGTTTCAAACCCTAATATAACCTCACAATAAGATAATTGTTATAGTGTTTCAATGTTTTTTTATGATACAAGCATCAACTATAATGTTACTGCTATTACTATCTCAATACCATGAATTAAATCAAGAACCACTCCTCAACTGTCTAGAGATTCATTGCTAGCACAATCTATGGAGACATACCCTTGAGAAAATAATCTTCCCCTTCAAATTTTTAAATGATTTGATCTTCTTGTTATGCTAACAAGAAATATCTTGTAGTGATGGTGTAGTTTCCTGAGAAAACCCAACACATATTTCTTTATTTTGAGTTCCAATTCTTGAAGCAATAAAGCTTATCATATCATTCATTGAGCAAGAATAAGATGGAATATTTATAGTAATACTACAAAGATAATGAAGTGTGCTAAAAATGTATGTGCTAGATCAGTTGTGTTACACCTCAAACATGTATCACAAAATTTGGTTGATTCAAGTCAATGCAAACAATGTACCTCCATCCTTATGCCATGCATAAAATGCTTCCTTAGTATATATGCTATTGACTGTACTAAAATTCATAGAAATACCTAAAAGGAGCCAATGCTTAATTTTGAAGAATAAACTAATGAAGTCTTATTCAAACATAGAGGAAAGGTTTCCGAATATAGGGCTAAAGGCTCTGTCCCTAGCCAACAGAAAATATTTTGTCCACTAATATTTTGCCCAGAAAATTAGTGTTTAAAATAATGTTTATGCCGCAGAGTATATTTTATAAAAAATAATCTGTAGTGTAGTGAATATACTCTTCTTTTGAGAGTGAAGCGATGTATACCAAACAAAATATGTGAAATTCTGAAAAGGTCAAACCACTAAATTATGCCACTTGCATAGTCTTCAATAATCACTTCCTCCTTAGATGGTAGAATATATGTCAGATATCAATTTTGAAATAATAATCATTCAGTTAATTATATTTTCTTAGAGGAACATATTGAGTGACATTATATAGATTTTGTCTTAAGTTAAGAGGGGCTTCAAGAAGTACATTGGAAAACTTTTTAAGACCTCGAATTTTTTAACTACTTTAATTAAGATAATTTAATTATTGTATAAGCCCCAACAGTCATGTGAGATTCTCTCGTGAAACCGTAGTCCTGCTTGTATACATAACACCTATTACATTTTTGTTGGTGAACTTGGTATTAATCGTCATTAGGTATTCCCTAGTGATCTCATAAGATCTTCCCTACTATATAATTAGTAGTTGGGTGGCTAATGTATAGTTTATGCCCTAGTGCCCATGTGTTGATTCCTATGATTATAATACACTTGATAATATATTATTCACCCTATCATTTTTTCATGGTGAGGATAATGGATAGTTTGTGTTGTATGGATAAGGCCCTAAAGTAAAAATACTTACCCTTTTTGTAAAGTATTTTAGGCTTGCAAAATTTTAAATTAGTAAGGGCTTCTTAATGTTGAAGGAGACTAGAAATTATTAATAATATTAATTTATTCAATTATCTTTATTATAATTATTATTATATTTTATAATGTGCTTTTCTTTAAGTTTTATTAAAATTTGAAGTCTATGATTGGCTTAGTGCATATGGTCCTACCTGGTTGTGAAGTCAATGATTATTTTATTAACTTTGGCTCCAGTCATGTAACTTATACATGGTGAAATTACGGTGATAAAAAGTGTCATATATTGAAAATTGTAGGAGGAGGCATCATGTCACTATCCCCTCGGGTTTTAGCCAACAAAACGAGGTCTTCAATTTCAAACTCAATTTTCTCTCAAAATAGGAGGAACCACGGGGCATACCACATATCAACATAAACATATCTTCAAGGAGAATATAATGACCTAGATATCCAACACAAACTCAATTTTTTTACCCTTTAAAAACCCTCTACAAGGTTTGGGTACATCCTCATTCCAGGGAACCCAAACCCTAGGACTTGGGTTTTCAACCATCCAATAGTATAGTCGTCATCTTGATGTAATCTTAAAATTACTAAGAAATGTTCATTATCCATTTGAAATCAATGAATGGTGTTTTTAGTCAAAGTAAAGCATAGTCAATTCCATGGGTTGACATCAATGACAAAACCATTCAACAACATTGTCTTAACAGAGGTAAAATTTAAAAAGGAACGAGAAGCTTCTATTCTAGAATACTCATGGATGGAAACTCCTTCGAGTGGTGTGGATTTGAATTTCATCCCTAAATTTTTGGATCTCAATCCCCATCCCTTATCCTCCTCCTATCCTTTCATAAACCTATAAGTAGAACCATCTCCCATTGATATGTCTAGTTAGAAAATATCAAGAAATGTTGGTGAAACTATGCTGGAATACCAACCTTTTGACCACAAGGCTTTTGAAGGAAATGCATTGGAATGAAGGAACAAGATAGAAGGGGACTTATAACATAAAGGCTCAGTTTGTAACCACTCCTTTGATCATTAATACAGTTATGCATTTATTTCCCATAAATTTTGTCTACATTTGATGATTTTTATTACATATCTCCTTGATCATATGTAAATGTCTTTTTCAAATCATGTTTGTATAGATGTGCTTTGATCTCTTGTTTGTTTGTGTTATCCACAAGTTTCTTCATCATGAGGAATAAAGACAAAGTTGAGATCTAAATATTACAAGCAGAGAGTAAGGAAAAACATCGATTAACAAGGTACAAAACAATCATATAATTGTTGCTTATCTATGATTTGATCATTTTATACCAAGGGAAAATTTTCTATTCCTGTTTGTTTTGTTCTAGGTCTGGGTGCTATACCTAGGGAGATCACTCTTTTTTGCAAGAGGGATTTTTCTATCAACACCCACTTTATCATGGAGATTCCTAATGTGTAAAGATTTTTTTTTTTAATACCATGGGTAAATACCATGGCTCATCTATACCACATGCCTAAAAAACTATAGCTCATTTCATAAGACACTTGTTTATATGACAATTTTTTTAATTAATGTATTTAATTAAAATGACAAAAAATTCATAACTACGTTGGAAATAAATCTTGAAGGAAATATGATTGAAAACAAGAAATAAATGGAGAATGAAAAAATATAACTAAGATGAAATAAGCATTGAAAGTAATAACATGTAGTTAAAAACTGAGATGTAACAACAACTAAACAAAACCAATTGAAACCATATAAATTATTGAAAACTAATTGAAACCATGGTTTATTGGAATTTTATGAAACCACCCAAATTCATGCAAATTATGAACCATATTTAAATTGTAATGGTTTAGGATAACCCACAAAATCTAAGAATGTGATTTAACCAAAGAAAATTGTTACATTTCCATATATTACTTACATGAATTACAATTCATGACAATTTATTTACAAGAGAAATGTTAGCAAAAATGGTCACATAGGTGCTCTAAAACCTATAAACATTAGTTTGATTGATATTTGATATTTTTGTAGGATTTAAAAGAGAGAAAATGTGTCAATATCTAGAAGGAGCAAGAGTATCCCTCATTCCAATGTGCATATTGAGAACACATACTTTGTTAAACATATAACAACATTAAATTTTTGTGACATCCATCATTATATAACATTTAATAGTTCCTTGAATCCTAAATGATGATCCCTACCTTTTAAAACCTGACAAGTTTCTTCATTCAATCCTCACATGAAGGTTATGATAATTTTTTAATGAGAGAATGTTTTTTAAAGACATACAAAGTATAGGGTAGATTCGTTCTTGCACAAAAAGGAGTGTATTATTACATATCACTATAATGGTCCACAAAAGGCACATGTGATTGATCAATATTAGATTCATATTAATAAATGCAAAAGAAATAAATTAGCATGCACATATTGATGATATACTATTATTTTTTACAATGTTAATCTTCTTAAGTTGTGGCAATCTAATGTCGATTAAATTCATCTAGTTCTTTCTCAACATCTTATCATGAAATATATTGCAAACAATGGTTTAAAAGTTTTAAACTTGTCAAGATTTGATGAAAATAATTGAAAACATAAAATGCATTGGATATCCATATTTGCACGTGCATAAAAAAATGTTCCTTGTAGAAACATATAGGTTTTAAAATCCTCTTACCCCTAACAACATTAAATTTTTGTGACATCCATCATTATATAACATTTAATAGTTCCTTGAATCCTAAATGATGATCCCTACCTTTTAAAACCTGACAAGTTTCTTCATTCAATCCTCACATGAAAGTTATGATAATTTTTTAATGAGAGAATGTTTTTTAAAGACATACAAAGTATAGGGTAGATTCGTTCTTGCACAAAAGGAGTGTATTATTACATATCACTATAATGGTCCACAAAAGGCACATGTGATTGATCAATATTAGATTCAAATTAATAAATGCAAAAGAAATAAATTAGCATGCACATATTGATGATATACTATTATTTTTTATAATGTTAATCTTCTTAAGTTGTGGCAATCTAATGTCGATTAAATTCATCTAGTTCTTTCTCAACATCTTATCATGAAATATATTGCAAACAATGGTTTAAAAGTTTTAAACTTGTCAAGATTTGATGAAAATAATTGAAAACATAAAATGCATTGGATATCCATATTTGCACGTGCATAAAAAATGTTCCTTGTAGAAACATATAGGTTTTAAAATCCTCTTACCCCTCCTTGTGCCCTACTTGATTGTTGTGCTAAAATTTCCATGTACATTCTCCCAAAAAATAACTCAAAACACTTGTGCCCCTCTTCACCAAAAACGATTAAAACGTACACCCATTGTTGATAAGACCTTGAAGCATCTTCTTTGTTCTCTAAATCCACTAAAACCTCTATCTCTTGATTTGTTTGTGTTTCCTTATCAACAATTTCATTGGTCTTCTCATACTTCTCATCCCACATTTCTTCCACTTTTTGTTTGGACTTATGAAATTATTTGTATTTATGCTATGTTATTCCTTTAAGAAATTTATTATTACTAATGTTTTATGGTAATTTTAGTTACATGTTTTAAAACACTAAATGATATGGTGCTTCTAACAAATAAATTATTTTCCAACTAATTTGATCTTGTATAATAGGCTTTCAAATATTAGCACACTTAAAAACTATTTGAATAGGTTTCTTCTTGTATCATGGAGTGTATATTTATGTATTTTACGATTTTTTAGTCACAATTTATCTTATACAAATAAATTTATGTAAAACTATAGATATAGTTTTTTATTCTCTCATGGAATAAACTTGGCCCTTCAATTTGGTAACCACTCACTTGATTTTTCAAGAATCTCCCATTCACTCAAATTCAAAGATTCGCCATATTATTAAGTTAGTAATAATTCCCTCTTAAATACGTATTTAGATTTCCTCTATAAGAATTTAAACTTTAATTTATATTAGTCTTTAGTTCAACACCATTGCAAATTATTATACAATTTCTTCTCCATAACATTTGATAGATCTTCATCCTCTTCTCACTTTTGGGCCACTCTCTTTGGATTCTTTAGTAAACTCTCCAAATCTTCTAATTTTATTCATAATACCTATTCTTTCTTAATCACTTAAATTTATTTCATTCTCTTCTCACAATCCCCTTTACTTGGCATTGGATTTTAATTGAAGTGTTTGGTAAATGAAATATATGAACAGAAATATATTACCATCCTTGTTATAGTAGGTATCTCTTTTAGTTTGGGATTTATATAGGATTTTGAAGAAACAAAAAATTGTTACTAAGAAGAACTAATTTTGAAAAGGTCAAATGCTTCGCTTGGTAAATGTGACTTGTTGTGAAACCAAACAAAGCTTCAAACATATATTCACTAGTAAAATTTTGGGTTTATATCTAACTATAGATCATATTTATCACACACTTTTTAATCCTATTAGGGTCCCATGATTTGGTTGATTGGCAAGCCAAATGACAGTGTAACATCAAACCAGTCTTTGGAGCCCAAGGACCTAGCCTTCCTGGACTCAAAAAGGGCTCTCTCTATTTGTGTAAGGGATATCTTTGTTTTTTCTTATTGTGTTCTTGATTTTAGGCTAGTTATGAAGTAGGTTTTTTGTTTTGGTTGTTAGGTTGTGAGGGATGAACTGATCAAAGACTAAGATAGGTAAAAAGATGTCGAATCAACTGGGCTATGGGGTCGAAAAGGTCAAGAAAGCTTTCAGATGGTGATACAAGGTTGCTGAAGGGCCGATTTTATTCGAGGTAAAATGGATCTTTGGGTAAAATGGAGTGAGATGGACATTAAATTTGTGAACATGATTACAAATGATAATATTAGTTTAATAGCTGACATAAACATGGTAGAGGTCTTGAACCATTAATCATAAGGAAATGTAACTATAAACCATCAATGTTAGGGAATAAATATCTATTTAAGCATAAGCAGAGAGAGTAGTGACTTCTCTAATCAGGGAATGATTTTTTATTCTTGGGGAAATAAAGATTAAGACAAATATTAAATAACCTAAATATGAAGGAACACCTAAGCATAGTATTTCAAGCTATTGGGAACTTTGAAGCAAGATTGCATAGTTTTAGGCAAAGGGCAAGATCAGTACAAGACCTCCTTGGTTCAACAAATGAAAATCAAACAATCAAAGAAAAGTTTCAGAGGTGGAGCTATGACTAGCCATGAGTAAATAGGGCATACCGTGAATCATACTTAGCATGCATAAAACCATAAATGAAACAAGAAAATAATATTCTTTAGTTATCAAAGAGAAATCAAGGATTCTTTGATATGACTAAGAAGGAAGAAAACATAGAAGCTATAAAGAAACAGGAAACTTGAGGTGCCTCCAAGGGCATGTCTCAAATCTATTCGCTACTGCCTTATAGCAAGCAAGAACATGGAAATATGAATGAAAACTAAGAAGAAAAACAGAGAGGGGCACTATACCATTTCACCAAGTCACGGAATCCAACAACAAAGCTCCTTCATCATCCAAAAACATTCAAGAAACTATCCAATGCATAAGACAAGTGTTTCTTCCAAGCTTGTATAACCATATATTTCTTCTATTCATCAAGTTCAACCTTGTTTACAATGAATTCTCATGGAATATATAGGCCAAGAGTGAGGAAAACCTCCTAGTTCAACTTGCAATCTCATTGGCCTATCCAAAATATCTGATTTTGTCCTTGAGGCTTTGCAAAGCCCAAGACACAAAATATCTAATAAAATATCTCAAAAATGCTAAAAAAGGAAAATATATTGACTTTTCATAACTAATCATGCCCAAAAATAGCTAAACGCACATGAGGAAAAGTCACTTTAGAAAGGTTACAAAAATACTTAAGAAATATATCAGCAGAAAGTCCTCTGACTTGCCAGCAACTTTTGGAGGCCTTATCGATGTCAAAATGAGGCCTGTGATAGCTCGTTGGAAAGCTCTGAATGTCTACTTTCCGAAAATGCTTATGTTGATGCAAAATTATAATTGGAAGTCCATCAAAAACTGACCTATGTGTAAAAAACCCAAAAAATATACCTTGCCAATAAACGGGGCAGAGTGTAGAAAAAATGAGTTTTTTCGCCATTTTGGGGGAGAAAATCATCTTCAAATGATCTGAAAATCGTTGAGAATATGCCCTGAAATTATGGCATCCAATGATACCATTTTCATCCCTTGAGGATGCCCCAAACAGAAATGGCGATGCCCATGAGTTTTAGCCAAAAACCCAAAAATGACAAAAAACCAAAACTTGTTGAATTTCGCCCAAATTTGGTGAGCATGACCCTCAAGGGTTTTCAGAAACATTTTGTGAAGCTGAGGCCAAAATTTGGAGCTTTGAGGTGTCTTTCTTCATTTTTGGTGTCGGGCGCCTCCTTTGTGCTTCCTTGAGTTTTTCCTATGTGGCCTTCAATTTCCGCCGAGCAAACTGATTTAGCTTCTTATAGTGCCAGTTCATCCTCCGTTGAAGGTCCAAATCTCTATTGGCCTTCTCCAACTTCTTTTCTAAGTGATCATTTACCCTCTCAATCCATGCTTCTCGATTGTTCTCTATCTCTTGGGTGAACAACGTAGTGAGAGGAGTAGATTGGAGAAGGGCAGCTTCTTCTTCCTTTTGTTTTTCAAGGGCTCTTTTGAGTCCCATGGTCCTTGGCCTCTTTCTTCTAGGCTGATATTCATCTTCGCTATCATTGAAATCGCCCATGATTTCTTCCAATATAACTTGTGCCTTGGAGGCCTCTTTTTTGTATTTGATGGCCCGGGTCTCATACACCGCCATGTGGACACTCATCTGTTTATTTTGAATTTGCAAAAAGTGATTGAAGTTTCTAGCCCTCTCTAGATCTACCCTCAAAGCATAAATTTGTCTTTCTCTATTGATCAAGAGAGTCTCTAGAATTCGGGCCTCATTGTCACTATCATCACTTTGGATTTGAATTATGTTGAAGTCCCTTTCCTTTTCATGGCTGCTTTCTTCTTTCTCCTTTCCCTTGCTTTGGGTGGCCTTCTTGGAATTCCTCCTCTTGGGTAATTAGACAATGCGCTGCTTGGGAAATTTCCCCTTGCTTCGAAGGGCCCTAGTAACATTTGGAGTTATAGTTTTAGGCACCCTTTTCCTTGATGTCCGGGGCTTGGCCACTTTTGGAGAAGAGAGCATGGCCCCTTGCCTAGGAGAGGCAGCTAGCACATGCTCTATTGGCTCTTTTCCCTTGTTACTTTCTTCATCATTCTTGCCACTGTTTTGAGTTTTTTCATGGCGCTGCTCTTCATCCCTGTGTTGTATATCATCACTGTGTTTTTCTTCAAGAGGTTGCCTTTCCTCACTATGCTGCACCTCTTCATCATGATGTTCTTCTTCTTCATGAGGCTGCTCATCTTCATTTGCTGCTCCTCTTCATGCTCTTCTTCCCCTTGCTGCCCTTCTTCATCATGTTGTTCCTCGTCTTCATCATGATGTTGTTCATCTTGCTCTTCCTCTTGTTCAATGGGGAATTTGAGCTTCTTGGGAATGGGCTTTCTTGAAGAAGGCGAAGGGTGGTGAGTGGAAGGTGAAGGAGATGTATGGAATGAAGGAAAAGTGGAAAAATTTGGATGGGCAATGAAAATATCCCAAGATATTTCCTTCTTCTTAAGCTGATGAAGAATGATAACCTTGATGAGGGAATGATGAAAGAGGCAAGCTGACTGTTGAGAAGGTGGTTTTTTTCTGAACAGTGGAGGCCATTTTCTCAATACTTATATGGAGGAAGAAAGGGAGATTTAACAGTTTGGCTCTTGTGAAATGCATGAGCAACCGCACATGGTAGGCATAGACTCAGGAGAATCTTCCCTCGCAAGTGAAGTATTTCATGATTATCTTCATGAGGGGGGAATAACTAGTCAACAGATATGAGAAGGGAAAAATGGATGGACATGTATCTATATGCTCAAGCTTCAGAAAATGCTTGTATTGTTCTGAGTCTAGGTGGCTTTTTTTAAACCACTTCTCTCTAAAATAAGGGATTTTGGTGGCCTTGGAAATGGACCTAGGAGAGAACTTGAAATCCAAGCCTGCCAGCTGAAAGTGTTTCCCTTGAAATCTCAAAGCACAAAGATGTGTCAAAGGGGAATAGATTTTCACCTCCTGCACCCTTTGAAAAAACTCTAGACACCCAACCTCATGGAAGTTAAACAGGACTGATGGATGAGAATTTACCTCTTCAGTTGAAACAAGCTCAAACCTCCTGTGAAGGCCACTTCTATTATCTTGCCTGGGAGGCATTTTTGTTTTGAATACTCTTTGATGTTTTGACCAAGACAAGTTGATTCAAATTTTTTCTAAAATATTCCCCCAACACCAACTTTGTGCTCCTTATAAATCATTGTTTTGCCTCTTTTATGCCAAACAACAAGTATTTGTCAAAATGAAACAAACTCAATCTTATCACTGTGTTTGGGAAAAGTCTTTGAAAAGAGATGTTGTGGTTTCTTGTTTGAACAAGGATCTTTTGTGTTTTTATAGAAACAAGACACCCTTCCTACAAACAATACTCTTCTGTTGTTCACTGGTTTCTATAAAAAGGTAGACAAAACTCCCTTAGCTGATTTGACAAGCCTCTCACACACTCTACTTTTGGGACTTATAGAGGCTGCACAAGGTTTCACTTTTTCACCATGCAGAGAGGACACTTTTAAAGTGACAAAGCATTCAGATTATAAACACTTTTTTCACCTTAGATTTTGTAGACAAGGGTTATTTTTGTTTTACCACTGTTAGGACACTTTACAGCAACTTGAAACCTCTACCACTGTGTTTTCTGTTTTGTCATTAGTATATGGTTTATCACTTTGCTTGAAAGGCAATTTTAGGCCCCTTGAAACTGATACAAACACACCCTAGCCTTCTACTGTAACAATATTTGGCAACACAGTAACAAAAAACCTTGATTTTATACCAAGAACTCCACTCTTCAATCACTGTTTTAGTCCTGGAAAAACATGGTATCAATACCCCTTTAGAATTTCAAATGCACCAAGGGGAAACGAAAAATACCTTGAAGATGGCTTATGGCCCTTGTTTGATGAATTGAGCAGGTCCCAAGAATTTTTGAAAGCGCTTTGGATGTTTAAACAGGCGCGGCACATTCACAGGATAAAACGTCGCGCAGTGGAGGGGTGTCGGGTCGGCCTTCGGGCAGCAGTGACCGACGCTACAGGCGCACCGCGCGCTGCGCCACAGTGTAAACTCTGTGTATTCTTGTTCACAGGAGCGTCACACGCTTTTCTAGGCGCACCGTGCAGGCTTTAAGCCTTGAAAACTCTGATATTTTCTCAAATATTTTTATTTCTTGCAGTGAGCAGCCAACGGACACTTGTCTCGTGGCTTTGAAAATGTATAATAGACTTTTAAACGGTCTTCCACCTCTTTTTAAAAGTCAAAAAGATACAACATCATCGTGGTTTCTTTTGTGAGGGTTTGGAGGCTACAAAGGCCTTTTTGTCTTAAAACAACATAAATCACTGTCTTTATGCTTGTGAAGATCTTGTCGCTCCTTTAAAACGAAAATTTCCTTTGAATAAGTGTAATTGTACTTCAGGCAGCCTTCTAACCGCTGTCTCACCATCTCTTGAGCTGTATTTCTCTAGAGCCTTTATAAAAGAGCCTTTATCTGCTGATGAGGGTCCTTTGATATAACATGAAACTTGTTTTTAGTATCTCTTTAACCATTTGTATGAGAAAATTTGCAGGGTGACCACCATAAGAAAACTGACCCTCTGCCTTTTGTGAGGGAAGTCATCTTCAAGTTGACAAATCAACTGTTCTTTCTCTAGATGAATTTGCTTGTGACCTCTGTTTCTTTAAGCACTGTATATATTTTGAATTTTTAGACAAGAAGCATGGTTTTGATCATGAAAGTGTTCTTTGCCTATGTGTTTGGAATAGCACTTGGATAAACAACAATGCCCTCTCCAAAAATGTGACTTTGTATCTTTTGGAGGAACATCTGCTTAACAACATTTTTCTATTCATAAGCCTTCAATTGTTTCCCACTGCACTTAAAATCTGCTTTTCAATCAGTGAAACCATATAATCAATCTTTGAAACACCACTGTTGTGTTAGTGGTTTTCATCTATTGGAGAACAAGGTGTAAAACAAGTTTTTAAGGCTAATTGTAGCATTGTTAGCCTTGTGCCCTTAAATGAGGCCATACCTCTATTCCTGGCCCTCTGCTTATTAAATGAAGGAGACCTTTATCACATTGCCAAACCCTCTGCTTTTTAAATGAAGGAGGTTTTACAATAAATGACCCAACCCTCTGCTCATGTTTGGAGGAGGTTTTACACAGTGATGCAATTTCATCTGCTTTCAAACTGTGTCATCTTTCCTTTCCCTGCCTATTCATGCACGGAGGAGGTTTTCTCAGTCAATAAAATCTCTGCTCATGTTTGGAGGAGTTTTTCTCAGTCATTCAACCCTCTGCTCATGTTTGGAGGAGGTCTTACACAGTGATGCCATTTCATCTTTTGACTGTGTTTGCAGGAGCTCATTGAAATAACTCTCTGTCCAGTACTTGCATCCCAGGCTCAAAACCACATGGGAAGCAGCTGCCTTCTCATGTTAAGTTTAATAATGTCTTCTGGAACACTGGTACACTTCTGCTCTTGAAAAATACATTGAAACACTGTAAATCCACCTAATATCAGTTTGACCTGTGGCATATGCACTGCTGAGACATCAAGGTTTGTTAGTGGCGCGACTTAAGGGTGTATCAAGCTTTATTTGCAGAATAGGAAGGTTATCTATGACTGGTTGATATTAGACAGAGGTTCTTTTGGCTTTAGGATATTTTTCCAAGGGAGGATCGCCTAAAGCGCCACTACCTAACTTAGGGGAGACTTTTTGGACAGATTTTGAGTATTCTCTTTGGAGCTGATGGACAAGTTTGTATGACTGAGACTAGATAGGGCTCGACAATTAGGTTTTATCTCATCATGGGCTGAATGAAAAGGTAAGAGGAAAAAATGTTTATGGGTGTTTTCTAGCTGACAAATTTGACAAATTGGAGATCAGCTGCTAGAAAACTTGGCTTTAAAACTAGTCATCATCAACAGGTGAAAAATACTGATGACTAATAGTGGCTCCATTTGGGGAGGGCAGCTCCTTTTCAGGAGGTGTCCAGAATTTCAGATCTCGATTCTTTGAATACCAGTGCCTTTATCCATTGGCGCAAATTTCTTTCTTCCTTGATGCTATTTCTGAAAATTGACAGCATGATTAGCATCAATGACATTTCTACCTACCCCACTATATTTCCTAACATTTTTTTTTCTTCTTTTGGGTGCTTTTGGACTAGAAACCCTTTGACATAATTTTTTTGAAAAATAATACTATCTAATTCTACACTTATATCCACCGAGAGTTCAAATTAAGCTGATGAACTCCTTCGTTTCTCTACTTATGCTAGATCGACTGTCAAGGTTACGTTGTTTGACAGGATTTTATTCTCTAATCTAAAACATGAAATTGAATAAATGACCAAATCAGGATTAGACATTCTGATTTGTCATGTACTTGTGGCATGAAATACAAGCTGCACACAAATATTATTTTGCACAAAATGAAATCTAGAAAAACAGGGCTAGGATACACAATTTTTTTTTCATCCCTACTTTCCTCTTTGGTTCTGTTTTGAGCATGTGGAACCAGTATCCTTCCTAATCTACTCTCTTTGATAAGTCAAGCTTACACAATGTTGAATATATTTTCCTCTCACTAACTTATCAGCAAATAAATTTAAACATGTTCAGTTAAGATTAGGCTAGATAACTGAACAAGACATTTGAGCACTAGTAGCGGCATTTAGACTTGCGCGCTTTCAAAATGACTATTTTTTGGAATATGGGGCTTTCTTTCTATTTTTCAAACCGCCCTCTTTTTCTATTTTTCTATTGTTTTTGAATTTTCTGTGTTTGATTTATTTTTCAAACAATGGTATATACAATGATTGAAAATGTTTTAACTCAGAAATCTTGGAAATGGTGAAACTTAAGCATCCTATCTTCATAAGGATCTCCTATCACTCTTGGTCCACTCGGCTCTTGAAAAGAAAAATTTGGAAAATTTTCTCTTTCAAGCATGACATAAGGATTCATGCATGAATCTCTAAACAACCCCATATCTTCCCGTTGTACCTCTTTATACCTCTGATTTCCACTCCTTCTTTTGTTGTACATTTTTTTTTAAGTAATGTAGATATTCTTTGTCATTTTTGAAGTATATGATGACATCATCAAGGTATGTCAGAATGCAGAAATTCAGAACAGGAACATGGCTTTTAGGAGCATGCTTTTGATATCCGGTGGTTTTGCAATTCTGGGTTTGAAAATGGAACTACTTTCAGCATACTTGAAAAAATCTTTGAGTTGTTGGCTTTGCAAAGGAATCATTTGGCGATACCCTGAAACATCATCTTGCCAATACACATGATTAAAAGCATTTATCATTGATATATCATGGTCTTGGGTAGGAAGAATAAAATTTGTGTCACAAGGGTGTGTATTAGTAACTCTGAAATCAAAACAGATCTTATGACCAGCTATTTTATCTTTGACTGCTACTGTTTGGTCAAGATTTTTGTATTTTCTTTTTTTGAAGTTGTTTCTTGGAGTGATGGCAGTGGCATAGTGCTTCTCACTGTTTTCCCTATATGAAGTAGTATTTTGAACAAGATTTCAAATTCTGGTAGTTCTAAGTCTTTGGTGGAGTGGCAGAATGCTAGCTAGTTCAAACAACTCAGGTATATTTGGACTGCAGTGATCATATCCTTTCATAAGAAGTTTTTCAGACATTTTTTTTGGATTTGGAGTTGTTATGGCTACAGTTAAGGTTTCATTTGAAGGGGTAGAGTTATGTGACGGAAAATCCTTAAGGTATGGTAAGAACATTAAGCTTCCCTGCCCCTAAGTCCCAAAGAGGTTTGTGATATGCAAGTCTTCTAATGCCTCTATTCTGAAAAAGTTTCCTGATGTTACCGCTGATGTTTTCCTAAGGTTTGAGAAATTTGCTTGATGGTACATAATGGTTCGTGCTTCTTGCTCTATCCCTGTTTCAAAAGGAACAAATTCTCTTTCCTCAAGACACAGCTGCTCATGGTCATGATAATTTTGAGCGTCTAGTTCATCATAGAGAACTTGGGGAAGTTGATGAGGTGGGTATAATTTTGTTTCAAATCCTTCTGAATGTTCTTCAATGTCCTCATCAGTGTGTAAACTAAAAGAGTTCAGATCAGAATTCAAGGAGTACATCGGGATGTTATCTGGCCTTTCCTGAATACTGACCATATATTTCATGTGTGATTCCCGATAGAGTATTCTAGTTTGGTTAAACACAGGAATAGTGGCGTAGGACATATCAAGTTGAATATTTTCCTGAATCTTAGCTCCCCAAGTTCTGGATAAAAGCATTCCGTACTTGGGGGGAATGTCGGCTAACATTATGTCCATGATCAGGTGTTTTGCAGTTATTTGGGCCAAACTGAAACAAAGATCTTTGATCAAGCCTAGACATTTGACTCTACTCAAATCAAATGAATATAAGTCTTTATATGGTCTTGTGATTTCTAGCCCTAATCTTTCCATCACAACCTTCGGCATGAGATTATGCGAGGCCCCGAAGTCTAGCATGGCATTGTGTAAGATTTGGTCATGGATATTAAAACTGATGTAAAATGGAAGAGTGGTTCCTTCTTGGAATTTCCCTTCTATTTTTGGACCAAACAACACTTCAGGAGTATCATCAGCTAGATTAAGGGTGTTTGCATCATTTCCTATATTCAAGACCTTTAACACTTGGGATTTACAAGAGCTTTGGGAGATAAGTTCAGTGAGAGGCATGGTAATCTTTATTTTGGCGATTTCTCCCTCGAAACTGAAGGGTGCTTGTAGTTTAGACAGGTTTTCTTCAGTTTTTTCAGCCATGACTTTCTCTATGTTCTGAGTTTGCTGACTTTGTTTTGGGATTTTGTTTGACACAGCCATCTCGAGAATATTTGTGGAGGTACTAGGAGCATCTGAGCCAAGACTTGTTTGAATAGCTTTATCTTTGTTTTGGTCAGTTTTCTTGACCATT
This sequence comes from Pinus albicaulis, assembly GCA_034641835.2. NCBI lineage: Eukaryota > Viridiplantae > Streptophyta > Pinopsida > Pinales > Pinaceae > Pinus > Pinus albicaulis. The sequence continues at coordinate 1,038,092,225 of CM076582.1, read as the reverse complement.
ATTTTTTTGCTATCCACTGCTTTTTTAAGGATGGTATCAGGGGTTTTAGCAGTGTCTGAGCTACCTTTCTTAGAGTTGTCTTGGCTTTTTCTGCTTCTAAGGTCATACTACCTGTGAGCTTCTATTATGGCATTCTGAAAATCTATGGCAGGATCTTTGGGATCTTCATAGTTGGTTTCATCTTGATTCGGAGAGAAGAACGCTTGTTCTTCTTCTGTGAGTTAAACCTCACTCTCGTTATCAGAACCTATAAGGTTCAAATGATTTTCATCAATGGGTTTTGTATCCCTTTCATCTTCTTCCACATAATTTTCATTAAAGGGTGGCCTAATTTGTTGGTCATTTTACCTTGGTTTGTTTTGAGGCTATTCCCTCCTAAAATTTTGGTTCCGGTTTCTGTTTGGAGGGTTTGGATGGTTCTCCCTAGGAGGTGTCTTTTCACTTATCTTTTCCCACATTTTCGCCATGGATCTAACCAAGTCATCTATTCTAGGATCTAAGGAAGGGGCTGAAGTGGAGACCTCATCCCAGTATGTGACTTTCCTTTCTGATCTGGTCCTAGCTCTCTTTTCTACTAAGTTGGCTTCTGCACGTATGGCCACTTTTTTCATTTCCTCTAAGGTAGGGGGGTCCTTGTCTCTTATTTGATAAGTCATGTCTGGGTCAAAGCCTTCAGGGAACTTTGCTAAGACTGAGCCAAGTGGAGGTTTGAAGTAAGGCAGGAGGGAGTTATAAATACTATTGAACCTAGTGCAGTATCCCTGGACACTTTCCCCATTTCCCCGTTTTAGATTGTTATATTCTGACAAGATTTGAATGGGGTTCTTTCTGATTTCCCACTTATTTATGAAGGTTTGGTAGAGTTCTGGGAGATCGTGGATGCTGTTTGGAGTTAAGCTTTTAAACCATTTTTTGGGTTCTCCTCCCAGGCTTTGGGCGAACATCCTCATTCTGATGGTCTCGTCTTCTATTTCCATGTATTCAAAGGCATCGCTAATTATATCTACATGTTGTTGAGCTGTGGTAGTCTCAACTCCGGTAAAGTGCAGGATTTTGGATTGATAGTCATTTTGTAAGGAAGTCAAAGGGTGTGGCAACACCAAGGGTGCATACCATGCTGCCATGGCGGGAGCTAATGGATGATGTACAAAATGAGGGCTTGGAGGATGAGCTGAGGTTATTTGAACAATAGTGGTTTGGATGGGTGTGGCGGATGTACTTGGACTAGTGATCTGATTTTGAGCAGATCTGGGATGGTAGGAGCCAAAGTGATGGAGAAGCTGAAAGTCGGGAGGCGTAGTAGGCGAGGCTTCTCTACTAGGACTCTGTGGCAGATCTAGGGGCTCAAGATTGTCAAATTTTACCTTACTTTGTGACTTGATTCTAAAAAGGGTTTTTGTTGATTTTAAGTCAAATGGGAAATCCTGTAAGGCTGTGAGGTGTTCAGGTACTGATCTTGCTTTATGGATGGACCTATCAGTAGCTAAATTTCCAGTTTTGGAAGCCTGCCACATAATCTTCTCTAGGTCATCTACTATGATAGGGGGATTTGGATCTGGATGAGATCTAGTGTTGATTCTTCGTGAAGCCAGATTTCGAATCTAGAGTTTAGAAAGGATGGTATTTGTGATTGTTTTGGATGGATGTCCTCTCTAGGGGTTTACTAATGTGAAGGATGGTCAAAACAAAAATGAGGATTAGTGGAGTCGCTAGGTGGATTTCTGTGAGAACTATGTTCCACCACCAACACTATCAAAGATGCTTTCGGGAAAAAGTTTTCTAGCAAACTTTGAGATGAAGACTTGCAAGGAAGAGTGATTCACTTGGTTTGAACAGTTTGCTAGGCTGTTTGGACAAGCTAATGGTTCTATTTGCAAGTTTATTTATTTTTATCTCCTATGTTTATGTGAAGTCTTCTGAATCGCTAAGTTATACTTAGTTTGTCACTGATTACAGAGTTTTCACCATAAGTTTTAAGTTTTGGAAAGGATGAGTTAACAGAAAGGTATGGTTTATGAATTTTTTGGTTTTTAAGGAGTTTTTTAGGCCTACTGGAGGCTAGTGGAGTCGCCAGGTGGAACTTGGTTGTTTTTGTAAAGATGCAGCTATGGTCCACCACCAATAACTAGGGAAAAACCAATCTAGGAATGTTTTGGGGTTTTCTGAGTTTTTGTGTAGCCTATGAAGTTTGGAAGAGTTTCCTATAACTGAATCATCATTTTTATAAGATGGTGAAAAAGCCATCTTCTACTCTTCAAACAACACTTAAGTTTTCTAAGTTTGATCGAGACTTCGAGAGTTACTAAGGAGTACTTAGATTGTCACTAACTTGGAATGTCCCACCGTGATTGCCACTATGTTAGTGAGCGGTGGGATAAGTCAATCAGATAGTATTCTTAAGGCTGCTAGAATGTTTAGGGAATCTAAGTTTGTTTGTTACTCAGAGTCCCATCGTGATCGCCATTATGTTAGGGTCCCATGATTTGGCTGATTGGCAAGCCAAATGACAGTGTAACATCAAACCAGTTTTTGGAGCCTAAGGGCCTAGCCTTCCTGGACTCAGAGAGGGCTCTCTCTATTTGTGTAAGGGATATCTGTGTGTTTGCTTATTGTGTTCTTGATTTTAGGCTAGTTATGAAGTAGGTTTTTGGTTTTGGTTTTTAAGTTGTGAGGGATGAACTGATCAAAGACTAAGATAGGTAAAAAGATGTCGGATCAACTGGGCTATGGGGTTGAAAAGGTCACGAAAGCTTTCATATGGTGATACAAGGTTGCTGAAGGGTCGATTTGATTCGAGGTAAAATGGATCTTTGGGTAAAATGGAGTGAGATGGACATTAAATTTGTGAAGAACAAAGGATTTCAAACATAAATAGTTTAATAGTTGACATAAACATGGTAGGGCTAACCATTAATCATGAGAAATGTAACTATAAACTGATCAATGCATAGAAATAAACATTCAAGCCATGCATAGAGAGATATGACTCTCTAACTTTAGGAAATGGCTATCAGACTTTGGGGAAATACATTTAAGACAAACAAACAACTCAAATCACTATGAGGAAACACCTAAGCATAGTATTTCAAGCTATTGGGCACTTTGAAGCAAGATTGCATAGTTTTAGGCAAAGGACAAGATCAGTACAAGACCTCCTTGGTTCAACAAATGACAATCAAAAAATCAAAGAAAAGTTTTAGAGGTGGAGCTATGACTAGCCATGAGTAAGCACGGCATACCGTGAATCATACTTAGCATGCATAAAACCATAAATGAAACAAGCAAACAATATTCTTCAGTTATCAAAGAGAAATCAAGGATTCTTTGATATGACTAAGAAGGAAGAAAACATAGAAGCTATAAAGAAACAAGAAACTTGAGGTGCCTCCAAGGGCATGTCTCAAATCTATTCTCTACTGTATTATAGCAAGCAAGAACATGGAAATATGAATGAAAACTAAGAATCAAAACAGAGAGGGGCACTATACCATTTTACCAAGTCATGGAATCCAACAACAAACCTCCTTCATCATCCAAAAACATTCAAGAAACTATCCAATGCATAAGACAAGTGTTTATTCCAAGCTTGTATAACCATATATTACTTCTATTCATCAAGTTCAGCCTTGTTTACAATGAATTCTCGTGGAATATATAGGCCAAGAGTGAGGAAAACCTCCTAGTTCAACTTGCAATCTCATTGGCCTATGAAAATATCTGATTTTGTCCTTGAGGCTTTGCACAGCCCAAGGCACAAAATATCTAATAAAATATCTCAAAAATGCTAAAAAAGGAAAATATATTGACTTTTCATAACTAATCATGCCCAAAAATAGCTAAACGCACATGAGGAAAAATCACTTTAGAAAGGTTCATTTTTTACAAAAATACTTAAGAAATATATCAGCAGAAAGTCCTCTGACTTGCCGGCAACGTTTGGAGGCCTTCCCGATGTCAAAACAAGGCCCGTGATGGCTCGTTGGAAAGATATGAATGTCTATTTTCTGAAAATTCTTAGTTTTCTCCAAAATTATCACTAGAAGTCTATCATAAACTTACTTGTGTGTAAAAAACCCAAAAAATAGACTTTGCTGATAAACGGGGCAGAGTGTAGAAAAAGTGAGTGTTTTTCGCCATTTTGGGGGAGAAAATCATCTTCAAATGATCTCAAAATTTTTGAATATATGCCCCTAAAATTATTGCATCCAATGATACCATTTTCATCCTTTGAGGATGACCCAAACAGAAATGGCGATGCCCATGAGTTTTAGCCAAAAACCCAAAAATGACAAAAAACCAAAACTTGTTGAATTTCGCCCAAATTTGGCGAGCATGAACCTCAAGGGTTTTCAGAAACATGTTGTGAAGCTGAGGCCAAAATTTGGAGCTTTGATATGTCTTTCTTCATTTTTGGTGTCGGGCGCCTCCTTTGTGCTTCCTTGAGTTTTTCCTGTGTGGCCTTCAATTTCCGCCGAGCAAACTGATTTAGCTTCTTATAGTGCCCGGTCATCCTCCGTTGAAGGTCCAAATCTCTATTGGACTTCTCCAACTTCTTTTCTAAGTGATCATTTACCCTCTCAAGCCATGCTTCTCGATTGTTCTCTATCTCTTGGGTGAACAACATAGTGAGAGGAGTAGATTGGAGAAGGGCAGCTTCTTCTTCCTTTTGTTTTTCAAGGGCTCTTTTGAGTCCCATGGTCCTTGGCCTCTTTCTTCTGGGCTGATCTTCATCTTCGCTATCATTGAACTCACCCATGAGTTCTTCCAATCTAACTTGCGCCTTGGAGGCCTATTTTTTGTATTTGATGGCCCGGGTCTCATACAACGCCATGTGGACACTCATCTATTTATTTTGAATTTGCAAAAAGTGATTGAATCTTCTAGCACTCTCTAGATCTACCCTCAAATCATCAATTTGGCTTTCTCTATTGATCAAGAGAGTCTCCAGAATTCGGGCCTCATTGTTGCTATCATCACTTTGGATTTGAATTATGTCGAAGTCCCTCTCCTTTTCATGGCTGCTTTCTTCTTTCTCTTTTCCCTTGCTTTGGGTGGCCTTCTTGGACTTTCTCCTCTTGGGTAATTCAACAATGGGCTGCTTGGGAAATTTCCCCTTGCTTCGAAGGGCCCTAGTAACATTTGGAGTTATAGTTTTAGGCACCCTTTTCCTTGATGTCCGGGGCTTGGCCACTTTTGGAGAAGAGAGCATGGCCCCTTGCCTAGGAGAGGCAGCTAGCACATGCTCTATTGGCTCTTTGCCCTTGTTACTTTCCTCATCATTCTTGCCACTGTTTTGAGTTTTTTCATGGCGCTGCTCTTCATCACTGTGTTTTTCTTCATGAGGTTGCCTTTCCTCACTGTGCTACACCTCTTCATCATGCTGATGTTCTTCTTCATGAGGCTGCTCATCTTCATTTTTCTGCTCCTTTTCATGCTCTTCTTCCCCTTGCTGCCCTTCTTCATCATGTTGTTCCTCCTCTTCATCATGCTGTTGTTCATCTTTCTCTTCCTCTTGTTCAATGGGGAATTTGAGCTTCTTGGGAATGGGCTTGCTTGAAGAAGGCAAAGGGTGGTGAGTGGAAGGTGAAGGAGATGTATGGAAAGAAGGAACATTGGCAAAATCTGGATGGGCAATGAAAATATCCCAAGAGATTTCCTTCTTCTCAAGCTGATGAAGAATGATAACCTTGATGAGGGAATGATGGAAGAGGCAAGCTAACTGCTGAGAAGGAAGTTTTTTTAGAACAGTGGAGGCCATTTTCTTAATACTTCTATGGAGGAATAAAGGGAGATTTAACAATATGGCTCTTGTAAAATGCATGAGAAACCACACATGGTAGACATAGACTCAAGAGAATCTTCCCTCGCAAGTGAAGTATTTCATGATTATCTTCATGAGGGGGGCATAACTAGTCAACAGATATGAGAAGGGAAAAATGGATGGACATGTATCTATATGCTCAGGCTTCAGAGAAGGCTTGTATTGTTCTGAGTCTAGGTGGCTTTGTTTAAACCACTTCTCTCCGACATAAGGGATTTTGGTGGCCTTGGAAATGGACCTAGAAGAGAACTTGAAATCCAAGCCTGCCAGCTAAAAGTGTTTCCCTTGAAATCTCAAAGCACAAAGATGTGTCAAAGGGGAATATATTTTCACCTCCTGCACCCTTTTTCAAAACTCTAGACACCCAACCTCATGGAAGTTAAATAGGACTGATGGATGAGCATTTACCTCTTCAGTTGAAACAGGCTCAAACCTCCTATGAAGGCCACTTCTACTGTCTTGCCTGGGAGGCATTTGTGTTTTGAATACTCTTTGATGTTTTGACCAAGACAAGCTGATTCAAATGTTTTCTAAAATAGTCCCCCAACACCAACTTTGTGCTCCTTATAAATCACTGTTTTGCCTCTTTTATGCCAAACAACAAGTATTTTTCAAAATGAAACAAACTCGATCTTATCACTGTGTTTGGGCAATGTCTTTGAAAAGAGATGTTGTGGTTTCTTGTTTGAACAAGGATCTTTTGTGTTTTGACAGAAACAAGACACCCTTCCTCCAAACAATACTCTTCTGTTGTTCACTGGTTTCTATAAAAAGGTAGACAAAACTCCCTCAACTGATTTGAAAAGCCTCTCACACACTCTGCTTTTGGGACTTATAGAGGCTGCACAAGGTTTCACTTTTTCACCATGCAGAGAGGACACTTTTAAAGACAAAGCATTCAGATTATAAACACTGTTTTCACCTTAGATTTTGCACACAAGGGTTATTTTTGTTTTACCACTGTTAGGGCACTTTACAACAACTTGAAACCTCTACCACTGTGTTTTTTGTTTTGTCATTAGTATATGGTTTATCACTTTGCTTGAAAGGCAGTTTTAGGCCCCTTGAAACTGATACAAACACACCCTAGCCTTCTACTGTAACAATATTTTGCAACACAGTAACAAACAACCTTGATTTTCTACCAAGAACTCCACTCTTCAATCACTATTTTAGTCTTCGTAAAACATGGTATCAATACCCCTTTAGAATTTCAAATGCACCAAGGGGAAATGAAAAATACCTTGAAGATGGCTTATGGCCCTTGTTTGATGAATTGAGCAGGTCCCAAGAATTTTTTAAGGCGCTTTGGATGTTTAAACAGGCGCGGCACGTTCACAGGAGAAAACGCCGCGCAGTGGAGGGGTGTCGGGTCGGCCTTTGGGGAGTGGTGACCTATGCTACAGGCGCGCCGCACACTACTACAGGCGCACCGTGCCACAATCTAAACTCTGTGTATTCTTGTTCACAGGCGTGCCGCATGATTTTCCAGGCGCACCGCGCAGGCTTTAAGCCTTGAAAACTCTGATATTTGCTCAAATATTGTTGTTTCATGTAGTGAACAGCCAACAGACACTTGTCTCATGGCATTGAAAATGTATAATAGACTTTTAAACGGTCTTCCACCTCTTTTTAAAAGTCAAAAAGCTACAACATCATCGTGGTTGCTTTTGTGAGGGTTTGGAGGCTACAAAGGCCTTTTTGTCTTAAAACAACATAAATCACTGTCTTTATGCTTGTGAAGATCTTTTCGCTCCTTTAAAACGAAAATTGCCTTTGAATAAGTGTAGTTGTACTTCAGGCAGCCTTCTAACCGTTGTCTCACCATCTCTTGAGCTGTATTTCTCTAGAGCCTTTATAAAAGAGCCTTTATCTGCTAATGAGGGTCCTTTGATATAACATGAAACTTATTTTGAGTATCTCTTTAACCATTTGTATGACAAAATTTGCAGGGTGACCACCTTAAGAAAACTGACCCTCTGCCTTTTGTGAGGGAGGCCATCTTCAAGTTGACAAATCAACTGTTCTTTCTCTAGATGACTTTGCTTGTGACCTCTGTTTCTTTAAGCATTGTATATATTTTGAATTTTTAGACAAGAAGCATGGTTTTGATCATGAAAGTGTTCTTTGCCTATGTGTTTGGAATAGCACTTGGATAAACAACAATGCCCTCTCCAAAAATGTGAATTTGTATCTTTTGGAGGAACATCTGCTTAACAACATTTTTCTATTCATAAGCCTTCAATTTTTTCCCACTGCACTTAAAATCTTCCTTTCAATCAGTGAAACCATATAATCAATCTTTGAAACACCACTGCTGTGTTAGTGGTTTTCATCTATTAGAAAACAATATGTAAAACAAGTTTTTAAGGCTAATTGCAGCATTGTTAGCCTTGTGCCCTTAAATGAGGCCATACCTTTGTTCCTAGCCCTCTTCTTATTAAATGAAGGAGGCCTTTATCACATTGCCAAACCCTCTGCTTGTTAAATGAAGGAGGTTTTACAGTAAGTGACCCAACCCTCTGCTCATGTTTGGAGGAGGTTTTCTCAGTCATTCAACCCTCTGCTCATGTTTGGAGTAGGCTTTGTTAGTGTCAGTCTTTGTAGCCTTCCTCCAGTGATCAAACTTGCTCTTACAAAGTGATTTTAAGGTGTCAAGGTCAAATTTTGTCATTTCAGTGAGTTTTCAAGCAAAATTTGGTCACTAGGTATTAGGTCTAGGGTTTGTTTTCACTCTTTTCAAAGTTGTCCAAATGTCGGTTCATGTCACCATTCAGCTGAGTGTACCATCATTTAGAGGGTTTTCATCATCATGTCAATTTCCAAAGGGTCATTTTACACCTTGTTCATGCTTCAGTTGTGCCTAGGTAAGGTTCATTTCCCTCTCCTAGGGTTTTGGAGGTAATTTATCTTGGATGGTAAAATCATCAGCAAAACTTGTATCCTGATGTTCATACACCTTCCCCTATCCTTAATTTACCTTATTAAACATTTCCCATCACTGATATCCCCCAAATTCCTCATTTTTGCACAAACCCTAGTTTCTTGCTACAAATTGGCAATTTTCTAGGCTAGGCCTGTGTTTCGCCCTTTTGGACCCCTTCCCCTCACTCAATATCTGAAATTCCACTTTCCCGTGCTTCCTAACATCCCTCCTTACTTCCCAAAATTTTCTCAAGAATTTAGAACCCCTTCATCCCCTTAATTTCGCTTCATTTCGAAAAATCCCTTGTTCCACATATCGGGATAAGCTTCACTCAAATGATATTTCTGAGCAACAAAAGATGAAGTTTGGAAAACTGAGAGAGGTTTTTGTCCAAAAAATGCCAAAGAAGAAAAAAACCTTCACTATTTACACAAATACCATGGTTTTAGAGAAATGTCAAAAATACCGTTGCCTCGGGAGAATTGATGCACCTCTGAAGTGACCTTGGGAAAATCAAGATTTCTCCTATCTTTGTTGGCCAAATGACTTGATTGATGCGTCAAATGATAACTAGACACAACTAGATTTCCAATGAGATATCATGAGCTCAATTTGGAGTTGAGGAAGACCTTCAAAAGTTGACTTCAACAACACTCTGCCTTGAGGCAGCCTCATTTTGCTCATTTTGACCAGTCTTGGGATATTTGATTTTTGACAAGGCAAATGAACTCCAAATTGAAAAATTCCACTTGGGTTGGAAATTAGACTCAAAGATATTTCCAAAGAGATATCAAATTCCCAATTTGGACATCAGGAAGGCCTCCAAAATCCTCCTGAAAAATGGCGCGGCGCATAGAAAAGTGGGCGCGACACATTGGGTTTGTGTGCGGCGCATTGGGTTGGTGCGCGGCGCACAGGCCTGAAATCATAATTTTTTGTCATTTGCTTCCAAATTCTTGTATTGACTTGGTTTTTTTCTCAAGTAAGTTCATAAGCTCATGTTTGGTGTTGTTTGAGAGAAGGGATATAAGATTTTGCATGCCAAAGGCTTAAACCCTATCGTTGTGGTAAGAAGTGCTCTCTTAAGGATTTTGTGTTGAAGTTTTAAAACAGTTTCTTGTGCCACTCCCCGCCTTGTTTTCCCCATCTTCCATTATCTCATTATTGCATTCTATTCCCTTATAATCCCATTATCACTCATTTCCATTATCCCTAAAACCCTATCTACCCCCATCACTATCACCCATTCCTATATCACTTATAAAGGCTCCAAATCCCGAAGTTCCCCAAGCAGTAAGTGACTGTCCTTTCACTCCAAATTCACTTGTCAGTCTATTGTATTCATTGTGATATTTCCTCACAGCCTCTCATTACATATGTGGCACATTTGGTATTGAAAGACCAACTCTTGTTTCACCACCTACATATCAGCATAAACACTTTGTTTTCAGCACCATGTCGGAGACAAATTCATCATATGAGCAGGGATATGAGCAAGAAAGTGACTCAACTGCCGAGCTAAACGTACCGAGGAGGTCTCATAAAAGTGGCAGGCACATCAGGGAAGAGCCCACTTCCTTGACTCAGTTGCAGGCCTGCCCGCTTGCAAAGACATGCTCAGACACATGAAGAATCACTATTGGGCTCGCACACACGTTTGCAGAGCTAGGATGAAGATCCCGAAGGCGAGGTTGAGGAGAGCACTGAAACGTCGGAAAAGGCCGGATCCACTCCGAATCTTGGTCGAAGCTTCCTTGTCTGAGCATGTGACATGATGGAAGACCTTCACTCCAAATTTCAGCAAATTTGGATTAAATTTTGTCATTTTTGAAATTTTGGTCGCAAAACAGGTTTTTCCGCCCGACGCGTCGTGCCACCCAACGCGCACTTACGTTTGAGAGATATTCTGGAGGAAAAATTTACATTTTTGGATTTTTTATGAAAATTTATGCATGCTCAGGAATGGCCGAGAGATTTCATCAAGTTCTGGGTGGTCTTAAAGGTCAAAAACACTCCAAAGATGGCCTTTCTGCCACTTTTTGCACCAGTAGGAACCAGTCTTGGGAGATTGCATTTGTGGAGGGGAAAATGAACTCCAAATTGAAAAATTTCACTTGGGTTGGATAGCAGACAGACAGGGCTTTCCAACGAGATATCATGAGCTCAATTTGGACTTCAGGAAGTGCCTCAAAAACAAGCTCAAAGTGGCACAACGCATAGAGTTTTTTAGCGCGGCGCATAGAGAAATTTTGCCTCATTTTCACTCTTCAGCTCAGAAATTCGCCCAGTTTTGACTAGTTTTACTTTTTCATGTGATGATTGACCTACCATGATGTAATTTGATAACTATGATGTAAATTTGGCATGTTTTTACTTTTTCTAGAGGATTCATTCACTAAAAAGTGAAAATTAGGTGAATGGATCAGTTTCCTAGCATATAGAGGCAAGTTGTTTGGCTGCCTAGATTTTAGCTCCATGTTTAGAATTGGTTGAAACAGCTCCTATAAGGATGAGCTCGACCCCTAGAGGCATGGGATGGGGTTAGGATGGTCTATATATTTTATTTTCTGAGACATTTTCAGGGTTGGATACTTGGGAAAAGTTTGGCACCTCATTGTACATTCATTTCAGATTTTGGCAAAGGAAAGACCAGAGTTTTGCAGCACTTGTTGGGATCCTTGTGGCTTCTGAGTTTTGATGATGTTATTCTCATGTTATTTTAAGTTTCATTAATGTTATATGTATGCCATTTTCCTTCTCTATGCTTCTGAATTAAACAAATGAGTAATTGAGGTAGAATTCATTGATTTGTCGGTGCTCTGCCTTAAGCTTTTGTTTAGTTTTTTATGTTCTTTGTCAGTTTGAAGAGGATCCTTGCTTTCTCTTGCCCTCTTCAGCTCCTCAACAGTATTTTCCATCCATTCACTCGATCTAAGACATCAAAGCCGCTGCCTACCCTGCCCCAACTTGAACTCTGCAAGATTTGGCCTCATCCCCAACCCCAAAAATTGTTTTTCCCTTTTTCCAACAAAAACCCCTAAAAATCAAAATCAAACCCTCCTATTTATTTATCTAGCCTAAGATCAGTTGTTGTTTTAGTCATCTCAAGCCCCTTTGAATATTTTCATTGAGATTGACCCGGAGAGAGCCCTCTCCTGTCCTCGTAGGGCTAGCTACGAGGCTGAGCATGGTTTGGTGTTGTCCTTCTTCTGCCTTATTTCAGCCTAAGGTAGATTCGGGAACTAACATAGTGGTGACCATACTGGGGAAGAAAATGGTCTCACTTGTGAATGTGACACTTAACTTGTAGATTGTCTTGCCCCAGTACGTGTATCAATATCAGATCTGATTGTTGATGGTGAACAACGATCAGACACCGCAAGGCTGAAATCATTCACCTGGCGATTTCATTCACTGGAAAACTCAGAAATCAATGCTTCATGGTGACTTCACTGCAGGGAAATCAGTAGCTTTAAGATTTTCAAGATGGACCGGATTGCAAGAAGATACGCTCCCATGAGCCGAGATCACATCCCAGGTTTTCCGAATAAAATGCCCAAGGTGGATTGGCTTCAGAATTTGCCTATGTTCAGAAATGTGGAAGGTAATGACGATGCTCTTCATCTGGTGAAATTTCACATTCATGTGCATAAATTAAAGATCGATTTTCCTGAAGACTGTTTGATGAAGATGTTTATGGCTACTTTGGAAGATGAAGCCCGATCCTGGTATGAAAGTTTTTCATCTGCTTCTATTTACTGTTTAAAGTAATTTCATACCATGTTCTTTGAAAAGTATTGTTGAGTCCAAAACTTGCATCTTTCCTATACACCTTTCTAGACTTTTTCCATTTACCTGGACCTCCTAAGTCATCAACATCATTGCATATTAATCATAAAAGAGCATTTAAAGTGGTTTTTAACTATGTTTTGTGTCTGCTGTTTGAATTAGATTTTTGCTCATTTAGCTGCAGAATCTTGTCACTTTCCGCAGCTGCTTCAACTTTCCGCAGCCATTTTGTTAAAGTCTATATTGCAGGTGTATTCAGGAAAATCAAGCCACATGGGCAAGTTGGAAATGATATGGACATGGACCGAGTCCTACTGGCTCAGTCGAATTCACCAAAGAAGGCCGTGGTCAAAGGTAGTCAAGCGGTGGTCAACCTAAGAGTCCTACGGTGATAGAACTCTATTTTTCACCACGTGAAGACTTGCATTGTGAATTCTAAATCTCAGGGGACGTATCAACACCTGTGAACTGCTCCATAAGCCGAATTCAACGACCACCCTCCATAGATTTAATCTTCACGGCAGCCATAATGCTAGATTTATGGACGTGGTTGTTCACGTGTCTTTTATCAGCGTAGATTGTAGGAAATTAGTTATGTCATCCTCTGTTATAAATAATACGTTCTCATACGCATAGTAGTTAGCTGCTGTAATGTAATTTTACTGAAAAGAAGCCCACTGTGCTGTGACACTATTTCCTTGTTATGACTGTGTTTTGAATACATGAGAAGACTTTATTCATAAGCATAATTCGTGGTTGATAGTTGTTGCCCGAGGATTGTACAGAGGGCCCCTGCACACGCCGAGGTTTTATTTATTGCTGTATAGTTTCATGCTTTATTTCCTTACATTCATTATGCCATAGTTATTCACGTGTATATATCACATCTCTTATGGTATTAACGTTTTATTTCTGTCCATAGTTTTTCATGCTTTATACTGCTATTAACTGATCAGTGTCTTTGTTCCAGATTACAATAGGCAGCCCGGGCATTTGCACATAGTTTTACAATGACTAATGACATGGAATCAGTCTTGTCCTTCTGCTGATTTATTTTTCTTAACTTTTAATTCCAGCACTGTTTTATTTATTCCAGATTTGTACATTTGCTTTATTAGTTAGATTAGATATTAAATTACTCATGTCATTATCAGTTACTTCCGAAAGCCATAGCGAGACTAATGGTGAGGGATTGAAGTATGAACAACATAGGTTTGATATTAGTTTATTTTTCTGCAAGTTAGATATTAAATTGCTCATGTCATTATCAGTTACCTCCGAAAGCCATAGCGAGACTAATGGAGAGGGATTGAAGTATGAGTGTGTAATTTGATATTAGTTTATTTTTCTGCAAATTAGATATCAGATTGCTCAAGTTGTTTATGATTACCTCCAAAAGCCATAGCGAGACTAATGGTGAGGGGTCAGAATATGAGTTGATGTAATTTGATTTTAGCTTTACTTTGCTTGCAATCTTTGGATTTCTTTGAGTACAGTTTCTTTTGTGTTTAGACAGCAGCAAGGGTAATGGGTTTCATGATCAATAGTTCACTGTTTGTTTGACTAGTATAGTGGCACATTTTCATTTTCTTTTAGGAATTAATTTTGTCATTGCATGTTTTAAAACCCTTTTGAAATTTGAAGTTTGGGAAATCATTATAAAGGACATCATTGCCTTGAACATTTATATCCATACTTGTCTTCTAGAATGTCCATCTCACATTAGGAAACCAACCAAGATAAAAACCCCCAAGATAAATTAAAAAATCCAAAAACGACAAAAAGTAAGAGATAGGTTATCTTGCACATATAGTGCGCCACACTTCATCAGCTTACGAATCCCGGATTGACAAATTAATGTAGCAATTTAGGACACACTAAATTGACCAAAAATTTTGGCACCATTGCAGGGGAAGTGTAACTAGGTAGCCAATTTCTTAAAAAAAAAAAAATAATAAAAATAAGGGAAAATTTGATAAGTTCTTGAAGTATGCTCTCCTCTTGCACCTAGGTGATCTGGAAGATCAGAAAAGAGAGTTATTGGTTCAATAATTTCTTAAGTATGCTCTCTTCTTGCACTTAGTGTGACCTGGAAGATCAGAAAGAGAATTATTAGCCCAACTTAAAAATAAAAAATGACATGCATAGAGCAAGAGATTCTAGGGGAAGGTTTATAGCTAAAGCCAAGAGTTCGATTTTCACAACTCCATCTTCTTCAAGGCATAGACAAGATTCACCACCATCTACCCATAGCCTTAAGATTCTTGGAATTCAAGGAGTAGCTGAATTAGAGGATTCTCCTACACCATCTACCAAATCTCATTTAGAAGAAGACCCTTTCTTTACTTCTACAGGAGAATATATTGTAATTAAAGAAGAAAGATCACCTGAAGAAGAAAAGGAAGAAACTCTCTCTCATCCTCCCTTGATAGAAGAACCAGAGGACTCTAAGGACTCTGAAGAAACTATCATGACAGAGGAAATAGTAGATGGATTCGGAGGTAGAGGTAGAGGTAGAGGAGGAGGAAATAATGGAGGCAACAATGGTGGAGGTGGAGGTAATAGGGAAGGAGACAACTCGTTTGGATTCCCTATAGTTGATGAGGAAACTCATACAACGATGAAAAACATCTCACCATCTGTCCTCCCCAACTTTTATGGATTGTGAAGTGAGGATCCTGAAACATTTATGTTTGAGTTTGAAGTCGTGTGTCGAACCTATGACTATATGGAAGACTCTCAAAAACTCAAGCTGTTTCCTTCAACATTGAAGGGAGCCGCTTTGAAATGGTTCATGGGATTAGTCACCCAATCTATTAGGACTTGGAATGATATGAAACAAACATTTTTGGATAGATACCTGGACTATTGCATGCCCACCAATCACAAGGATGAGGTATTCAAAATGGTACAAAAAGAAGATGAAAATTTGGAGGATTTACTTGAAAGATTTCAATACAACTTAAAAAGAGCAAAGATGAGCAACTTAGATGAGGAAACTTTGAAAGCCCTTCTATTTAAATCCATCAGAGATGAATGGATAGATATTTTAAACATGATGGGGAAAGGAGACATTTCTCAACTTCCACTTCGTGACATAACAGAACTATGTGTCCATCTCTCAAGGGGAAAATCTAAAATGGGAAAAGGGCCTAGAGATCCTTCTCTTATCAGGGAAAAAAAATCTGCAACTGGATCAGTAAGTAGGGCAGAGATTGGCAATATGCTTGATGAATTCAAAACGGATATCTTAGGGAGCCTTAGTGAACAACTAGACACCCTTAAAATTAAAAACAAGCAGAAAGCAGAAATTGATGCTCTAGCCATCTTTTGTCCGAAATGTAGGAAGAAACATGCTTTAAGGGAATGTCCCTTGGATGCAAAAGTTGTAGAAACATGTATGATTTGCTCAGAGAATCATGAGACCAAGGATTGTCCTTCAATTCCTGGACTCAAAGATGTCTTTCAAGAAGACCAAAATTCAGTAGAATCTCTCTGTTTTGTTGCAAGAAGACCTTGGCAGGGACAACAAACTCAAGGGTTTAGCAACCCTATGAATCTTCAAACCCCACCAAATTGGAATCCTTGGCAACAACCTTGGCCCCAACCTCAAAATTCATATCATTCATGGGTACAAGGAATGCAAAATCCTTATGGGAGATTTGCTCAATTTTATCAATATCCTCCATCTTTTCAAAATCAACAAGCTCCACAACTTCCAAACCCAAATCCACAACTTTCATTGTCATTTCCACAACAACAACCTTCTCAACAAAATCCAAATCCTCAACTCATGCTTCCATTCCAACAAAAGACAAATCAACTTCCAGCTCAGCCATTGCCAAATCCTAACAATAAAAATCCTCAGAATACTTACATGATAGAAGGACAACAATTTCCTACCTATATGATTTTTCCTCTCAATGATGTACAACTCAGGTCTGGTAGAGTTTTATAAAAACCTTCTATAGATGTCCAAGAGCAAGATACCTTTGAGGAAGATTCTCTTAAAGCCAATAAGGGTTCTGAGGAAGCATCTCTTCAAAACTCAAACATTCAAAAAGAGAAAGAAAAGTTAACCCCCACAACTCCTATAGTTGAGCAACCTACATCTTCATCCACACCTCCTTTCCCTGAAAGATTACAAATTGATAAAGGGGTGGAAAAACAAATCTTGTTGCCTAACTATGATTTTCTAGATGAATTAAAGAATGTTTGTATCAATATTCCCTTGCTACAAGCCATTAGAGAGATTCCTATTCTAGAAAAAACAATAAAGGAGTTGAGTCTCAAAAGACCAGGAAGGAAACCAAGAGATACAAGAAGAATCCACCTGGTAGGAAAAATTGCAGATATCATGATGGAAAAAATTACCATGCAGAAGTATGTAGATCCAGGTAGTCCAATTGTCAAGACACATATAAATGGGATAGAAATTCCAAACACATTGATTGACTTAGGGGCTGCTATCAACATTATGAGTAGACAGACTATGGACCAGCTAAAACTTCCTAACCTTCTTTTACACCTACTTTACTGCAACTTGCAGATCGATCAATTATTAAACCAGATGGTGTATTAGAAGATATTTCAGTCTCCTTAGATTCTTGGGAATATCCGATAGATTTTATGATTTTGACTCCCAAGAGTAATCTAGGAGGACACCCACTTATCTTAGGAAGACCTTGGCTAGCCACAGCTGATGCTTTTATTAGTTGTAGATCTGGAGACATGTACATTTCTAATGGTAATTCGAAAAAGAAATTCAATTTGTATCCTCCAGCAAGAGCAATCACAGAAATAGGAGACAATGAATGGGTCGATGATGAGGACACTATACAACCTGTCTTTACCATTTATGAAATCAGTGAGGATAGTCAAATTCTGAACACATTAGAAAATTTTGAGACATCTTCAGAATATGACCCCACACAATTTCAGTTGGAATCTGACATTGAATATTTATCATCAAGACAAATGTCTCTTTACTCTATGGAAGAGTTCGGTAGTTCTACTATTGAGATTTTTCCAGGAAAAACATTGAATATCAACAAACATTTGGAAAAGTCACAACAAGAAGAACTAACCAAATCTTGCAAAAACATTCTACTGCATTTGCATGGGAGTATACTGACATGAAAGGTATTGATCCTAAGACTTGCATCCATCATATCTATATTGAGGAAAACAGTAGACCAATCGGACAACCTCAAAGAAGGATGAATCCAAATCTTAGGGAGATAGTGAAAGAAGAGCTCCAAAAACTACTCAATGTAAACTTCATTTATCCAATTTCAGATAGCCGATGGGTTTCTCCTTTGGTTATAGTACCTAAAAAGAATGGTAAATGGAGGGCATGCATTGATTACAGGGAATTGAACAAAGAAACTTTGAAGGATCACTTTCCTTTGCCTTTTATCGATCAGGTATTAGACACATTAGCAGGTAAAAAGTACTTTTAATTTTTGGATGGTTTTAGTGGCTATAATCAAATTCAGGTAGCACCTGAAGATCAAGATAAGACCACATTTACTTGTCCATGGGGAACTTTTTCCTACCGAATGCTTCCTTTTGGGTTATGTAATGCACCTGCAACATTCCAAAGAGCAGTACTAGGAATTTTTTCTGATCTAATCCATGATTGTGTAGAGGTTTATATGGATGATTTTATAGTTTATGGTAATTCATTTGAAGAGGCATTAGAAAATTTGGAAAAAGTCCTTATAAGATGTAAAAAAACAAACCTTTCATTAAGCCATGAAAAATGCTTTATGATGTTTACTGAAGGTATTGTTTTGGGGCATCATATTTCAGGAGATGGGATTAAGGTTGATAGATCAGAAGTTGAAGTCATCTCCAAGTTGCCTATTCCAAATTGTCAAAGAGATGTTAGAAGTTTTCTAGGATTTACTGGTTACTATAGAAGATTTATAGAAAACTTCACTAAAATAGCATCTCCACTCTTCAAACTACTTACAAAAGACTGTGAATTCAAATGGGATCCTGATTGTCAATCAGCCTTTGAAACTTTGAAAACAAGAATATCTGAAGCACCTATCTTGAGAGGACCAAATTGGAAACTCCCTTTCCATATTTATACAGATGCTTCAGATACAGTTCTAGGAGCTGTGTTGGGTCAAAAGGATTTAGTCCCTTATGCCATTTACTATACCAGTAAAAATTTGACTCCCACTGATTTGAACTATACTATAACTGAAAAAGAGTTTTTAGCTGTTGTTCATGCAATCAATAAGTTTAGACATTATATAATAGGCTATGAAACTTTTATTCATATTGATCATTCTGCGATTAGATATCTAATGAACAAACCTGTTACTAATGGCAGAGTGACAAGATGGCTCCTACTTTTGCAGGAATTCAATATTATTGTGTTGGATAGACCAGGGAAACAAAATACAGTAGCTGATTTCTTGTCTAGGATTCAGAATACTAAAGAAGATTCTCCTGTAGAGGATAAGTTTCCTGATGAATACTTGTTTGCAGTAACTACTAAGACTCCTTGGTATGCGGATATTGCTAACTATTTGGTTACAAGGAAACTGCCTCCACATTTATTTCCAAGTGAAAAAAGAAAGATTATTCAGGAGAGTTCAAAATATTCATGGATTTCTAATGAATTGTTTAAAATAGGGCTAGATCTTGTGATCAGAAGATGTGTCAGGGAAGATGAAATGCCTAATATCCTCAAGGCATGTCATGATGAACCATGCGACGGACACTTTGCTGACAAAAGGACAGCCTATAAAATTCTCTCTTTAGGATATTATTGGCCTTCCTCTTCAAAGATGCAAAACAATATGTCAAAAGGTGTGACAGCTGCCAAAGAGTAGGGAAACCTACCCTTTCAAATGAAATGCCATTGCAACCACAGGTACTCATCGAACCCTTTGAAAAATGGGCTTTAGATTTCATTGGACCTATTAATCCACCATCTAAGCAAGAGAAGTATATATTGGTTTGTACTGATTATGTTACTAAATGGGTGGAAGCCAAAGCATTAGTGTCTGCTACTGAAAATTCAGTTGTTAATTTTCTTTATGAGGATATTTTTACTCGCTTTGGTGTTCCAAGAGAAATTGTGACAGATCAGGGAAGCCAATTCACATCCAACCTGGTGGAGAAGCTAATGGAAGAATACAAAATCAAGCACAGAAGATCTACTCCTTACCATCTGCAAGCAAATGGTCAAGTGGAGTCTACAAAAAAATTTCTCGAAAGTATCATCACCAAAACTGTTCATCTACACAGAAGAGATTGGGCAGAAAGGCTTCTTGAAGCCTTGTGGGCCTACAGAACTACATGGAGAAATACAACAGGACATTCTCCCTATGAACTTGTTTATGGGGAAGAAGTCCTGCTCCCCATTGAGTTCTAAGTCAAAACCTTCAAGATGGCAGTTCAGTTGGGGATGGATCTATTAGAAGCCCAAAAGCATAGAATGGAGCAGTTGAATGAGCTAGATGAGATCAGACAAGAGACAATTCTAAGAACTGATCTAGTTCAATATCAAAGAGCTAAATGGCATGACAAATACATCAAAGAGAAGAAGTTTCAAGAAGGAGATTGGGCATTGCTATTTGATTCTAAGTTTAAAGATTTTAAAGGAAAATTTCAGACTCATTGGCTTGGGCCATATGAGATTGACAAGATCTTTAGCAATGGAGCGGTAAGAATCAAGACCATTGATGAATCTCAAACTCATCTTATTGTGAATGGCCACAGATTAAAGATCTATCATAAGCCACTCTCAAAAGAGGAATTTGTCAAAATGTTTCAAGATAATTCTGCAATAAGGCTGGTGAAGAAGAATCCTTCTTCTCCACCAACCTAGCCTTTGTTCTTTTCAGTTTCAAATAAATAAATAAATAAAAATAAAAAATAAAAAATTGTATAAGCCTGAAAACCAATCACTGATTTGCAGTCTTATACAGAAAATGTAGGGTGAAAATCAGGAACACCTGACACCCTATATTTTCCAAAAAAAAAAATTCTCTCTCTCTCTCATTTCACAAGTTTTATGACAATCCACTCCATTTCATTCCACTTCATTCCACTCCACTTCATTTCATTTCACTCCATTTCATCTATTTAATTTAATTTCACCAATAAAATTTTCTTTCATGACCATTTTCATTCTGTTAGTTATCATTTATCCATCTCCATTCACCCAAATAATTGCTGTGTCAGTTTCCGCAGCTGACACCAGTTTCCGCAGCCAGAAGTAGTTTCTGCAGCCACCACTATGTTTTTCAAAAATTTACAGTCAGATATTAGTTCAACAATCATGAAATCAAATCCAGATATGAGGACATATTATGAAGACATGAGGCATTCAAAAGCATCAACGAGGAGCAACTCATTAAAGACTAATGAAAAATGGCAAGAATTCCAAGGTATGAGTAGAAATTTATTTCAAATGGCATTCAAGCACATTTTTACATAGTTAAAAACCATAGCTCCATTATACGCAATGATTGCGTTGATAACCCCATAACCATTCCACGATCTCTATACGATTCCCCCACAATCCTTGCATTCATTTTTAAAACGGCCTCCTAATCAAGCCTCCGGTCTTCACTCGTGTTCGGCCATACTTTGATACTCCACCTGTAATTAGGGAACGTAGTTGATTTGACTACAGCTTCTCTCAGCCGCACAAAATCCGTAGCCGTTGCATAAACGTGCTTGCATCTACTCTGCAGCCACCCAATTTTAAATACTGCCGAATGCACTTTACTCCCCCTACTGTTCTATTGACCTCACGGCTGCATTTCCACCGTGCTCACATAAGCCTTCACCCCATCTTGTTCTCTGTTCCGCTTCATTCCGTGTACCTATTCTCTGATATCCGCTCACAGTCACTGGTCTCCGTCATAAACCTTGTTCATTTCCGCTAATTCAGCCGTCTTACCTCCACTAAACCCTCCTCACGCAGACGACTTTTAAAGAATAGAAGGAAGGATGGGTCAGTTGTTGAGGACAGAACCAGAGGGACCCAAATTTATGGAAGGATACCCGAAAGTCAAAGATATGTTGAAAAAGGCAAAATGGCTTCGGTTTATTCAAAAGTTTAAAGGCTACAATAAGGAAGTAACAAAAACTTTTGCGAGGTCTTTCAACGGTCTGGAGGTAGAAATTGGGGACCTCAAATTTACAGTGACTGAGGCATCCATAGCAGCAGCTACAGAACTCCCTCAAGAAGGTGAACGCTGGTTCAAGAACAAAAGCATTGGCAAGGAAGCCTGGAGAGTGATCCTACGTAACCCAGGTATGGATGTCACCATTTTTAAAAAGGGAATTCTTGTCCATGATTTAAAAGAAGAGTGGGCCAGTTTACTGTTGGTTATTCAAAATTTTATCACTTGTGAGGGACGTTTTGGATCAATGTACATGTATCATACCCGACTGTTGATGAATTTCCTAGACAACCAGTCCCTCAATCTACCATAATTTTTACTAAACAGTTTGAAAAATATGTCTGTAACCGTCCAAAAGCATCTGGGGGACGTAGAACCACATTTGTATCACCATGGTCTCGTGAAAATCTTGATAGAAAAACAATTAAAAGACAAAAAGGACACTTAGGAGCAGTTTTTAGTTAGAAATTTCTTTGAAGAACCCCAAGAAACCCCTGAAGGCAGTACATCAAAAAGAAGTAGAAGAAAGAAAACAGATGATAAAACTCAAAGCACTCCTACTAACACAGTTGAAAGAACTAGTAGAGAAGAAAGACTGTCTAAAATGAGGAAGGAAAAGACTGAGGGTAAAAAGCCAACAAAATCAAAAGAGAAAATAAGCATTGAGGCTGTGCATCAAACCCCTTCCTCAGAAGAAGACCATCAAGTATTATCTGAGAGACTAGTTCACCTTCAGGAACAGTCAGCTATGGCCAAAAAGAAAGGAAAAGAAAAACAGAAGGAAAAAGACAGTAGTCCACAGCATGTAAGAAGAAGCACCAGGCTTAAAGGAAAGTGGAGGAAAGCACAAACAAAAGGACCCCATTTTATTGATTTGGGAGGAGGAACACTTGAACAAACTCCAGCTGGCCGTAGTCCACCTCATTCTCAGCCAAACGTTGAAACTAGTCCTCAAGATGTTGACATGAGTTCTTTTCGGCCAGATTTTGAAGTCAATTCTCCTCCACAACATTTTGGGGACAACCCAAGGAAAACGACACTCGAGATAAATCCAAAGCAGCAAGAGGTGTATGATTACATAGAATCCTTAGAAAGAATAGCCACGGGTCCCAGCACTTCATCCACTCAGCCTCACACAGCACAAGAAGCTCTAGTCCAATCGTTGAAACAAGAAGTCTTTGAGTTGGAGGTTTTAAATAAACATATTAAAAATGAAAATGAAGCATTAAAGGAGCAAAGCAGATTGGACAAGATCATTCATGACAACACTATGCTACATCTGGGACTGTGGCACAAAAAGAACAGGAAATTGAAGAAGAAATGAAAGAAGATAAGTAGAGCACTGATTAATCTCAAATTCAGATGCTTGATGAAGAAGCCCAGGATGTTAGCAGCACCAAGAAAGAGGAGAAGAGGACTGGATGTACTAGCAGAGGTATCAAGGCATATGAATTGAAGGAGGATGATCAAAATTTTGGTTGCATAGGGGACATGCAACACCTTCACAGTGGGGGTATGTTGAGTCCCAAACTTGCATCTTTCCTATACACCTTTCTAGACATTTTCCATTTACCTGGACCTCCTAAGTCATCAACATCATTGCATATTAATCATAAAAGAGCATTTAAAGTGGTTTTTAACTATGTTTTGTGTCTGCTGTTTGAATTAGATTTTTTCTCATTGAGCTGCGGAATCTTGTCACTTTCCGCAGCTGCTTCAACTTTCCACAGCCATTTTGTTAAAGTCTATATTGCAGGTGTCTTCAGGAAAATCAAGCCACATGGGCAAGTTGGAAATGACATGGACATGGACCGAGTCCTACTGGCTCAGTCGAATTCATCAAAGAAGGCCGTGGTCAAAGGTAGTCAAGTGGTGGCCAACCTAAGAGTCCTATGGTGACAGAACTCTGTTTTTCACCACGTGAAGACTTGTGTGGCCGTTCCTAAATCTCAGGGGACGTATCAACACCTGTGAACTGCTCCATAAGCCGAATTCAACGGCCACCCTCCATAGATTTAATCTTCACGGCAGCCATAATGCTAGATTTTTGGACGTGGTTGTTCACGTGTCTTTTATCAGCGTAGATTGTAGGAAATTAGTTATGTCATCCTCTGTTATAAATAATGCGTTCTCATACGCATAGTAGCTAGCTTCTGTAATGTAATTTTGCTGAAAAGAAAGCCCACTGTGCCGTGACATTATTTCCTTGTTATGACTGCGTTTTGAATACATGAGAAGACTATGTTCATAAGCATAATTCGTGGTTGATAGCTGTTGCCCGAGGATTGTGCAGAGGGCCCCTGCACACGCCGAGGTTTTGTTTATTGTTGTATAGTTTCATGCTTTATTTCCTTACGTTCATTATGCCATAGTTATTCACGTGTATATATCACATCTCTTATGGTATTAACGTTTTATTTTTGTCCATAGTTTTTCATGCTTTATACTGTTGTTAACTGATCAGTGTCTTTGTTCCAGATTACAATAGGCAGCCCGGGAATTTGCACATAGTTTTACAATGACTAATGACATGGAATCAGTCTTGTCCTTCTGCTGATTTATTTTTCTTAACTTTTAATTCCAGCACTGTTTTATTTATTTCAGTTTTGTACATTTTCTTTATTAGTTGGATTAGATATTAAATTACTCATGTCATTATCAGTTACCTCTGAAAACCATAGCGAGACTAATGGTGAGGGATTGAAGTATGAGTGTGTAGTTTGATATTAGTTTATTTTTCTGCAAGTTAGATATTAAATTGCTCATGTCATTATCAGTTATTTCTGAAAGCCATAGCAAGACTAATGGTGAGGGATTGAAGTATGAGTGTGTAATTTGATATTAGTTTATTTTTCTACAAATTAGATATCAGATTTCTCAAGTTGTTTATGATTACCTCCAAAAGCCATAGCGAGACTAATGGTGAGGGGTCAGAATATGAGTTGATGTAATTTGATTTTAGCTTTACTTTGCTTGCAATTCTTGGATTTCTTTGAGCACAGTTTCTTTTGTATTTAGACAGCAGCAAGGGTAATGGGTTTTATGATCAATAGTTCATTGTTTGTTTGACTAGTATAGTGGCACATTTTCATTTTCTTTTAGGAATTAATTTTTTCATTGCATGTTTTAAAACCCTTTTGAAATTTGAAGTTTGGGAAATCATTATAAAGGACATCATTGCCTTGAACATTTATATCCATACTTGTCTTCTAGAATGTCCATCTCACATTAGGAAACCAACCAAGATAAAAACCCCCAAGATAAATTAAAAAATCCAAAAACGACAAAAAGTAAGAGATAGGTTATCTTGCACATATAGTGCGCCACACTTCATCAGCTTACGAATCCCGGATTGACAAATGAATGTAGCAATTTAGGACACACTAAATTGACCAAACACCATGATGAGTTAAACAGTTTAATCTTGACTTGTCATGTTTCAATTTCACTTGTTGTAGATAGAGAATAATGAATTGTCATACAGTTTAATCATGACAATCCAGTAGTTAGGTAGAGAATAAATGAATCCTACAGTTTAATCTGGATTCATGGATGAAATAAGTGTAGAATTATATAGTTTTATTGCTTTAAAAAAAAATGAATGCTGTAAAGGTTGCTAGCACAAATGCACCTAATCAAAATGGAAGAAAAAATGTTAGCAGGTAAAATTGGGTAGGTAGAAGAAGGTGAGAAGCATCATTGTAAATATTATTTACTAGAGCTGCAAATAACTAACTTCCCCTCCCCATAGTCATTCATCATTCTAAACTATCAGTCAGAAAGGCTCAAGGCATTTCCTTGACTTCTGTTGGGACCGGACCCAAGGCTCTATGGTTGATCAGTTGAAAGTGTTAAATGTCTATATTAATCCCTAAAATCACATCATTTTCCATTCATGCATTCATTTCCTTGAAAATCATAAGTAAAAACTTCATTTTTACTTAAAGATACTCATCCCAATTTAATTAATTTCCCACATATCATAAAAGCATAAAACCCTCAAAATCACATTTTATCCTAAGTTGAAGTAATGAAGTTATTATAATGCAAATGTGCCTTTAAAACTTCACTTTTCTTAGTCATGTTAATGTATTTTGAGTATCCATTGGTCCCTTGTCATATTAACTTAAACTTATTTAATAACTCCCGAGAATATAACCTTTTCCTATTTGATATAACTCCCTTTTATATAATAACCTCAAAAACCCATTTATAATAACTTTAGCCAAAGTTATTTATTCTCACATGTTTTAATAAAATACCCACTTTATATCCCCTATTGGCTAAATATATCGTTATATAAATATCCCGCCCCCTATGGTAGTTAAATCATTTTGATTTAATTTACTATATAACAAATATGTGAATAAACCTTTAAACATGTTTTATTATGTGTTTAAAACAAAAATATCGAAATTTTGTTTAAACTAAACATCAAAACCCATCCATTTGTTTATTTCTTGACTACCAAGGTTAAAACTATAACCTAACCATTTCCCCACGATATATATCCCATATCCGCAAATATTAACCCTGGTTCAAAGCCCTTTTACCCCTCCCGACCACCTTTTTTATGTATAAAGCATGTTTTATATATAAAAATCTTCATATATATTTCAACTATCGGATTCAATATTGAACCTCTGATCCCTAACAAATTTGATCCTACGACTCCAAACAAACGCGATATTCTTATCCCCATATCTCTTCACATCCTATCATGCTGCTTTATAGCCGTCCGATCATCCCTTCACAATCCAACGATTCTTGTTAAACGCGATAGTTCTATTTCATAATCTTAACCTTCCCATCGCGTCATATATCAATCGTTGGATCTACATTTACTATGAAGATCTAACGATTCATATGTAACCCGACAGCTCCAGTCTATGACCACACTACAACTCACCGCGTTAAGCGATCACCATTGATCTTTCATCCGCCAGATCAACAGTCAATAATCGATGCCCTGGTCCCACTATACGTTCCCCGCATCTTTTCATTTAATCTTGACCGTTCGCTTTTCGATGTCAGATCCGACAGCTCGAAACTTATATCGCGCAAATGAAGTGCCCAACCCATGTTTTATGAAAATAGCGTGATAAAAGTTGTTTTCCAATACAACCCAATGCTACGTGTCCCCTTTTCATTTGATCGCGTTCCAAAAGCCAAAAACAACTTACCGCCTGTAGCCAACGCGAAAACCACCAGCGATTTTCCACAGTTCAAACAATAAAAGTTCCCGCCAGATATGTAACTCACCAATATCACATTTTATAAGGTTTATAATAAAGGTTAAAACCTTTGTTATAAGGTTTATATGAACGTTATAAGCTTCGCCCGACTGATAAACCTCTGCTAAAACCTTTCTGGCTCCTAAATCCGATGTTTACCCTCTGTGTGCCTATTTTGTACCTGAAAGACCCATTACATGCCTGAAAGCTCCATTTTGACCAACAGAATCTCTGCTTAAAGGCCAAAGACACCTCTCAACTACAACATATTGACATTAAATTCCTCTATTTTAAGTTCAATCTTCAGTATAAACCCTTGAAAAAACATTTCCATGGCTTGAAAAGGTCTTTGAACCTACAGATCTCCTAATAAGTCATCTTTTATAGTCTCCACCATTCAGGAATCCCTTGTTTCATGTCTTAACCCAATTTTTCATCTCTCATATTCCTAATTGAGCACTAAAATACCCATTGAGACTATCTTTTCCCAAGAATTGCTCAAAATTCCCTCTGTTAAAGTAAATTACTCATGCAAACAATCTAATCTTGCAGAAGTAAGCCTAAGAATGCCTAAAAAACAAAGTTAAAACCTCCACATACAGATCCCATTTCACAAAACTTTCAAAAAACCTTCAATCACCTCCCTGCAGACCTGTATTTCATTAACAAATTGTTTCATTTTTGCAGGTTATTGTCATAAAGAAATTGGGCCAACAGTTTCAATACTAGTTGACAAAATTGTTTGCTCCAATTTCTCAGATTTTAATTCAAAAGATTCATTCAACAAACAGTTTTGCATGCAAAGAAAGAGTAAAATCAAGTTAGGGAGAGATCAAAATGATGAAATTTGCACAGGGAATGATAAAAATGAAATCATAATTCACAGGGATAAAGAAAATCATAACAGTTAAAGAGTATCAGTAAATAAAGTGTATCAGGTAAAAGTCAGAGTGAAAGTTAAAAGTAAAACATGGAGGCAGTAAAGGTAAAAATAGATAAAAAACATTCACCAACAACAATGAAGTTTATCCAAAGTGAAAGTAAAAAGTTAAAATGACAGTAAGGTAAAAGATAAAAAAGAGAACGAGAAGGAATGTTTTTGCACAAATTTCTAGTTTAAAGTCATTGTTTTGCAGAAATTATTGTGACCAATCCAAGATGAATTTTTCAAAACTGAAGGAGGTTTATGTTCAAAAGATGTCCAGCTACAAAAACCTCTCTTACTTTTCTAACAGCTATTATGGTTTTGGAAATATTAAACAATATTGGAGAGCAATTTTTGCAGAAAATTATTGTTAAGTCATCATTTTGAAGAGAAGATGGTGGCCAATAAAAAACACATCTTACAAAACTGAAGGAGGTTTTTGTTCCTAAGAGACCCATCTACAAAAATGTATCTCACTTTTTGCACAGTCATTTCAGAATGAGAGATACATGCACATTTTTACAACCTATTTTTCAGACTCTGTAAAACTCTCTATTAAACATCTTTTTGCAGAGCCTATTGTGCACAGCTAGAGAGGAATTTTAAGAAACTGAAAGAGGTTTATCTCAAAAAAATATTTATCTACAATAACCTCTTTCACTTTTTACATATCTATTATGGATTGAGAAATAAAAGGATATCATTGGACCCCAAGTTTGCAGAATTATTGGAGCAGAATTGCACAAAGAAAGGAAGTAGTTAGTGACTTGGATGCCTCATCATCAACTAAGAGTAGGATCAAATTTGAATTCTCCTCTTTGTAATCACCGTCCATAAAAAATAGTGCCAAATAGATGCATTAGTCTTGAGTGTCCTTTACTTAAATTCTATTTATGTAAAACACTTAGAGATATTTTGTAAACCAATCTTGATATTTTTCAAGATATTTTAGTTTAGAATTTGTATAAATACTTCACTCCTTGAAGTATTTTGTGTGGAATAAAATTCATCAAGACTACTATAGTCATTTTTCTGGATATATTGAAGTTGGTGTGAGTCAATTAGCAAAGTAGTAGACTGGAATTGAGATTAAAGACATCATTGTTGGAAATACTGAGAGGAGGGGTGAATCAGTATTTCTTTCAATTAGAGCATTAGTTAATCTTCAATTATTATCAGTGTTTGTACAATGATAGCATAAAACAAGAGGAACACAAATGCACACAGTTTTTAAGGTGGAAACCCACTCCGGGACAAAAACCACCTATTTCTTTTCTAATAATTCTTTTCAACTGTAATTGAAAATAAAGCTCCAACTTTCTAGAATCTAGAAAAGCATTCTTCTCCAACTCCCACTAGATGGATGCTCCAACGCCCGAGATTCTTCAGTAGTCATTGAACGGATGCCCCAACACCCAATGAGCTACAACTCACCCTAGCACCACCCTACCACCCTATAGAAGAATAAAAAGAATGGACTCCCGTACCAGGGAAAATGGTCCACTTTACAATGATATAGAATGATGTAGAAGAAGAAGATATACTAGACCATAAACCCAACTTTGACACAACCACCTAATGATGATCCTATACCTCCCAACACTGCCTCTTCAACCCTTGGCAGATGGACATTAGTACAATTTGTACAATAATGTATTTACAATGACTAATTCTAATGATACCTTTACAATGATTGTATGCAGTGCTGCCCACTTGAAGACTTCATATGATGAACTTATTACTGCTGTTATGCACCTTAGTTGTTGTTCTTGTCATGCTACCCTCTGCTGCACCTTATTTTTATTTTCTGCCATAGAAAGTCTGGTCCTTTGCAATCCTTGACAACACATGATCTAGCTTTTTCTTTCCTTCTAGGAGCTTGATATTGAATCTGGTGTATCTCTGTTATTTCAGATCCTCAATATCTGATTTTCGGTCCTGTAGTAGTCCTCTGAGTCTTCTTTCCAATTCCACAGGTCTGACCCAATTTGGATTCTTCAAGAGAGAGTTATACCCAATTTCTCACATTGCCCTAATTATGGACTGTTTCAGTAGAGCGCACTTGTACGACATTCCACGTGTCACTGTTTCTTCATTTGCCTCTGAAATTGATAGAGAAAAAAATAAATATTGTGCACTATCTATCGCTTTTTACGGAATTCCAATCCGATACTCAGAGAGAGAGTTATGACGATTTTACCAAGGTCGCTTATTTGAGATGAATTTCAGGAGCCTGCAAAAACCTTTACTTCCACAAATCATATCTCCAAAAATATTGTGTAAATTGATTTGAAATTTTTACTGTAGCTTCCTCGGGATTTTTTCTTCCCCTCATAAAAATTTCAGCCTCTGAGCCTTCGTAGAAAAAAAGTTAGAGCGAAAATTCCACGATGACCTATTTCAGATGGCCAAATCCCATACATAAGGGCCGAGGATCACAATTTATGTAAGATGAACTGAGTTAGAAGACCCAAATTGAATGTGGGAGGATATTAGGAGCCATGATATGACTTTTCAATGAGCCATGCCCCAACCCCATGGGGTTTTAGCCCACTAACTGGGGTACAAACTTCAAACATGAATATCTCTCAAACCGTGAAGAATTACATGGCGTGCCATATATCAACGGAAACATCTCGACAAGTAGAAACCATCAAAAGCATTATTGACCGAGAATATATTAATTTGGTAGGTCAAAGTTATACAATATTAGGTTAGCTGGTCTTTGTGATGGGTTGATAATAGAAAAAGAAGAAAAAGTAAAAAGAAAGAAATGATAGTAGTCAACAATTTCCCCTTTGGCATTGATGGAAACACGAGTACTTCCTGATCATGACACCTCTTCCTACATCATTCTCTCCTTGTGACTCAATGGCAAAGATAACTCTGAAACACAACCATCTGTGGACACACACCTTCCTCACGATTGACCTGACAAGATCCTGGGCCTGCTTTACACTTCCACTCCCCCTTTATATTCTGAAAAAGGAAAATCTAATGAGAACTTGGGACAATCCCAAGCTTTTGGAAAAGATATTCCAATGCTGGCGAATATTTAATATGTGATTCTTTTGGTGCTGCTTGGAATCTTGCTACTTTTCCAACTGCTTGCATAACATTTGGTCGGGAGGCTGTTACATATAGAAGACTACTAATCATAGATTTGTACAACCTTTGATCCACATCCTTAGATGAGTCATCAATGCTCAATTTGAAACCAAGTAAAGACATCTCTAAATCGCTTTGCACCTTTGTAGCAAAATTCTTACTTATTCGATCATCATTGCTACCAATTATTGTATCATCCTCTTTAGCTATTAGACATGCTTTAGTTGCTTCATCCAGAACATATATGTCATTTGGAGCTCAACTTGTTGTAGCCACAATTTCACCATACATGCCTTTCCTGATTTCACATTTCATGGAGTTGAATAGTATTGTGTGTCCTTGATCACACATTTGTCCAACACTGAGCAGATTGTGATTCATGTTTTCAACCAATAGAACATTCTTGGCTAGAACATCTTTTCTTCCGAGAGTGATAGTACCTGATCCTATAACATTTGAAGATCCATCATTTCCAAAGGACAGGTTTCCATCATTATTCTCTTTCAGAGATACAAATTTATTTCTATCTCCAATCATGTGCGTTGAGCAACCGCTATCAACATACCACACATCTTTGTTCTTTTGAGCCTTGAGAGCGAGAGCACAATTATCATTCTTCTTCTCCATCCATGTTCGTTCAT